>CM052438.1:69398444-69435667 GCA_028533085.1 Varecia variegata | reverse complement strand
ACTCCATGGTATACAAATACCACATTTTACTAATCCATTCATGGATTGATGGGCATTTGGGTTGTTTCCACATCTTAGCAATTGTGAATTGTGCTGCTATAAACATTCGGGTGCAGGTGTCTTTATTGTAGAATGACTTATGTTCTTCTGGGTAGATGCCCAATAATGGGATTGCTGGATCAAATGGAAGGTCTACTTGTTGTTTCTTTTCTGCTTGCAATCCAATGCATTTCTAATCATGGAATAGATTAAAATGAAGAGTAATAATTAATGCCAATTAAGTTGCATATATTTTTAAATATGAGGATGAAAGTTCATCAACTGTAAATAATTTAAAATTATATCTCCAGTATTTTTTAAAAATTTGATTACATAAAATAAGTGTGCAGGTAGGTTTTAAAGTATTTTTAAAACATTACCTTACATCCTTTGTTTTCTGTAAATTGTTTTCAGCTTTCACCAAGACTACATTAGAATAACTTCTCACAATAACAGTTTTTCTGAGAAAACAGTTTCCCAACTGGTAGGTAGTTATATGCAACTGCAAGAGTTTCCAATATCCAAGCATTCCAGAATCACAGTCTGAGATTTGCTAGCGGACTGATACATTATGAGGAAAGTCTTATTTGTAGCTCAGTACCCTCCGTTAGCTGAGGGTATGAGTGACTATAATACTGATGATAATTTATTGCATAACAATAAGATTTTACTATTGTAGTGTTTAAATTAATCATGTAGCATGGAGGGGCTTTTCTGTTCCTATTCATTCAAAGGCATTTGTTCAAGTTGTATCTCTACTTTCTCATGTCAGAAAAAACATTAGACAGGATCAGCGGCAGGTATCTGCACCTCATGATATCCAAGCAAAGCTCTTTTTATATTTCATCTTATAATTGTATTTGCAACTTAATGTTTGAAGTGTCAGTCTTTGTAAAATTAGCTCATCTTGTTATGATTTCAAGCTTTGATGTGAGCGAAAGGCTTCGATTGCAATGCAGAGTCACATCTGAGAGTAAACTGTATAGACAAAGAGACTTGCAAGACTAGTAAATCAAATACTCTGAGCTGTCTATGTGGATTATGAGATAGTATTTGCATAACTTTGAAGTATTTATACTGATGAAATTACAATAATTAAAATCATTGCTGTGTCAATTGCTAGATGCCACAGGCATAGCAATTACTAGCATGCAAATCAGACTTTGTGTAAGCATTTTAAAGAATAATTACCTTATTTGATTCAGATGTGCCTGAAAGGCACTAAGAATCATTTGAGCTATTTTGCCTTTAACAATTTTAAGGCTCGTAGATAATGTTGTTGTTATTATCAATTATTTACTTTTGTATATCACTTTTCCTTATTTTGGTTGAAATTTAATGCCGCAGATAAAATAAAAACACATAACTTTGCTGTAACTAAAAACAATTTACTATATCAGTTAAATCTGCATCTTAGTTCAGCAAACATTTTTCTTTCTAATGGGCTTTACTTTGCTATGTCATCAGTTTCATGCCAAATAGCTAATGTATACCCAGTGTCTACATTCACACAATTTAAGATCAGAGCTGTGAATTGCAGGAAAATGCAAGAGTGAGAAATCAAGACATAAAAGATTGCAGAATATCCTCTCAAATGTATTTGTCACTAGATATGTATAGGTGGTCACTTAGCCAGCTGAAAATTTTAGTCTTCAAATCGCAAAAGTTTTACTTTCAAAAATTAACATCAAACTTTATATAACACACGAAATCAGAATTGACATCTTGTCAGAGTATGTGATAATTTAGAAATCATGAAGCACTTTCACCAAAACTTTGGATATAGTGATGTTTAGTGCAGGTTTACCACATATGATTGCTTTTTTAAAACAAAATATCATGTCTTTATCTGTTTTGGGTCTATGCGGTATGTAATTAAAATACAAAGATATTTCATAAAACACGTATCAGGTAGAATAATTGAGTTGTGTGTCACTAAATTAAGGCGGGGATTTTAATGAAGACTATTGCCCAACCTACTTTCTTGCCTGGGGCTTGCTTAATTTCCTCACATCTCTTAATAAATAGTGTCTCTAAATAGGCAAAGTTTTATGTTATTCCCTTGAAAATTCAGAATGTTTTCATGAGCAAAGTTTTGCTATTTTAACATGTGTTACTTCATTTTATTGTCTGAAACCTCCTGAAAATGCACTAGATTTTGTATTTAAATTAGTTTAAAAATTAACCTAAAATTAAAATTTCCAGGATTATTTGGACAAATCATCTTTCCTTTAAGGATAGCCATGGGAATAGTGTCTACTTCTCATTTTACACAAGGCATAAATATCTGAAAACTGTAGGACTCGTTCAGAATGTATTTTGAAAATTAATTTTGGATTATCTAAGTTTAGCATAATAATTTAATTTGGAAAATATATTTTGTGAAAAAATATAGAGAGAGTTACACAGAAGCTGAGAAATTAGTAATACTCATGGGAGGTTTCTGCTTTTTTTTTTTTCTAGATCTATTTGTATCTGTATAGTTGATGTGCTTGCTATAGTGAGATAGAAAATACAATAGACAAACGTGTGTTCCTCTTCAAGAAAAGCTCATAGAAAAAAGGTCCTGGAATTATGTCACACATATTTTAGATGCTCATTAAATATTTGTTTCTTGATTAAGACATCCACATAAGAAGAACCCACATTTACTAAAATACATATTTTTGAAAAAATTCAGGAGAGTAAATTTCTTTAGCAGCAAGAAGTTCCAGTTACCATATTAATATTTTGCAAGTGGCAAAGAACGTTTGGATTTTATCATGTCAATTCTAGGTGCCATTCATAAAGGAACAGCTAAATTTGGATACCATTATCTTTTGTAACAAAAAGTGTTGAAATATAGAAAAGAAGTATAGGGGCATAGAAGTTCTTATTAAAAATAAAACTTATGACAAATTCTGGTGTCTGCAACCACTGGAAATTAAAAAGATTTATTGTTTTTCCATTTTAATATATTTTTAATACAGTCTTCTTTGTTCTGGTCTCTCTTCCCTGTTGAGTGAGTGTGGGTAATCTATCTGATTCTCCTCATGTATTTTAAACCTTATTTTTATTATTTTAAATAAAGCTTTCATATATATATTTCTTCTAATTCTTTTTTATCTTACAAAGACCACAGAAAATAAAGATTTACTGATGACTCTTAATTACATTGGTTTGCAACAACATTTTATGCAACTTAGTTACAGAGCTTGTTACAGCCCATATCAAAGTCAAAAATGTTTCTTTGTTCCCTATGGAAAAATAAATTGTACATTCTGGGTAGAAAGCTGGGCAACATGAATACTATGACCATCACAATGCATTTGAATAATAGTGTCATTACTGTCAGTTCTCTCTTTAATAAAAGATGTATGTGCTTAACCACAATGTATCGTAGTTCTCTAGAACACACTGAGTCAAGACTTAAAAAACAACTTAACTTTTTAAAAAATAATTTCTCAAAGTTTTCTGCAGAGATTCTGGCTAAAAATGAGCACTGACCAAATTTTACACCATTTTTGTCTTTATGCTAAAAAAAGGAAAGGGCATAGTAGAACACCTATATGTAGATGTTTTATTCCATTTCATACATATTTTGCATTCAAAACATATGCTTATAGCATATGCTTTATGATGTGCTTGTATTTATGTTCATATTCTAAATTACTACAGAATAGCATTATGCTATAGAGCTAAGCATACAATAAAGTATAAACCTTGCATGGCCCAAAGCAATAATTTGAAACAAGTTCAATCTCAGCATTCCTTGGCAAACATTTAAAAAATGGAGTCCTGTTCTCTTTCCCAGAGTTGCAGAAATTCTTTGGAGATGCTTATTCACAGCCAGGTTTGGCAATCATTGTCAGGCTTCCATCTGCATAGGGAAGCCCTAGGGAGTACATATGTGTCCCAGAGACACAAAATATGTGAGAGATGGGGACTTAAAGCTTGGTTAACCATATATTTTCCCTCCCCAAGACAAATAAACTTTTATCTATTTTATATACAACTTCAGTGCAAAATTTCATTGTGCAAAAAGATTTATAGTAAAAAATAAATTGGTGACCTGGTGCTTTTTCAAGTTGACTTTGTAGCTTTTAACAAATAGTTTGTCTCTGTACAGATTTCTTTTTCTCTGAGTATATAGGAATAGGTGGATATCTTCTTAATATGAAAATAAGTAAATATACATCAGAAAACAAAATTCAGCAGCATGATTAATGATGAAATAGCAGAATTTTCAAGAAAATCAGAAACCAGACAAACATATCTGATCTATGGTATATTTTAATATTGTTTTGGAGGGCTACTCAATGCAGTGAAACTGAGAATAAAATATAAGTTTTACATACTAGAAATGAGAACTCAAAAATAGCATAATTAAGAAGTCCAAGAGAATCAACTAAGAAGCCATTAGATAATAGGTTGTGTGCCCAGTAAAATTAATAGATTACTACCTAAAATTTAAAGTATCAAAAGCAAAACCTTTCTCTATATAAATTCTAACAATAAAGATAAATCATTGGAGAAAACAGATCACTGAAAATAGCAGTAAATTCTGTAAAATATTTAAAACTTCACAAAAAATGTTCAGGATCTGTATGAAGAAACCCATGTAAGTGTATTGAGGAGTCAGTATAGTATGATATAATAGAGGATAATAGAGATATGCCTTGATTTTCAAAGGAACACAATGCTATAAAAAATAGGAAAAATACTGCAAAGATGTCAAATATCTCTAAATCTGTACATTCAGTGCAACATTGATTATAAAGCAAACAGCACTGGTTGAAGGTATCTGGCAAAGAATGTAAAGTTCATGGAAAGAATAAAACTTTAAAGATCAGTAAATTATAAAAAATAAAAAATGATCACATGATTGCAAGTGACATAAGATAAAATCTAACAAATAGACATGAAAGTCTAGTCACAAAAATTAATGTAATACTGGCATTGCAATTAATAGACAAGGGAGTCCAGAAATTAAACAATGCTTATATTGGAATGTGGTAATGATAAAATTTCAAATCAATAGAGAAAAGAGAGCATTAAAAACTATATTGGGGAAATTCTCTTTCTGGACAACACAGAGTATTAGAGACCAGATATACCCTATGGTCTGAAATCATTAAAAACCAAACAAAATATATAAAACAATGGTTTGCAGACATTGAACATTGGACAAAATAGGACAGTGATCATTGGGAGAGGATTAACAATTGAAGTCCTGAAACTGTTCCAGCTTATTACCTAGAAAGATGTTTGAGGACACAGTGCAGCCAGGGGGTACCAAGATGGAGTTCAACCATCTCCTGAGTTGAGGAGATAGAGCTGGGAGTTCAGGGAGGCCAAATAAGCTAGAATTCATAAGACAGATTACCAAAGAGAGAGCTGCATAGACAGAGAATCCCAGAGTTCTGCAAGGGGACCATCCTTAAGTCTTCAGCTGAGTATTGATCAGTGTATGTAGGTGAGGAAACTACATAAGGCTAGGGGAAAACAAAAAGAGCAGAGGAAGCAATCCACACAACTCATAATTAGCAATTTGCATCACCACCTGTCAGAGTGGAAAAACCTTATAATTCATGGGACATTGGGTAGAGTACCTGGGAAGATACTGCTTCAGTATTCAGGCAAAAGTAGTCTTAGACTAAAGACTGACTTGGTCTTGCGTATTAAAGATGAAAAGTGAGGCTCAAATGGATCGAGCTGTTTCTAAGTAATTTAACTGCATCCTAGTAAAAGCTTGAGTATATTTATATAAATAAAACATATCTAGTACTCAGAAATTAATATCAAAAATGTTTAGGATACAATCAAAAATTACTAAGGATACAAAAAAGCAGCAAAATAAAACCCAGAATAAAGAGAAAACTTAATCAATAGCAACATATTGAAAAATATAGATTGTTGCAAAGGACATTATTTCATTTCTTTATATGGCTGAGTGGTACTCCATTATGTGTATGTATATATATATATATATATATATATATATATATATGTATACACACACACACACATACACCACATTTTTATATGATTTGTAGAAAAGAATGTATATCAATTATAGCTATTTTCTTTTCTTTTTTTTTTTTTTTTGAGACAGAGTCTCACTCTGTTGCCCGGGCTAGAGTGAGTGCAGTGGTGTCAGCCTAGCTCACAGCAACCTCAAAGTCCTGGGCTCAAGCGATCCTTCTGCCTCAGCCTCCCGAGTAGCTGGGACTACAGGCCACCATGCGCCACCATGCCCGGCTAATTTTTTTATATATATATATATATGTTTAGTTGGCCAGATAATTTGTTTCTATTTTTTAGTAGAGACGGGGTCTCGCTCTTGCTCAGGCTGGTCTCGAACTCCTGACCTTGAGCGATCCACCCACCTCGGCCTCCCAGAGTGCTAGGATTACAGGCGTGAGCCACCGCGCCCAGCCTAATTATAGCTATTTTCCATAAGTTTAAGAATATAGAGAAGAAATTGGGCATATATGTTAAGACAAGGAATATATTAATATAAAAAACAGATACTATGGATCTAAACAAAGGAATAAAGAGCATTGGAACGGTAAATATGTAGGTAAATATAAAATACTTTTTTCTTTCTTTTTAAAGCTTTTTATAATTGAACATTTAAATAAAAAATAATAAAAAGTTTGGGATTTTCAATATATTGAGAAGTAAAATGTATGATAACAAAGCACAGAGGCCAAGAAGGGGATGATGGAAAATTACCCTTATTTTTTCATCTACTCTTTTCATATACTTCCCACAGAAGGAAAGAGTTTGATCCTCTTCCTACTCTGCATTACACTTGCCACCTAAACTTCAAAGCATGACTGCTTGTTTTCCTTGATTTTGAAAAATCTCTTCTTAAATTCTGCCTGTAGTTTCTCTCTTGATAAATCTCAGACATTAGTCCACGCAGCATAGATCAGGAGAACCTACATTTTCATAGTTGGTTGATATCACAATCCCATTTCCTCCCTCAGGTTGGTTATCCATGAAGATTGTTCCTCCTTCATTCATCCAAACTCTCTCATGTAAATCAACCCTGAAAAATTAATCTGATCCCCAGTTCACCAGATACATTATGAATGAATCCCAGCTGAGAGTGAGATGGTTCTCCAGTTACAAAAAACTAACAGGGAAGCTAAATCAATTAGAGAAGTGATTTTTATGTATAGAATAAAGAGACCTTAACTCAGGTACCAAATTATCAGGTCTCTGTATTTATAATACTTTCCTTTATATTGAAGATTCAAGGAAATCACCAACAGTGAAAATAAGTCGTGTGTCAACTCTCCCTTTTGTCTTCTTGCTATGTTTACCATGACTAGAGAGAATGGAATTTTTTTTTCCCCAATTAGAACTAAGCACACCTCTTTTGAATGGCTGGAAGATTGAAATGGAATTTCATTCCATGAAGGACTTTGAAATGGCTGATATAAGTCGCAAATTTGATAAGCATCGTGTAGATCAGCTTTTCCTCTATAAACTCTCAGCTTGTCCTCCGGTTGCACATTTCACAGAGACTGTTGACACTCCTGAGCAGTGTACAATGAACCTGCAAACAATGTGAGATCAGGCCCAGTTCCTGTTGGTTCTCCAACACCCAGTCTGAAGAGCTTTCCTTTCATGCACGTATAAATGGAAAAGGAAAGAATGTCATCTGAACTCAATGGAGAGTTTCCCTTGATACAAATTTATTCATGATATATAGGACCTAAAAAAAGATATCTGCTTTAATTTTTTAATAAATCAAACAGTAAAATGGCTATATTAAGCAAGAGAGGACTATTTAAGAGAACAAAATAGCATGGAAAAAGAAAGTACAATTAAATAAAATAAATAACAAAAGAAGGATGCAGTAGACATAACAATATAACCCGAAGAATCATTTGTAGAATAGACAAGTAAAAAGTACCCACAGAACACAGAATAATATAAAGAAGAAAATTAATGGAAAATTACATTAATAGAGGATAATCATAGAACTCTAACCTACAAATAATGACTCTTCTCAAAAAAGGAAACAAAACTCATACAATAAAAGGAATCATTAAAAGTGAATTAGATTCTTTTTAAATACTAAGACCATTTACTCAAAATCTTATTATGATCTGGGGAAAATTACTGAAAGAAAATCCATACTTAGATATTACTTGAAAAAATTGCTTGGATTTCAGAAATAAAAAAAAAAAACTTGTAAATATCCAGGCAGAAATATATAATTTATAAAGGAACCATATCAGAGACATAAGGAAGTTTAAAATGAAAAGCATGAGAAAAATTTTATGAGTCAACCTTTCCTCAAAAGAGCAAAAATAACAATAATAATTGCCTCAAATGCTTTTTGTAGCAAGATGTTAGAAAGCAAATAAATTATTAGAAAATATAGAAATAATAGAGAATTTAAAGTATAAAGCATTAAACAGAATAGATAACCTTTTTATCTTACTAAAATTCAATCATAGTGAGAAAAGAGGGGTCCTGTATTATTCATAAGTCATCAGCCATAAAAAAATCATGTCAGTGGCTTTACACAATAAACTTCTTTAATGTTCCACACCAATGCTGGGCTGCATTCCAATGTACTAGAGGTTCTTAACTCCATTCTGGGAAATAGTTTCCTACCTTTTAGTTGTTCTGTTATCTTCTAGAGCCTTGCCATCCTCCACTAAATTTTCAGAATATGGCTAATACGCAAGTGAAAAAATGAGAGGGCTTTTAGAGGTAAATCCTAAACTGAGGTAGATCAGTTCCCGCCACATTCCATAGGCCAAGCTTGGTCATTTGGCCTCACCAGAAGCAAGAGAGGGTGGGAAACACAGTTAAGCACCCGCTCAGGAAGAAAAGGAGAAACACTGATCTTAGTGAGCACTAGCTTTCTTTGTTACAATTGCTAAACATGTATGTATCAACAATCACAATAAAACCGAATATTAAACTTGAGGAAAAATTGACAGAAAACTGGAAGTATTTCATAGTTAATATATATTTAAGTTAGAGAAGAAGTTAGGTTCAAAAACTTTTTACCAATTAAATTAAAATTCTGGATATGGCAGATATAGGCTATACTGCCTTCTGAAGTGTATATGAAATGTTTACAAAAATGATAACACATTTTGCAGTGAAGAAAATTTCAATGAAGGAGACTATATTGGTTATAAATTAATTTCAGAAATTTATTTTATATAAATTGTTTATTTCATGCAGGGACTTGCATAACTATTCATAGATACAATGACAAAGACATGCACCCAAAGGAAGCTTTGGAATATCAAGAAAGGCTTTCTGTAAAATGTGATATCCAGAATTGATTGAGAAATCACAAGCAATTTAATAATTTATATAGTTAAGTTTGTATAAGAAGTTGGTGAAAAATGAAATGTTATTAAATAAACACATTTAGGGTGGTTTATTAATAATTTGAGGAAAATTGATATCTCTTTAAACAATTATATTTAAAATAAGGTCAGTTTGATTAGTTCAATATTAAAAAGTCAAATTTTTGAATAAAAATAGAGTTTCTAAAATCAAGGTTAAAAGAAATATATTCCAAGTTTAAAATAAAAAAATCAAAAGGCACATGTAATTTATATATGATTATTATTTTGAGTGAATAAAGAAATTTTATGACAGTGTAACCCAGCAAATACTCTTATGTGTGCAATAAATAAAACCACAATTATATAAAGAGATAAGACAAATAATATGTCAGTATTAAAGTACAAGAATCAAAAAATCACAAATATAAAAAAATACTTTAAAATTTAAAATGCTTATTTGCACTGATATTTAAAGATATCACATGCAATTTTTTTGAGTATGAAATTGTACCCCTGAAATCACAAAATCATGGATATGATAAAAGTAGAAATCAAACTCTTTTTAAGATGTTCTATGAATTGGTCCAGATTTTTTTTCAAGCCTAGAAAAGTACTCATAAATTTCCACATAAATTTTTTTCTTCTAATGTATTCCTCTTAAAAATTTAGAAAAATAATTTGTGTAAAGAGTTGTTCAGGGCAGGCATGGTGGCTTACCCCTGTAATCCCAGCACTTCGGGAGGCAGAGATGGGAGGATTGCTTGAGCCGAGAAGTTTGAGAACAGCCTGAGCAACATAGCCAGACCCCATCTCTACAAAAAATAATAAAAAAAAATTAGTCAAGCATGATGGTTTACAACTGTAGTCCCAGCTATTCAGTAGGCTGAAGCAGGAGGGTCGCTTGAGTCCAGGAGTTTGAGGTTGCAGTGAGTTATGATAGTGCCACTGCACTCTAGCCTAGGCAACAGAGTGAGAGCCTGTTTCAAAAAAAAAAAAAAAAATTCACTGAAGCAGTTATACAAATGAAAGCAGAATGAAATAAGCCTTGTTGTGTATTTAGTTGGTAGAAAAAATACACAGAGAAAAATTAATTTTGAGTGATGAAGACACAGTCACCTGACTGTACAGTCCAAGTGATGGAATTCACCCTAAAACAAAAGAATTGCTATGTGAATGAGTGAAGGAATGAATGAACAGACTATTTAGTTTTAATAATTATAGTATAAGTTATAGTATTGATATTGTTATTCTGAGTCTGTTTCATGTATATTTTTGCAAAAAAGCAATGATGTTTATATTAATGAGAATCTACCTTTTTGACATGAAATAAAGAAGACACACATCTGAGATAGATGTGGTTAAGTAAAGTCCTGTAATCTTGAATTTTAATTGGTAGTAACAGTATGAATTTATGAAAAAATACATATTTTCTAGCTCCATTCTTTGAAAAAGATTAGAGAGTATGACTAGGTGAGCATCTCTAAGCACCATTAGTGACAAAATTATGGTCTTCTAATTATTATTTCCCACTAAGAGAAAGTAGAACTCCTTAGAGAAATGGCTGATTTCAGATCTGACACAGGAATTGTACAAGAGGTTATAGCAAAGGGTGAGGAATCCATCATAGATTGAGTCATGTCAAAAGGATAAGGACTAGGAAGCCAATTAGCATAGCCTGTTTGTCATAAATGGGGCAATCTGAGCTTCAATAAAGTTTACAACAGTAAGGAAATGAAAACAACCTAATAGGTGTACACTTATCCATCCTCCATAATACTAAAATAAAATTTAAAGCAACACAATAAGTGGCCACCATTTTTAAAGAACCAAATTCTTATTTTGAATACTGATAAATAGAGGAAACAAAGAAAGCATTTCCCTCCATTCCTATAAGAGCTGTACCCAGAGTATCCAAATAGATGACAAAGTGAAGTTTTCTTTCATATGTTTTCCAGATAATAAATGAAAAAGAATAATTAGAATATCACCCTTTTGTGACCCAAATCAATTCATGAATCTAGACAATGATCATCACTGAGAAAGAACAGACAGAGAGAAAGTGCTGAGTGATTACAGCTGTATGCATGTATTGTCTGGCTGTCTCTCTTTTGGCAATCCTACAACCATGATGACCGTTGCTTTCTATTCTTTTTTGCTTGTTCTTCCTAATCTCTATATTTTATAATGGACTATTTCACGGCTCTATGTTTTGATATTCCTTACATAGACTTATCCCAGCTCATGGCTGTAGATGCCTTTTATACAATGTTGATTTTTTTCAATGATGGATGTTTATTTTCAAAATTAACATACAATTGTTAAGGGTTGAATTATATGTTCCCCCAAAAAGATACGCTAAATTCCTAATGCCTCAGGAAGTCACCTTATTTGAAAATGGGTCTTTGTGTTGTATATAAATTAGTTAAGATGAGCTTATATTGGAGTGGAGTGGGCCCATAATTCCATTTCACTGGTTAACTATAGGATGTCATATGAAGACACAGACACAGGGTGAATGCCATGTGATGATGGAGGCAGAGATTAGGGCCATGTTGCCAAAAACCAAGAAATGCCTGGAGCCACCAGCAGCTGGAAGAGGCAAGAAAGGATCCCAGAGAGAACCTGGCTCAGCCAACACCTTTATTTCAGAATTCTGGGCTCCAGAGCTGTAAGAGAATAAATTTCTTTTGTTTTGAGCCACCTCACTTGTGCTGCTTTGTTGTGGTAGCCCTGGGAAACCAGTACAACAATCCAGCTCTTGATTTTCCACCCTAATCAAACCTGCTCCTCTCTCAGTCCTCTTTAACATAGTAAATGGTAGTAGCTACAACTCCATCCATCCAGGTGTTTAGAACCAAAACCTAGAACTCATCTTTGATTCCTCTGTCTCATACTCTCTGTATTTAAATCATCAGCAAATCCTTTTGGTTCACCTCTACAAAACATCCAGAATTTGACCAATTTATAGTGCCTTTGTTTCCACCGCTCAGTTCCAGTTGCTGCCATCACTCATCTGTTTTACTGACATAATTTCCTAATTGGTCTACTTTTTTCATCTTTCACCCTCTACTGTGGATTCTGAAGGTATCAGCCTGAGTAATTGTTTTGGAACAAAGTCTGATTAGGCCTCTTATTGCTCAACATTCTCTAGTGGCTTCCTACACAGGATGGATTTAAACTAAAATTCTTAACATGGTCTAGGTGAACCTCTGTGATTTGGTTTTCTATTCTTCCACATCTCCCATCACTTTCCATACCTTATCTTCTTCCAACTTTACCCAACCCTCAACTACATATGTCACAGAGCTCCTTTGCTTGTG
Organism: Varecia variegata; assembly: GCA_028533085.1. Taxonomy (NCBI): domain Eukaryota; kingdom Metazoa; phylum Chordata; class Mammalia; order Primates; family Lemuridae; genus Varecia; species Varecia variegata. Next base: position 69,422,994 of record CM052438.1, on the reverse strand, counting down.
TTATCTATGCTTGAAATGTTCTTCCTATAGATAGCATGTGACTCACTTCATCTCTACTTAATTATGATCTTATCACTATGACATTTCTTGATTTTCCTATTTAATATTTCAATAGCCTCAGTCCATATCCTTCTCCCATGCTTTATTTTTTTTCCAAGTACTTACCTCTAACTGGAATACTATAAAGCTTACTTGTTTGTTATCTATCTTCTCCCACTAAAATGTGTACTCCACTAAAGCAAATTTTAATCCTTTAGTCACTGCAGTTCTCAAATCCTAAAAAGAAGGTCTACTACATAAATGCCATTTCATAGACACTTGTATAAATTAATGATTATATGGGACACTTAGACAACTTGAGAAAAACTAGTTTAAAAGACTTACTATGTTTATTACATGCTTGTGAAACAAAGATTCTATCTATAGATGACATATTTGTTCATTAGAATAAGTCTATCAAAATCAGTTTGGAGAACTAAATAGTTTGATTTACCTTCTAATTCAAACTGATAAAACTACATTTTTAAACTAATATTATAAGATTCAATTATTTCAGAAAATCATATCTTTCTTTCAAATTGTACAAATTAGTATTGATGCCAGAGTATTTATCAAAGTATCCTCTCCAAAGCAATTAAATTTTCTTTTTCTAAAATGATTATTAGTGATTCTTATAACAGGGAGGAGAGAAAGGTCACTTATTGAAAAACAAATGACTTTTTGGAAAGATAGATGGCCCTTAGGAGAATAAATGGGAGATATAGTAGTTTTGTGACAATGCCTGTTTGGTTGTTGCGTGGACTTCTCCAAGAAGAGATTAGAGTTACTCCTGGGGAGGAGCTTTATGAAAATTAAGTTCTTTTGGCAGACTCTGCTTTTAGGCAGATGAGAGATTTGCACCAATGCTTTTGATGCAAAATGATTTTTGTGCCACAGTGGCTTATTCTGGACCTCCCTAACTGTCATAGCTTTTAAAAAAATTCTAGGAACAATTTTTTTTTTTCACATCATGATTTAACCTCTTCAAAGCAATTGTTCATTTTAAATCAATTTTATCGGGATGTTATTTTACATATGAAAAATATATCCATTGTAAATGTATAGTTTAGTATGTTATTACACATTCATACACACTTGTAACCCCATCACCTCAAGTAAGATAGGGAAATGGAACAGGTGTCAGCAAACTTTTTACATAATAGTAGGCCAAATGGCAAATATTGTAGACTTTGCAGGCTATTAGTCACTGTTGCAGCTACTCAACTCTGCCCTTATACTGTACATGGATGGGCGTGGCTGTGTTTCACTAAAGCTTTATTTACCAAAACAGGCAGTCAACCCCCTGCAGGTCATAGTTTGCCATTTTCCAATATAGAATATTTTCATCACCATTGTGCCCCTTTAAGGTCAAATCTCCAGCCCCAGCCCTAGCCCCATCCAACTACTTATTCTGCTATCTAACACTTTAGATCTGATTTATGCATTCTAGAAAATTTAAAATAAATCATATAGTATGTACTCTTTAGTGTCTGGCTTCTTTTATTCAGCATCTTTTTAGAGTTCAGCCATGTTGTTGCATGTACCAGTGTTTAATTTGTTTTTCTTGTGGAATGGTATTCAATTATAGATACATATTTTTGTTTGTTTTGTTTTTTGAGTTTTTTTCATCTCAGCATATTACAGTGGTAAAAATGTTTAGGTTACATATATTGCCTTTGCCTCACCCAAGTCAGAGTTTCAAGCGTGTCCATCCCCCAGATGGTGTGCACCGCACCCATTAAGTGTGAATATACCCACCCTTTCCTCCCTACTTCCACCTGCCCAAACACCCAATGAATGTTACTACTATATGTGCACGTAAGTGTTGATCAGTTAATACCAATTTGATAGTGAGTACATGTGATGCTTGATTTTCCATTCTTGTGATACTTCACTTAGTACAATGGGCTCCAGCTCCATCCAGGATAATACAAGAGATGCTATCCATTCTCCTATAGGTAGACATTTGAGTTATCAGTTTTTGGCTATTATAAATAAAGCAACTATGAGCAATCTTAAAAATAAAATAAAATAAAACAATCATTAAAAATGGATGATATATGGCTATTATCAACAATTAACTTCACTTTTTCTTATGCATTTTCTTTGTATAATTGTGCTGCTCCAGTTGCACCATAGAAACATAAGTAACCATGAGCCTTCAACTCACAAATAATCTATCCCCAAATTTAAAATTTGATATTTCTATTCAGGGAGCTTAATATTATCAGTCATATAAATGTATTAAATAATAATATCTGATTACCAGCAACTTCACATTCTCATGAAATGTTTTTGAAATGTTGAGTTTTCATGCAGAGTAGATGTCTATTGTATTTTACTGCCAAAATAACATGTTTGAAATAGTAAAATGGCGGGGGAATACTGACTGAGCTATTAATAAAACACACCAGCTTTTAGCTGGCAAAGCAGCCTTCTTTCCATCAAACATGTCTCAGCCTTTAATAAAGAAACTCAAGTGGTGTAGGTGAAAAATTACTTTTCTCACCCGGTCATCTGTCTGTCATGTATTATTCAGGTCACCAATGTTTGTCCTGAACTGTATCATTCTGTAGTTGTGTCAGGTATGAGATATGTTCAGTGTAATTCCATCAGACTTCGTGAAGTTGATTAGAACAGATCACCTTTCGGCATGGGCACCAGTTATCTCAGCAGATTGAGTGAAAAAGACTTATTTATCTTTGCCTTATAATAAAGAAAGAGATGAGCAAATTTATCCATTAACTTGAAAAGAGCCCCATATTTGGTGTGAAAAAAAACCTATAGTCAGTAATTCTATTGAAAATACTATAGTACATGGATGTTTCTTCAATAGAAAAAATTACGGGAGTCTACATTTAATAGCATGAAATATTTAAGCAAAGCACACACATTTTATGATAGTACTTAAAATGGTAATTCTTTGTCCCACAACAAAATGATAGAATGTAATAAAAAATGGCATATCTTTGATGGTTTCCATTGGCCTTTTTCCAGCATTCTTTTTGGAAAATAATCTGTACTTTCATTTTTCAGAAAAATATTCAAAGTTTATGTAATCATTATACTATTATGTCTTAACTAAACCATAGACTATTTTGCTATAAGCATTCTAAAATCCTTAGCAACTCAAAACAGTTGTGAAGAGGATGAGGCTAATAAAAAGATATGTATTAGGTATAAAGAAACCTAAGATCTTGTCTGTCATGACCTGGGGTTCTCTTCTGCTAAATTAACAAGTCACAATAATTAATGGATTCTCAAAGAGGAGAGGGAGCAAAGGGATGTACACGAATCGTACAGTAGAGCCAGCTATGCGTTCAAATGCATACTCTCCTACTAATCAAATTCATGATCTTGAATATATTTCTAAAAATGAGAACAAAATAAAAGGACCATATGGTAGCATCTCTAGCACGCGGTAGTGTTTAAACATTACATATAATGTTCAAGCTTTGTCATTTGCTCAAATGATTTCAGATAGCACAAAGTAGAAATCAGTGTATGTTCTTTACTTTCACATCTTCCAATTGTTGATTTTAAAAATTCTTGAAATGGTTTTTGGAATATATAGAAGACTGTCGCTAAAGGCAAACTAGGATATTCAGAAATTTTGCAATAACAAAATTTGAATTACTTTATAAAAAGCAAATATACAGATTGTGAAATCTGAGGAATTACTTGATTACTCTTTTCTTCATAGACTTTTTTATCTATAGTAGCCAGAAGACTTTCTGGAAAACAAAGTTGATTTTTCCTAAGATGCTTTTCAAGCCCTGAAGTCTGGAATGTGTTTTGAAATAGAAAACTTTAGAAACTGCCTTAACTCTTCTTCTACATCATATCGCATATTTGGCTGTAACTCGTTTTGTGTAGGAGAACAGGGTCTTTTTATCATTCTCCCATTCTGTAAAACTGTACGTTTCCTTTTGCTGTGTGCCATAGCTCAAAGCAACAAGTATTTATTAAGCTTCAGAGATGTGACCAACATTGTGCTGGGCTGTGTAGAACACGTACCAGGTATAGCCTTTGTTCTCACAGAGCCAAATGTATTTTTGAGCAGGTGAACCGGAAGCCTTGCATGTGTGAAGCAAGTCAGAAACAATGAGCCCACCTAAATCAAGTGTTAGTACCTCAAAAAGCAAGCTAAAGTTGTTAGAGAAACTTTGAGACGGGGAAATATAGAAGATGAATTTTGTGTAAAATATTTATTAATGCATTCAAAGAAAGGAACCAAAAAGACAGAACTAAATTTATACTTATTTTACTTTACATTCTAAGATCTTTTTTTTTTTCCCCCAAATCTGTTTGTTTGAGATTCTAGCTTATCTATGTGAATTACTCTACGAAACAATTTTTGGCTGGAAACTTATTGTTGATTTAAATAAGCCTCCAAATCATACCTCATCTATTATGTAGGTCTGGGAACACCTTTAACCCTAGCTGCAGAGGCAGGCTCTGATTGGTCTACCCTAATGCAATCATGGTAATCTAATCGAAGAATAAGTACATGAGCTAAATTTGTTCAATCACAGTGAAACTCAAAACCTTTGTTCCTGCTTAAGAGAAAATAAATCAACTGTCTCTTCATGAACTTAACCAAAGAAGTAGAAGCATTTAGCCTTGTTGGTGCTAGCAGTTATCCTTCAGCCTGGAGAGATAGCAGCCTGAGGATGCAGAAGACCTAAGCAAGAGAACTTTGAAGAAAGTATCTCAAACCTTGCATTATTTCTGGACTTTGAACAGGACCAAACATATTTATTTTATTTTTCAATCCAGTTTAGATTAGATGTGCTGTTATGTGTTGCCTTAAGTGCTTTTTGAAAATAGATAAGCACATAAGTTTTTAAATATAGAAAAAAATTAAAAAAATATATAAATTGTTTTCTTCCTTCAACAATAAATCCTATTATTATAGAAGTTAAAGTTCTTTTAAATCTGGAAATCAACCTACTAAAAGAATTTGTTATAAAATTATATGTTAAGAATTCTAAAACATCTCAAAATGCCAAGATTCAACATGAATAATATCTGAAAGCAATCACATGTAAGAAAATCAATATCACCATCAATAATAAAACAAAGCTACTTAAAAGTAAAAGAGAGGCACAAGCAGACAGTGTGTGTTGGTGGTGAAGAATTTATGTTCTGAAGCCATATAGAAGTGGATTTAAATGCTAATTCACTCACTCACTTAGTGTGTGACTTTGGGCAGGTCATTAAACATATCTAACCCTCAGCAGCTTCCCCATCTGTAAAATGTAAAAAAAAAAAAAAAAAAAAAAAAAGACCAAGCTATTACCACAAAAAAGTGATTAAGCATGCTCTTACCCTTTACTAATAAATGCTTTTGCCTTGCTTTTGTCTGCCTATGTCCTAGGTAAAAATTAAAACACATAGGCACTACATTGGCCTTGTTTTGGATAGCATCCAATCCAGAATTGGCCTGGGCTTCTTTCACTTGGCCTTAGAATCAACCAACAGTATGCCTTGTTTTGGATAGCATCCAATCCAGAATTGGCCTGAGCTTCTTTCACTTGGCCTTAGAATCAACCAACAGTATCCCAAATCCTATAAGCCTCATCCAAATTCCTTCGCTGAGATGTCCTACTGTTTCTTCAGAGTGTTTTCTCTTTTTCTATAAGCTAAATAAATTCTTTTAAACTACCAATGTGGTCCTGGTGGTGCTTGGTTGATGAGCTTTAACAAGTCATAGGATCAATTCATTCAGTTATTCCTTCAACTGTATTTCTAAAATATTTAAATAATAGTTTGAGCTTAACTTTAATTTTTCCAACATTTTTATTTTGAAAAAAAATTCAAACCTACATGAAAATTGAAAGAACAATTCAGTGAACACCTGGACATTCATTACCTGAATTCAATTCCAAACATTGCACTACATTTACAATATTAACTAAGGACCTAATAGTCTTCATCTAACTAATCATATTTGATAAGTTAAGCAATCCTGCAATTATTAAAATCCTCTATTACCTTAGCCTCCTTTTCTCCAAATTTTTGTGGGTATTCTTCTATATCTCTTTCCACACTTTGTTGTTGTCTGCAAGACACAACTTTCTCTACTCATCTGTTACATGGAGGAGTTTATTAAGGCTTCATCTTAAACCTTGTCTTTTTCTGTTTCCATAATCTATCTCTATGATCTCACTTTTACTCTTAGTTTCGATCAGTATATATAATCAGAAAAAATTTAAATCATATCTCATATTTTCTGATTTCTAGAGCTGTTTATACAGCTTCCTGCCTTCCCCTCTCTTTTAGAAGTATCAAAGACATCTAAAACTGGGTAAGTATAAAGCCAAACCCTTCATCGTCACCCACTCAGTTTTGGTCCTTTGCCATTGCTGCCTCACTTTGACTTCTTTCCTAGAGATACCTCCATGGGTAAGCCTGGTAGATTCTCCCCAATCCCCAAATACCAGTTTACTTGGTATCTATCACCTTCTCCCTTGTTTTAGCTACCATCATCTCATATGGAATGACTGCAGTAGGTTGCTAATTGGTCTATACCTGTTTTGTTTTTACCCCTCCAATCCATTCTCTAAAATTAAAAAGGATTAAACTTAAAGACTAAAAAAATAAAGAAAGTCTGATCATTTCACACTCCTGTCCTTTTCCAAAATTCTTCATTGTCTTCTTATAATTGCCATAATAAAGATGGCATTCCTTAACAGGGTTTATAAGGCTCTAATCTTCATCCTCAGGTTGAACCCTCCTGTTCTGTCCCATTCTCCACACACTCACCTTATTAGGTCCCTTTATGTCCTATGCTTCCTCCTATTTCTTTGCACACATCACCTCTTCACTAAGTTACCTCCTATTCATATTTCATATCCCGTGTCAATGCTCACTTCCAAACTGTAACAAATCACCCCATTCTGTTCTTTTGAGAAACTATGTGTTTCAGATCTATATTGCTTATCACAATAAAAGTTTATGTCAGTAAAGAATGCATTCACCTATAAATACAAACCAAATAAGGAAACAAATATAGAATAGGTGTTTATTTGTCTCCTATAATGAGTCTGGAGCAGGGCCTTTCTGACCTGTCACTTTACCAACTGCAGGCTGTTGGGTTTATTCTCATGCTTGTCACTACTAAGCCTCATGATACTTGTTCTTCCCCCAAGTTTCACATTGGTATTCCAGACAGAGGAAGTGGAAGTGGGAGGCTGCATGCCAGCACTGTTTGTTTCTTTATATTAGAAAAGCAAAGGCTTTCCTAGAAATCCCTGGCATATTCCCTCTTAGATTTAATTAGTCAGAACTCTTACAATTCTACCACTAACAGTAATAAACACTGGGAAACACCAAAGCAAGAAGGCAGTTAGAATTGTGTAGAAAGAGCAAATTTACAATAGTGTCTTACAGGTTTATATTATTTATGGGGTTTATATTTATATTTACCTATCCCAATAGATTGGATTTTAAGTTCCGTTAGGGCAGGGACTTTTTTTGCTGTTGATCATGGAGGGCATATCTAAGTGGTTTCTCCCAACCTTTGTAAAGTCTCATAGTTTCAAAGCCTTTTTTCCAGATACGTAAGTGGTAAAACCAGAGTTCTTTTAGCTCAAATTCTCAGTTGCATGTGTCTCTTTCATATGTGAGTGCAGCATAACACTTTAGTTACAATTTCAAAGAAAAATCTAAAAGACCAATTAACTTAAAAAATTATTTTTCCAGCAGAAGTAGTTTTAGGTTTTGGTACTGACTGATACAGGCAAGTAATGTATCTTCAGGAAGTACATATATACATAAGTTCCTAAAAAGATAAATTAATTTTATTTAGTGATATGTGCATAAGAACAAAAGAAATGAGTCATACACATAGTCCTACAGGTCAGATATTTTATAGTAGTGGCTTCAAGGGACATAATGTGAGAAATCATAATTGCTCTCCATGACACATCGATACATTATATCAAGACTTTACTAAATTTAATTAACTTTAATTTATAAATCTAACATGAAATTAAGACAGTAATGGAATATGATTCAGGAATTAAAAATAATCATATACACTGATATGAAATTTTTTGTGATATGAAATGATATGATTTTAAATTAAGTTAAAAAATAAATTGGAGAACAGTAGTTGAAAGACTGTTGAACATAATATATTTAACTACAATATAATCAGAAAAAATGTTTTTGTTAAAAAGTGACAATTTACTTATACGATGACATCAAAATGAGGAGCTCAGGAATAAAAGATTTTAAAGATTTTTCCTTATCAAATTCAGTCTTGTTTGTGCATTAACACGTTGCTTCTACCCAACTTTACTTAGATGATAGCTATTCTCATTATTCATTATATTTTGGTACCATTTTCAGACATTATACTAAACACAGTATACTTTCCATGATTTGTTATGGTCTGAATCTTATTTTGCACAATAAGAACATACTTATACATTTTTATATGTGACTTCTCAGTGATGCAAAAGGGTTTTTTTATTTAAATGTTTTTATTGTATATGTTTAAGGTGTACCACATGATGTTTTGATATGTTTAGTGAAATGATTACCATAATTAAGTAAATTAACATATCCTTCACCACACAGTTACTTTTTTGTGATAAAATCACTTAAAATATCATGTCTTAGCAAAATTTCAGTCTACAATACACTATTATTAACTATGGTAATGCTGTATACAAGATCTCTAGACTTATTCATCCTATGTAGCTTCAAGTTTTTACCCTTTGACCTACTTTTCCCCATTTCCTCCTCGTCTCTGCCCCTGGTAGCCAGCCAGCATTCTACTCTGTTTCTATATATTTGACATTTTTAAGATTCCATATATAAGGGAGATCGTGTAGTGTTTTTGTTTCTGTGTCTAGGTTATTTTACTTAGCAAAATTGTTCTCCAGGTTCATCCAGCCTGTCTCACATGACAATATCTCTTTATTTTTTAGGACTGAATAATGTTCCATTGGTTATATACACCACAATTTCTTTATCCATTCATCCATCAATAGAACTTACTTGTTTCCATATCTTGGCTATTATAATGAAAACATCATAAGCACATAAAGTCAAATTCATGGTGTTGAGGGAAAAAAATCTAGAAATAAATATGACAAATTTAATAAATTAATAAAACAATGACAGAATAAGTATACAATTTTCTGGGAAAAAAAAACTTCATGTATGACATAATCAGCATCAATAATTTAAAAGGCAAATAAATGCTTTAATATACAGTTTTTATAAATAAGCAAAGGAGGTGGGGTACAGTGGCTCACACCTGTAATCCTAACACTTTGGGAGGCTGAGGTGAGAGGATTGCTTGAGGTCAGGAGTTTGAGACTAGCCTGAGCAAGAGGAGACCCTGTCTCTACAAAAAATAGAAAAAAAAAATTACCCAGATGTGGTGGCACCCCTTTGTAGTCCCAGCTACTCAGGAAGCTGAGATAGGAGGATCGCTTGAGCCCAAGAGTTTGAGGGTGCCGTGACCTATGATAATGCCACTGCACTCTGGCCAGGGTGACAGAGCAAGACTAGGTCAAAAAAAAAAAAAGTTCAAGATAAATGAGCAAAGGAAGAAATGAAAATTGATGAAACCATTCCACTTTCAAAAATAAAATAACAAGAAGTTATTGTATACTTTAAAATAACTAAAAGAGTAGAATTGGTATGTTTTTAACACAAAGAAATGATAAATGTTTGAGATGATGGATACCTCAATTACCCTGATTTGATTATTACACATTGTATGCCTGTATTGAAACATCATATGTACCCCATAAATATATACAACTATTATGTACTCATAATAACTAAAAATAAAAGAAAATTTAAAAAGTAAAAAAACCTCAACATCCATTTTATTTCAAAGTTTAACAATTTATTTTTGTAAAGGTCTTGGTAGTAAATACTTTGGACTTTGCATGCCATAAGGATTCTGCTCCAGCTACTCAACTGTGCATTCATTGTAAAGCACATGGGCAATATGCTAATGGATAAGTGTGTCTGATTGCAGCAAAACTCTTTCACAAAAACAATCACAGGAAAAGTTTGACTCATAGGTTCAGAGCCTCTGATTTATGGCAATGAGAAATCAATGTTCAATTGTACATCAGTAAAAGTAAGCAAACTAAAGAAAATAAGAAATGTATTTGCTGTAAAGACATGAATAAAAGGAAAACTGGTGCTGTACTCATTGTAATAGATCGTAAAAGTCTCTAAATTTTCATTATCTTATGACTCAGAAATTTCAAGATTTTATCCTAAGAAAATAATAACATTCTTTACCTAAATCTTATTCATATTGTTTGTTGATTCTTTATTTATTTTTGGATTCTGCACTTGGAAAAATAGAAAAGAGAAAAGAATGAAAATGAAACATGATTCTTTAAAAATAGTTTCCCAAAATGCTTACATGTACTTGGAAATTCTCAATCCTAAAATACTAATAGAAATTTGGCTTAGGATACTCTAGTAGAAACCAATATAGAGAACTCTAATTTTTTATTTTTGTTTCAAAACTATATAGATAACTCTGATTTTTTTATTTGTTGTTTCAATTAAGCAAAGTCATCTTCTCTCTGACTTATCCAATTTTCGTTGCTCGACCACCTTGCCTTAGTAAAATGGTTGGCTAGCTTTTTCTCTTGCTTTGTTTATATGCAAACAAGACCGTGAGCAACAATAACAAAATAATTAACTGAAATATGTGTATCTTGTAATTTTTAAGACACAATTTTTAATGGATGTTTTGCTTAATTGATATTTAGTTAACTCTGCAAAATGCATTAATTTTTTGTTATTCTAGTGTCCAGATGACCTACACTTGTTAACAGTTGACACAAATCCACAGGAAAAAACAGAAAGACCACTGGTTGAATCCATTTCGTGTATGTGGATTGCATCTGGGGCTCCCTAATGGGAAAGATTGTCCGAGCACAAGAAAGCCTGTTTCTTACTTCTTCACAGGAAAATGAGAAGGACTGATCCTCTTCAGTGTACTTTTGAATTCAGAATGATGTTGTGTTAAAAGGGTTACCATTTCCAGGCCAACTGTCAATCTGGGGCGTCTGCAACTTCGGGCACCTGGGATCAATGCCAGCTTGTTAAGCCATTTTTACACTCTACCCGGGTATTTGTTTTAGTTAGAGATCTTTCAAGTTTTTCTTGTATTCTACTTTCATTTCTTTTCTTAACGTTTCTCTACATTCTCTCTCAATACCACTGCCTTATACCAGCATGCATTGCTATAACTGTAATTAGACGTGGCCTTGTCTTTCCTGGTGCCAACCAACTGACCTCCACGTAGCCAAGGCAGACCTGGAAAGTAATCCTTCTCACAGTCGCTCTCCTGTTGTTGCTCTAAGTTTCTTCTCAAGCTGAAAGTCACAATAAAAGCTCCAAACTAGGTATGGAGTGTATTAATGAGCTGTTGCTCATGTTCAATGAAAACTCTACTACTTGAGGTAAAAAGAAAGTGATATAATTATAATACTTTCCTTTCTAAATAGGGGATGAAGGAGGAGCTTTGGAAAGAAACAGAGATTTAAAGTATTTTTGGAGACTTTTGATGAAAGTGATTGAACATCTGGCAATATATTCTAAAATGTATAGTTCAATGAGTTTTTATCTGTAAATCATTAAGATAATTATACTGAAAATGTCAAGTTTAGCTTTCTTGAAAGCTGGCAGATACTAGGTTTAGAATTACAGTTATTTAAATTTTGACATGGAATTACTGCATTTACTATATAATATGTGTGGTTACAGGTATGTAGCCAGAAACATTTTCCTGATAAAACCTCTTCATACTGGCTTTCTGGGCCTATTGTGGTAACCTGCAAGACTTTTTATTCCTTACTACACCATGAACATGTGAGTAAATTGAAGAATGACACTGCAGAGCTATGACAACCCTCTGAAGCAGCCCCTGCTGACATGAGTTATGAGGGTCATTATGTGAGAGCTCTGAGGTGAGAGTGAGAAACCTTAACGGTTTGATATTTAGTGAAATGTTTAGAAGTTTGGATGTCAGTCCTTCTTTATTAGAGTTTTTTAATTTCTTCAGGTTTATATCTAGGACTACAATTTCTAACAAAAATGATTTACTCCACAATATTATCTTGGTTTTTATCTTTGCTTTTATATTTTATTTTATTTATTTATTTATTTTGAGACAGAGTCTCACTCTGTTGCCCAGGCTAGAGTGTCGTGGCCTCCTCATAGCTCACAGCAACCTCAAACTCTTGGGCTTAAGCGATCCTCCTGCCTCAGCCTCCCGAGTAAATGGGACTACAGGCATGTGCCACCATGCCCAGCTAATTTTTTCTATATATTTTTAGTTGTCCGGTTAATTTCTTCCTATTTTTTAGTAGAGACGGGGTCTCGCTCTTGCTCAGGCTAGTCTCGAACGCCTGACCTCTAGCAATCCTCCCACCTCAGCCTCCCAGAGTGCTAGGATTACAGGTGTGAGCCACTACACCCGGCCATCTTTGCTTTTTTAAAGTGAAAAAGAAAATTAAAAACCCTCTAAACATGAACCTTATTTTCCATGAAAAAACATAGAATTTTCAAGTAAAATTTAGTATTCTTAGACTAGGGAAACTAAAATTCAAGAATATAGTTTGTTTTGATAGTTCTTTCTCCTGTAGGTAGTTTAACACATTAACTTCCATGTGAGTTATGAACTGTTTTTCAAGTTTACACATCACTTTTTACATTACTAATTTTCAAGTTTTTATACTACTTTTTTATTGATGTATGTTTTAGGATTGTTTTGTTTTGAAAGTTTTTATTTTATTTTTGCAATAAAACACTCTGGCCCCTAGGATAGTTTTTCTTTCTTTTTTTTCATGGCAGTCAGTGTGTTAAAAAAAGATTTATTTATGTAATTAATAGTTTTTACACATATATCAAATTAATAATATGAGCAAAAATTAATCCATACTAAAATTCTTCCACTATAGAAGTGATATTGATAATTAAAATTACATTCTATCAGTATTTGGCTAATGGGAAATACTAGCTCAAGTAAACCAGAATTAAGCAATCTTAGTTTATTGGTATTACTTCCCTAGTGATGTTGGAAATTTGATTCTAATATTATCAAAACCAAATATAACACTTGGATTACTTACGTATGCATCAGAGATTAGTCTACATATTTTACATTATTATTTCTACCATTTCTATGACATAGAGGACAACTCCACTGCATATATTTTTCTGAGAGTGATATTTTCCCATAAGAATTTTATAACTAGAGGTCATTTTAAAATATATTATCCTTTAAAATTTTGAGAGTAGCTAAATTGGGGCTCAAATGTATTTATTTCAACTTGAGACAGGATAAGGGCCTTGACTAAGAAATTGGAGGAGTAGATTCCACAGATATGTCCATTGGTAGAACTAAAGGACAAATTAAATATAAAGATCTAGCAAAGTAAGTGTAGTGAAGAATGACTGAGTTATCTGGTTTAGACAACCAGGGCAGGATGCAGTAATTTAATGTGAAAAGAAATTCAGCAAGATAAATAAACTTCACAAGAAAGACATCAAGTTTTGTTTGGGATATAGATTTGAAAAACGGAGAAATCATCAAAGGAGAGATATCCAGAGCCTGAACAGATGACCAGACAAAGGGAAAGATTGAAGACATCCATAGATTTAGGAGTCTATACTCGGCAAAAGATAATATCTTTAGATATTTCTAAATTATCTTTAGATAATTCTAAAGATTTAGAATCTTTAGACAGTGCCAGTTCTGAAATAATCAATATAGTCTTTGTTGAAACTATGGGAATACACAAAAATCCCAAGAAAGAGCATTAAAGTGAAAAAAATTATCCTGAGGACAGAACACTGATGTTGATGGAAAATGCAGACGAAAGAGAGAAGAGACCTGAGTTGCCAAAACATTGTAGGAAAAAGGACAGTCTGGACATATGCACCAAGGGGATTCTCCTTGAGGACAGGAACATACTTTATCCATATTTCATTCTGAGAATTGAGCACTTTAAAGGTATTTCCAAAATATGAAGGGAGGGGTGAATAAGTAAAGCCAAAAACCAAGATTCTTGTTATTTAAAAATGTCAAATATTATTTAAAAGTCAAACACCTTTATGCCATATAAGAGATCCTTGGAAAAGAGGGACAAGGCAAGAGTTGCACGTGGCTGATGGAAACAGAAGACAGATTGAAAAATTTTATGTTAGCTATTGAATTCTCCATATTATTTGTGAATTGAAAAAAATAAAACAATGAAATCTGAACGTTTTTTAATCTACCATTAACAAAGATACATATGATGTAACAGATCTTTAGCGCATACAATCTACTGCTACTATGTAAGGTAATTAGTGATTTCTATTTTGCCTTCAGGTTTAAAAGAACAATTTATGGATAGGGATAAGAATGACGCTGAGTTTCTAGGTGTTTCCTCCCTAATATTTTTTCATGCCGGACAATGCAGGGCCTTGCCTGCATGCCTCCCAGCTCCTCAGCTCATGCTGGGCCCCACCTGGACCCTTCTTCAGAGGAAGTATTCCAAGGGAGTGAAGATAAATCCACTCCCACCTGAATGCAATTACCTGCATTGTCTGTGTATACATCAGACTGAGTGAGAGACTGAGGCCTGGTGGGAAGATGAATGGATTTGGAAACAGAGAATTTAAGTCCTAGCTCTAGGACCTCTGGGCAGGAAAATTCATTTATTTTGTCTTCGATTTTCTTATCTACCTACAGAGAGAATTGGACTAGAGTACTCTAAATTTTCTATAAACTTTTCTATTCTGAGATTCTGTAGGGAAAAAGTGAATAATTCTTTTACCCCTGATGGCTTGATATTCCTTAGGTCATGACTGTGAACATAATACTCAGGTCTTAGAAATAAAAATGTGTGAGAACTAAAATATGCATAGAAGATATATGCATATTTATTTACATATTCATTTATGTGTATTTTTCTAACTCTATAAAAAGTTTGGTAACAATGTTTAGAATCTTTTGAGACACTAAAACCATTCTAAGGATTCAATACATTTTCTTGATATTTTGAGAAGATGTATATGTATTTGCCTTGAAATGTTTACAAATACTCCTGAATGCCTCATCAGCTGTATACACATTTCTCTGTTTCTCCATCTGTCTGATTATGAAGTGAGGAGAAAGAAAACGTGAAGAGGTATCCAGGGAGATAGATGACTTCTGTCTTCTTTCAATTTAATGACTTTTGCTCCTACAGTATCAACCATTTCTCTCTACACTCTTTGTTAAATACTTCTTAAAACTTTTACCTGTTTTGACCTTTGAGGTCATGTGGGTACAATTACTCAAACAGTGCACTGATAACCTGAAAGCATAATGTCACCTCCCTGACTCTCTCACTGGAAATAACGGATGTTGGTATAGGAAGAATAAAAAGTTGCTTAAATGGGAAACATTGTCTTTGTGCCAATTGTCTTAGTCTTTTAAAGATTAACTTTAGGTGAGGAAATGTTTCAAGTGAGAACACTGAACAGGTTTCATTGTAATTAGTTTCTATATTCAGATGAATTCATGGGTTCATTGTCAACTACTGAAATGCCCAGACTAGATAAGGTAATCCATCCCTCAGGGAAAAGAATTAATTCAATGTGTCATGGATATGAACACAGGAAGCACATGGAAGAAAATATTCAGTGTGTTGGCCGAAGAGTGAGAGAGGAGAGGGTTTATCTTTACAATCTTTTATTTTAATCTTGAAATATCTTTATATTATTTTTCCTACATGTTTTGGAGACTACTGTTTATGTTGTTGCTTATTTTTAACTTGTCTGTTCTTTAGCCATTTTGATCAAAGGTAAATTGCATAGGAAAACAAGTCTATATGATAGGGGAGGATTATCTTTCTCCTCTTTTATTTTAACCTTGAAATATCTTTATATTGTTATCAATATATTTGGGAGTTGTTTTTTCTTTTAATCATCTGCTCTTTAGCCATTTTGATCAAATGTAAAAACACACGGGGAAAAAGTCTGTGTGATAGGAAGTGTGAGAGGAAGAGAGGGAAAATGTTTCTCTTTACACTGTTTTAATCCTAGAATATCCTTATATTTTTGCATATATGTTTGGCAGGCCATTAATTTTTTAATCACCATGTTTAGTCATTTGATCACATGTAAAACGGTATTCCTATGACTTGTGTTTTTATTGAGCCAGATGTAATTAAAAAGCAATTCTATTCCTTAGAGATATAGACTGCATTTTTATGGCACATTCCTGTGGCAAAATAATGTGCTAAAACCAGAGACAATTTGAATGGTGCTTAGAAGGATGTTCATCCTCACAATCTATTATTTCTTTTCAAGCAACTTTCTTTTTGCCACACACATCCTGACAGCTTAATGAGTATGAATTTTTCCCTGCTTTTGTTTTCTATGTAGTCTAAAGAACCAATGACCTCTTTGCCAAGACTGACATCTGATTGAGAAGTCACTGCTCACGCTCTTATTTGGATGAGGGTTTGAAAAAATTGAGCTTGTTTGTTTTACCACTTCTGCATCCTCCACTTGTGTTGACTTTGAGATTTGTGGCATTTGTTCTCAGCATGGTTTCAGAATCTTTAGCAGAGCAGCTCAGGGTTGTCTGGTACCATAAAGAAATCACTAGGTCTTTTGAACAAAGTATTTGAGTCTCTAAGGGTAAAAACTGAGCTCATATTTCTTGACGATAACCTTTAACTCTCTTCAGAACTAGTAGAAGCACTGAAAATATTACTTAGAACAGAACAAAATAACTGGAAATATTAGAAAGGCATATTTTATTTCCTGATTGATAATATATATTTAAATCTTTATTCCTAGTGAGTATTTATAACCAACACATACTCCCTTTAGAGATTCGTGTATACCTGTGCTTGAAAGGACTAAAATATGCTCTTCCAAATCTCCCTTACAGTCAAGTTTTCATATTTAAAGTTCAATCATATTGTTTCCTTCCAGACTTACACATTTAGATTGACTTCATTGAGAATACTCCATACATGATGGCCTATGGGTTGAACTTTTTTCTCCAAACTAAATGTAAACATGGGTTTAGTATTTGCACTTCACTTAAGGTTATTCTTTTTATTAATACTTAGTATGTCTGCATCTTCAGTTTCTTCTCATCATTTCACTGGGTTTTGGGAAGAGACTTAGCATAATGTGATAATTTGGGTGAAATTGTAGATTCTAAATAATTATATGAAAGTGTTTAAATTACAGATTCTATAGAAGTCCTTTCCTTGCATATTAGACTCACCATAAACAAAACAAATTTATTTGCATTTATGCAAATGGTGTGCTTTAAAATGTCTACCACCAAAATAGCTAGATGACTTTCCAAATTTGCCCTTTTGACAGAATTATGATGAAAGAATAAGAAAATAATTTTATATAAGGAAGTAATTCAGTAAAATTTTAGTAAAACTCTGTTATAAAATAGTCTTTCTTTCACTTTAAACGAGGCTAATTCAGTAGCTTTAAAAGTAAGAGCTCCTTCGATCTAATCTTGCACCCATGGATACACACACACGTTTAGATAAATTCCACAATATTTTCTTTAGAATACAGATAGCTTCTGCATCCTTTCAATATACTGATGCTATTAAACAACAATTTTTTGTAAAAATTAGGTTGACAATCTCTATAGAGATTATGCCTCCTGTCTTCTAACTAAGTAATATTCATGGGGCTCCACATAGACCATGAAACCACATTTAGAGTTTAAAATTGGGTATCAAAAACCCTTAATTCCAATTTTACCATACATATTGTTGACTTTCCCTGCAACCTCATTTTATTTAATTTACTTAGAATTAACTTAATTACTTTGGTTTGCCTGTGGAAATAAAAGCACTTGCATACTTCCTGGGGGGTGCCATGTAATTAATGTATTGAAATTGTGGACTAAATAGTACTGGAGAGCTTTGAGTAACTGAAGTATTTCTATAATGGTTACTTTGTCCTATATGTATGCACAAATACAATCCCAGGGGAGGCATCAGCACTCATTAGTGGCTGTTTAAAAGCTCTCTTTTGGTACCCAAAGAGAACTCGTGTGAGGAATTAAATATACTAGGTTGATATCCATAGCAGATGTGCACTGCTGATGTATCACTGAACTCTTAGCAGCTGCTCAAATTCTAAGAGGTGCCTCAATGGCATCTTGTTCATGATTTTAGTGGATTATAGTCAGCACACAGTGCTGCATGGATGTTTATCATATAAAAATGCATACTGTAAAAAAATGGGTTATTTTGTAACATAATTATAATTAGATAAGCTCTAATACTATGACAGTAGTCCAAAGATAATAAGTTAACCCTTTACAGCTTTACAGTCTTCTTAACATGTCTACAATAGTGACATTGGCAGATTGAGATTGTATCCTTGTGGAGAACAAAAGAAGCCTCCATTTTGAGGGGGAAAAAACCCTCAGGAATGTTTTTAAGGTAAAGCTTGCTCTTTGAAAGAGAGAGACAGAGAGATTGATTAACACATTTTTTGATAAATACAACTGCTTCCATTCAAAAATAAGTATATTTTTGAAGGACAGCAAGAAACTATTATCACTGTGTTATTTGCTATTAATACAACTGCATAATTGCATGCCCTAAAATAAAAAGAAAAAACTCTTTGACATTGTGAAAAAAAGCATTGGTTTTGGAGTGAGCTTCAGCCCAGGGTTTTCTCCCCTTGTGACCAACAGACATACCTATATGATGAGTGCAATGTGCACTGTCTGGGGAATGGGCATGCTTGAAGTTCTGATTTGGGGGGGACGGGGGTGGGGGCGGGGATGGGTGTATACCTACAGGAAGAGTGCGATGTGCACTGTCTGGGGAATGGACATGCTTGAGGCTCGGACTCGGGGGATTGGGAGGGACATGGGCAATATATCTATGCAGAACTTTTGTACCCCCATAATAAGCTGAAATAAAAAAAAATTAAAAAAAAAAAATGATGGAAAAAAAAAAAAAAAAGAAATTTAACCTGGCTGCACTATTGTTTCCTTATCCATAAGATGCAGATGATAGCACAGGGCTAGTCTATAAGTTGATATGATATTTGACAAAATTTTGCAAAAGCTGTAAAACATTTTTAACACATTCTAATTTTTATTATTATTATAAACTTAAGCCACATTGGAATCTTGCACTTTGACAATTTACAATTATTTTGTGAAAATTTCCTTTATTACTTAGACATATTCAGAATATTATTTTCTTGGGAATCATAAAATATTATAAATAGAAGCAACAACTCAGGTAATTCAGCATCTATTTTCATTTTGCAAATAAAGATAATAAATATCAGAAAAGGTAAAATGATTTGCATTGGGTCACTTAACTATTTAATGGCAAAGCAAGATTGGAATCCGCATCTCTTAACTTCTAGACCAGTGTTCATTTTTTGTATGCTGACATTTAAATCATGATTATTTTCAGTTCTTCAAAAGACTTTGTCATCAGATCTTGATAAGCCTTGGCTGAGATATTTGAAAAAATAATAACAAAATGGAATACACAAAATATGATTAAAAAACTTAAGTTAAAATCAATATTAATTTGAAAATATAGAGTAAACGAATTAAAACAAAAATTTATAAAATTGATACTTAAGTCTGGTAATGTGATGCCTCCAAATTTGTTCTTTTTGCTTAAGATTGCTTTGGCTATTTGGGCTCTTTTCTGGTTCCAAATGAAGCATAGAATTATTTTTCCTAGATCTGTGAAGTATAACTTTGGTGATTTGATGGGGATTGCATTGAATTTGTAAAGTCTGACTCCATTATGTTTTGATTTTTATATATTTTTTTAATTTTGGGGGAAGCATTATTTTTTCTAAATTCATACTTAGAAAGTTTTGGCAATGGTAGTCAAGTTATGTCTTATAGTCTGCAAAGATTTCTAACTTGAAAACTTTTGTGCTTTGAACTGAACTTCCTTTTTATGTTTTCAAAGCTGACCCATGGTGAATACATTTTTCTTTGAAAGAATGTGTGTCCAAGTCCTGGAGAAGGCTAAGAAACTTGCAGCGGTACAATGCCCAGTGATGTAAAGTATGAGAAATATGGGCCAAGTTCAGAGTGAGATCAGCAGAAAGTTTTCTAGTCTGGTGTCTGCCACAGCCCTGTCATCATGTACACAGTTGAGCAGCTGAGTTGGAGGGAGAAATATTCTAGTCTTACATAAATTTGAGAATTCCTTAACTAAACAAAGAAAAACACATTTCCTGACTGCACAACTTCTCACATTCTTTATAATGCAGGTATACATTATGAATCTATAAAAAAGGGATATTAGTCAACAATTTTCCCATTTGACCATTGAATACTGCTTGTAAGCATAACTCTATTACAAGACATGGGCTCCAAAGAGATGTTTTGGAAAAAGGAGTTGTAATGAAGTGAAGGAAGACTGTATTTTTGCTATCTTATCTTTATTATCTATCATTTCTGGTCATAGATATTCCATTTCCATTTTGCCTTTTCTGTTCAGGAAGTATCATTCATTCTTGTTAAAATTTCTTGGTACTCTTCATGAGAACAGTAAGACTACTATTTGTAAACTTGCTGGTATGTTTCACTTTCCTCTAATGCTGGTAATGTCAGTTGAACAGATGAGTTTTACATGTCCTGAAAGGATTAAGACAAGAGGCTTTGTTAAAATACAATGAGGCACAAATTTTAGTGAAATGAGTTTTTGGAGAGAACCACATGTTTGAAAAGCTCCTAAAACTCAAAATAGAGACATAAGCAAAACAATTACAGTAATTTCAACTTCTATAAGAAGTTCAGCTCAAGATTCAAATAACCGTAGGTATGTAGTGTTGTTTCCTTTTGCATGGACTGTTTATTTTTTCCCATTAGTAGGCAGAAATAATTCACCATTGTCATATTGTATTTAAATTAAAACTTGGGGCCGGGCGCGGTGGCTCACGCCTGTAATCCTAGCACTCTGGGAGGCCGAGGCGGGTGGATTGCTCAAGGTCAGGAGTTCGAGACCAGCCTGAGCAAGAGTGAGACCCCGTCCCTACTAAAAATAGAAAGAAATTATCTGGCCAACTAAAAATTTATATAGAAAAAATTAGCCGGGCATGGTGGCGCATGCCTGTAGTCCCAGCTACTCGGGAGGCTGAGGCAGTAGGATCGCTTAAGCCCAGGAGTTTGAGGTTGCTGTGAGCTAGGCTGATGCCACGGCACTCACTCTAGCCCAGGCAACAGGGCAAGACTCTGTCTCAAAAAAAAAACAACTTGGTATTGGAAATATGTTGTAAAGAAAAAAAGGAGTTGAGATAAGGTAAAATAATTAAGTCTAAATAACATAGTAATGAATTAAGATAATGTGCCTTTTAAAGAACTTGATTTATTATCCTCTTTAGTAAATACAAAATCATTTTTTTATTCTCTTCACCTATGATTAAATACATAATTTGACAAATATCAATAAGACAGAAGCCTATGCATAAGTTAGTCAAAATAAATTAGAACCATTATTTAGGACTATGCCAATAAAATTACTAAATCTTTAAGAACATAAAGTAGAGCATATGTGTGTAATTCCTTGCTGTATTATTCAAAATGGTAACTTATTCCCAGGATGAAACATATTTTTAAAAAGTTATGAAAATCTTCAGTGTCTTTGTGGTAAAAATCTCTACTTTTCCTTGAGTGTACTCAGTGGTATTAGGTGTTATTAAACCTATAGACTTTGTTTGTGATATTGATTTTTTGAAATAGTAAAAATTCAATGAGTCAGATTATTAAATTTCACTTTCAGTGAAAAATGATGAGAATATCCACCAACTCTTTGTAGGACCTTCTATTTCTCATCACTACAGTCAGGTAAGATTTTATCACTTCATATAAGTTACCAAAGCTGTGGTAGTCTCACCCCTCATCACTCACTAAGATTATTATTTTTCAATATTTCCTTCATAGTAATTAACATTATATTATTTATGTTTATTGACATAGTTAATTTCTGTCTGCTCATCCTAAGTTGTGTGATTCAGGAGGGCATAATTTTGACTATATTGCTTACTACTGTACATAGTAGGTGCTCAATAAATATTTAAAGATGAAGTCTATATTCTGTTTTGGCTCATGGAAAAAATGTGCATGTGAAGTAATGTGACAGAATTTATCCTTGAATATTATACTGAAGAAAAATAGCTAAAACCGAAACTTCAAAAACTCTTAGTTTGTAACGGATTGCTAAAATAAGTCAGATTCTAGAATATTTGTTAAAATCTTTGTGTCATAATTTGTTATTTCTAACTTAAGCAAGTATAAAAATAATGATTAAAGTCATCAAACTGATTTTCTTAGATCAAGAAAAATGTATTTATAGGTTAAATCTTCCTATAAACTAGTTAGTTTCATCCTGTCAACACACTGCCCTGTCCAGACATATTGTATACCACTACAAGATATGAGGGAAAGTGTATAGATGTATCAATTCAAGTATGTAACTCTCATGGGAAAAATTCCAAAATTAATTCAGCAAAGATGAATTAAGGATGTACTATATCTAGGCTTTGTATTTTCTATTTTGAATGCTATAGTGACTAACACAGTCTGCCTTCAAGGGACTCAAGAGTAATGAGAAATGTAGATGAATGAAATAGTGCGTTAATGCTTCTGAGTATATTGAATGCAACTGATTGAATTGCAGGGATAAACAGGTAAACTGGCAATCCTAGCTGTAGTGTCTAACACATCCCTTTCAGAAATAGATAGATCAAGACTACAAAGTCCAAATTAAGAAAGAGAAGATCTGAATAACATGATTATAAACTCTACACTCAGCATATCATGACCACACACTCTTTCCAAGCATTCACAAAATTTTATCATATGCTAGGGCAAAAATAATTCTTAATATATTTCAAACAATCAACACCATATTATGTTCTTCTCATCAAAATTTAGTAAAAGTGGAAACTAATAGCTAAAGATAATTTGAAAAAAAAATCCTATGAGTAGAATCTAGATAACATACTATGAAATAAGTATTCAGTTAAAAAGAAAATTATACGGAAATATATGAAATACTTAGAACAGAATGATCTTTAAAAGGGTGTATGTCAAAAATTTTGAGACACACTAGAGTAGTATTTAGAAGGAAATTTATTGCTTAAATGTATTTGTCAAGAAAAATGACAGAGATTAACATCAAGTGAACTAAGTGTTCAAGTCAAGAATTTGTAAAATAAATCAGCAAGTGAAACCAAAGAAAAAGGTAAAGAGAATTATAAAGATAAGAGTATATACCTAAACCACAGACCCCTAAAATACAGAGAAATATCACATTAAATAGAAAAACAGTAGGTGTTTTTCATTAAAATCAGAAGCAGACAAGTATGCTATATCTGATGGGATAAATTATATTAAGATGTAATAACAAAAAAAGCCAGATCTCAGAGGCTTAAAAAAATAAAGGTTTATTTCTTACCTTCACTACATCCCCATGGTGGTCAATAAGGGTACTCTTGCATATAATCCTTGCTCAGTGAACCAGGCTGATGAAATGTCCATAATCTGTAATATCTCCAACTAATGTGCCAAGAAATTAGGTATGTGCTAAATTACACACTGACTCTTTAAGATTGACTTCCATTGACCAACACAGGGGTTAAGGAAAAAAAACCAAAAAACAAGATTTACTTCCAGAAGTCACACAGGTTACTTCTGCTTATATTTCATTGGCCAAATCAAGTCACATGCTTATTTCTTTCTTTAAGAGAACAGGGAAATGTAATTCTACCATATTCCTTGAAAGGGGAGAATGGAGTAGTGGGGTGGGGGTGGAGGAAGAGTAAGAAACCTTCCTGAATACCACTATAGTATCCTCTTTTTGGTTTATATATTACTATGGATCATGGACAACATGACAAGAAAAAGAAAATGATGAAGGTTTGTGAAGGTGTATCAGGTAGAAATTACATTCAGCATCTTGTAACAGAGATATAATTATAAAGACTCAAACACAAATATTGAATCCTTCCTACACACTCAGGAGTAAATAGATTTAGTCTAGTATGGTGTCTCCATAAAGCCATCATTTACCCAGGCTCTTTCTATTTTTCTGTTCTGCCATATTCTAAAGAAGAAATATTCACCTTGCTATTCTCTTTCATGAGAGTTTATAAAATGAGGGTGTTGGTGGCATGCGTACAAACCTGGAAGCGGACAAAATAGCAAGTTAAAAAGTAGAGACAAGTAAAATCCATTTAATATTATAATATCTGCAGAGAGACAATTCTTATGGAATCTAACTTTTACAGGGGTATTTCAGGTCACGTTTTACAAAAGTAGAACTTATGTCAAGATCATAAGACCACCTCTCTGCATTCTACCACTGACAGGAGTCAAGAGAACCCAGAATAATAAGATACCAGTGCTTGTCTCCAGCCTCCATTTGCAGAACAAGCTTGTCTGTCTGCAAAATGCAGATCTCCTTCAGAAGGAGTCAATAAAATATTCAGAAAT
>CM052438.1:69374066-69398344 GCA_028533085.1 Varecia variegata | reverse complement strand
CAGATAATTGCTTTCTATTTTTAGTAGAGACGGGGTCTCGCTCTTGCTCAGGCTGGTCTTGAACTCCTGAGCTCAAACAATCCGCCCGCCTTGGCCTCCCAGAGTGCTAGGATTACAGGCGTGAGCCACCGCGCCCGGCCTCCAATCATCCTTTGATTATACTGTGACCTGTCACTTCTTCACTGACCTTCACCCCACGTGTTCCTGCATTTATCTTCATATCCAGCTTAAACTCTACGTCAATCATTACAGTTATTCCTTAAATCACTCTAAACCCCTTTGCTGTTTTCTTTCTCAGTTGACTAAACCACAAGCCATCTTTCTGCTCACCCCACATCTGTGCCAACATAGATAAACGTAGGGAGAGGGGAAAAAAAGCACACAATTATACTGACCATTTCATTTTTAAATCCACCATCACTAACTTCAAGACAGCTTTCATGCTGCCTGGCAATCATATTTAATACTATTCTACCCTAGTCCATTTACCATCCCTCTCTCTTAGATGACTATTTTATACATTCTCCTCTTTCTTTAGGCTTCTAATACTATTCCGTAATCCTTGAGAAAACAGAAGCAACAAGAAAAGAATTTCTGTAAGCACCTACCACCAAATGACTACACCTGTTTGCCTAAGTGTTCACATGCTCTCTTTCTTCCCTATTAAGATGGAAGGACCCACTCGCATTTACTCTCAATTTATGTGCTAGATACTATCCCCTATCATCACTCAAAGACAATGCTTCAGACATTTTTCTCTCTTTTATGTCATCAGTTTTCTTCTCTGTCATAAATTATTCCCATCAGCATTAAAAAAATGTTGGTATTTCTTCCATTAAAAAAAAAAAAAAACCTCCAGATTTCAATTCACTATTTTTCCATTTCTTACTTTGTTTTAATAGAAAAAAGTCCTTGAAAGAGTTGTCTTTCCTCAATGATAGCAAATTCTTCCCTCCTTTTTTCTCTTGAACCCACTATAATCAGATTTTTACTTCCACCAAGGCAGCAAAAGGGCTATAGTCAAATCATTAATCTTCATTGTGCTAAATTCAATGGGCAATTTTTAATCCTTCCTTATTTAACCTATCAATTACATTTTATATTTGACACATTTGATGACTCTCTCCCCGAGACATTTTTTTCCCCACTGGGCTTCTAGCCTAATATTGTTGCCTGATTTGTGCCTTCCTCTTTAGCAGCTCCTCCCAGGGTGTTCCCCTGTTTCTGCCCCCCTCCCTGACCAGTGTTCTTTGGCTTTTCCTCAGACCTCTCTCTCTCTTTCTTTTAAACTGCTTTATTGAAATATAATTCACATGCCATGAAATTCACCCATTTAAAGTGTATGATGCAATTGTTTTTAGTATATTCACACATATGTACAACCATCAACACAGTCAATTTTAGAGCATTTAGAACATTTAGAACATAAGAACACCATCACCTTAAAAACAGACCACATCTTCTTTAGCTACTTCCCTGCTTCTCTCTCCTTGGGCCCCCAGTGCTAAACAACTGTCTGTATATATTGCCCTGTTTTTGACATTTCATACGAATAGACTCATATAATACGTGATCTTTTGCAACTGACTTCTGTCACTTAGCATAATGCTTTCAAGCTTCATCTATGCTGTAGTCTGTGTCAGTACTTTATTTTATTTTATGGCTGAATAATATTCCATTGTATGGATATACCACATTTTGTTTATCAATTCATCTGTTGATGGACATTTGGGTTGTTTCTGTCTTTTGTCTATTACAAATAATGCTGCCCTAAATAGTCATATGAAAGTTTTTGAGTAGACATGTTTTCATATCTCTTGGGTATATGCCTAGGATATTATCAAATGATTTACTGCAAGAGTGCTGAGACCATCCAATGGGGAAGAACAGTAATTTCAACAAATGATGTTGGAACAACTGGATAGCCACATGCAAAAGAATGAAGTTGGCCTCTTACCTTACACTATATAAAAATTAACTCAAAGTAGATAAAAAACTAGAAGCTCTTAGAAGAAAACAGAGGGAAATCCTCATGACCTTGGATTTAGCAAAAGATTCTTATATTCAAAATCAAAAGAATGAGCAATGGAAGAAAAACACCAGAAATACTGAACTTCATCAAATTTAGAACTTTTGTGTTTCAAAGTACACCATCAAGAAGTGAAAAAACAAACCATAGAATGGGAGATAACAATTGCGAACCATATCTGATAAGGAAATTGTTTTGATAGTATATGAAGAAAACTTGCAACTCAATAATAAAAACACAAATAACTCAATTTTAAAAAGGGAAAGTATTAGAATAGACATTTCCTCAAAG
Source organism: Varecia variegata (assembly GCA_028533085.1). Taxonomy (NCBI): domain Eukaryota; kingdom Metazoa; phylum Chordata; class Mammalia; order Primates; family Lemuridae; genus Varecia; species Varecia variegata. Next base: position 69,396,024 of record CM052438.1, on the reverse strand, counting down.
ATGATATAAAAATGGTCAATAAGTACATAAGAGGTATCACAACCTTACTAGTCATCGGGCAAATGAAAATCATAGTGACAATGACATATCACTTCATACCTACTATAAAAAATGTCAGATAATAATAACTGATAGTGATAATGTGGAGAAATTAGAATCCTCATGTTGCTGACATGTATGTAAAATGTTGCAGCTGTTTTGGCAAAGTCTGGCAAGTCCTCAAATGATTATGTCTAGTTATAACCCCACTTTTAGTTATAGATGACTGCTTTTTGTTTATATTCACATCTACTCCTTTTGTGACCTAAGTAATCTTATAGATTTAAACACCCCCTGCATATGCTAATGAGTACCAGATGTATAGCTTCGACCTAGACTTTTCACATGACATTTGGACTTACAACTCACAACTAATTGCCAGTTAAACATTTTCCCTTGAATATATAATGGGCTTTTCAAACCAAGTTTCTCATATATCCTCACCCTCACTCTACCTATTTCACCTACATTCTTTCCCATTTCAGGAATGGCATTTCCATGCTTCCATTTGCTTGATCCATTTACATTTTCATTCTTCCATTTGATGTCATCCATGGCATTCTTTCTCTCATGCAGTCAATCATTCTTTATGTCCTTCTAGCCTGCTCCCACCTAGGCTGAGCCACTACCCTCTCTCCATGCACTATTTTAGTAGCTGCTTACTTGATATTCCTTCTTCTGTTCTTGCCTTCTTCCATTCTATTTGCATTATATCATGAAGAGTCCTGTTTATGTAAGTCAGATTATGCCCCTATTCAAAATTTTCAAGTGGTTTTTACTATTCTCAGAAAACAAAAATCTTAACAATAACATTTGGCTTCTATATGATTCACTTCCTTACTTATTTTTACAACTTACTTTTCCAACCCCCAACTCCTCCTATTCTCCTCTCAGTCATTCCACATCAGTCACACTGGCCTCCTTGCTGTCCCTCCAACTTGATGAACAAACCTCTGCTTCAGGGCCTTTGCACTTGTTCTTCTCTCCTCCTCTAGCTGTTCAAATGGTTTTCTCCTTCACTAGCTTCCTGCCTTTACATTAATGTTAAATTTTCAGTGAGGCTTCCCCTAAGCAATTCTCTGAAATTTCACAGACAAATTTAACATGACTTATCACCCTTCCCTGATTTTTCTTTTTTAGAATTTATTGCTGTCTATTAGGTACATTTTACTTACTTTTTTGTTTACTCCCCTACTAAAATGTAATACAAGCCTCATGATGGCGGAGGTGTTGCCTCTTTTGTTTGTTGCTGCCTCTCCAGTGCCTAGAACAGTGCCTGGAACCTTGTGGTAGGCACTCAACAATGTTTGGTCAAGGACAAGTGAGTAAATCTGGCAAAGATATCGGATACCTTTCAGAAGTCATTCAGTCTCTTAATCTGTTCTGGAAGAAAATGTCTTTATTTAGCTTGAATCCTTAGTATTGTACCACATTAGGGGTATTTGCCAGAACTAAGTCAGAAATAGGTGTGTATGTACATGTGTATGTGTGTATTTTGAATTTGACTAAGAAGGCCAGTCAATACAGTTTAATTTGACTTGTGAACCTCCAAATTTTCAAGCTAAATCTGAGCCTCCTTTATGTTATTCAAAAAATTCACAATATACATAATATTATCTGAAAATATCTTCCTTATGTATATATACTAGTGGCTTAAATCCACAGAGTTATATATTACTTGAGTTTTTCAAAACAATAAAAGCTTCATATGAAAAAGAGTTGTGTTTGATAAAGCCCTGGGTAGATTGAATTTTAATCCCATTGCTTTACTAATTTTGCCAAATTTTTATTATTATCTTCATTATATTCTTGTTTACATATAGTAACCTAATATTCTTCAATGAAATCTGGCACTAGAAAAGCAAAGCATACTTGCTAGAATATACAGTAGGTAAAACTTGTTTTAATTTTTCAATAAGCCATTGCTCATCATTAAGAAAAGATTAACTTTCCCTTAAAGTACCAGAAAATTTTAAGATATATTCATACAGAAAAAGATCACTATGGGAAGCAGAAAGTCTCTTACATTATCACAGGCCTCTCTTTTGCTGAAAATAGACATTGCACACAAAAATGAGGAGTTTTTTTAAAATCTATATTTGATAACTATAACTCAGGTGATGAGACTTATTAGGTATTCAATAAATATTTGATATTTTTAACATTTATAAAAGCTAAATTTTTATTTGGTAAATGTCAAGGGCCTCCGCAGATTTTTGACAGTAAAAAATGAATAGTGTTAAATATTAGAAAATTTTTGTGATGTTAAGCTTATTATTCCTATGACTATTCATGTATATATGCATCAAAGGGAGGGTAGGTAAAGGCATAAAAGATGTCTAGGATTTATATCCAGGCTTATGCTGGAACACTGATATTACATGACTTTATGGCAACAGGGAAATTTAGGACATGCATGTAAATGATTTTCAAAGCCAAATGAAGAATCATGATAGAAAATTTTACATAACACCTATCCTTAGGAACAGTGAATTTTACGCAGAGTCATAAAGAAGGGCAAATCAGTAAATAGATGATTAACTTCTCACATAATAGACAACTTGTGGTGATGTATTTCAGTTTATAGGATAAAACATTAAGAATGATGATAAGCTAAAACTTTTGCATTACTTTCAATTATTAAGACTCATCCAGTTAAATTAATCCAAAAATGTTTTTGGGTTTACCATCACGTACACTGACTTATAACTTAAAATTATTTTAACAAAAATGTTAATTACCTTTTGAATTATTATAAAAACGTATCAATCTCTAAAACTGTAATTTGAATGGCAGAGATTCAACAAAACCAATAATTCTATAGAAAAAATAGCAGGGAAGGAAATCCAAATATGCTGTCCTATCATTAAAGTATGTGCCAGAGAAACTAAGGAGAATTTGTCTGGTTTGATTTCTCTTTTTATATGAAGTGATGCAAAAAAACACAATGGGTTTTTATATTTTAAGATTGAAATTAATGTTAATGTAACTGTTTAGTGATTCACAATTTACTATCTTTATAAACGTTTCCATAAACTGAAACAGCTGTGGAGGTTAAACAATAGATGACAAATCACACACCTAGCGATGAGTGGATCACAAACTCCACCTATTTTCTCAATCAACTGATCAAGAAAAATGATGTCAGCATCCACTATGAGCCAAATTCTGTGCCAGGGAATGATACAGGGGGAAGAGACAGCCATGGTTTACATTACGGTGAAATTTACAGGACAGCAGAGGCCAGATTCCCTATTTTTCCTCTGCACCACTCTTTTCTATACTAATTACATCGAATCTCACATGTTAGAAAACCATTTTAGTCATGAACAATAGAAAATGATCCCCTTTAATAGGCAAAAGATATTAAATTTTTATGAAAAGGGATATATTCCATTTCAGAAATTCCATTCATCAAATCTATCTGTGAGTTGAGTATTCAAATGGGTGCTGTGAAGAATGAGATGACTAAAACAAGAGCCCTTCATTAGAAACTAATGGGAAACACAGGCAGAATAATTTGAGTGCTAAAAGAAAATACAAGCACTTTCCCATGGGTGAGTAGAGGACGGTAAGTTTCTCATGTTTATATCCTTAGTAAAGTGCTACATAGTAATATTTTAACAAGAATTTGTGGAATTAAATAAAGTAGCAATAATGTCTATATAAGGAGAGCCAGGGAATATCTTAAGGGAAATATGGCATCTAAACTGACAACTAAAAGATAAAACCTTAAAATTCCATCTTATTTATGTTTAGGACTAGTAGAATAAAAGTCATCTAACTAGGAATAATTGCTTTATTTAACTTTCAAACAATACATCTCAAATTTCTAATTGTCCATAATCTAATAAACAACACATAACTTTGGTGTTATCTCCTGAAAGCAATCAGGAAATGAACATAAATCTCAGAAAGTTAATTGACTCATAAAGTCTGTGCCCATTATCCAGTAGAAGTGAAATTTTACATATTTTTAACTTCACCAAGTCTCCTAGTTTAATTCAATGACGAGGGAGACTTTTAAAAGTATTTTTTAATTTGTAAATTATCTCTCAGGTATCTGTTTCAAAATAGAAACAACTTTAAAATTTATACTTTTAAACTTATTCTTTAATATGAAAACACTGATTACATAGATATATTTAATTTTACTTGTGAGATCAAGAACTCTATAACATTTTTAATTTCTTATATTTCCAGAATTTTTTATAGCAAACAATTTTGTATTGGTCCCCACAACCAGAGGATACTTAGGAATTATGAATTTCAACATAATAGAAAGTTGATCAGAAGTTTTTTAAATAAAAAAGTCAGATTGTTGGTTTTCTGACAGAACTTAATGTTGAATAACTTCAGCCTTACAGTGGTTTGGTTTTGTTCCATTTATGACTATAGCAAAAGATTAGTTATTTTCCCTAAATTGTTTTGTGTGTTTTTTGCTCAAAACTATTAAATGGAATGGGGTGACAAAACTGTTCAATTTCAGCAAATATGATCCAGAGCAGTTTGGAATGAAGAAGCCAAGAAATAACTTGGGCAGAAATATCTATATATTAATACTTATAAAATTATGAGCATTCAGAATTTGACCTTCCAGGGAGGCTTTGATACACATGGAATAAGGAAACTATCCAAGCACAAGCTCACTTACCTTCAAATCAAGGTATTAATGACATTTTGGTAGCCATCAGTAGTTTTCAAAATTTTTATCAATAATCTTGATCAGTAATCTGAAAAATTCTTCAAAAAAATGCATGCTTTCACTCATTTTTATTTCTCCCAACCATATTGTTGTTTGTATTTCATCATTTCCACTACCACTCCATATATCAGTATACAAAATAAGAGAATTCTATAGATTGGGTAGAAGACATATGATTAGTTTTCCAGTATTTGATTTTGGGATTCTTAAATTGTGTGATTTACCTTCTGACTATACAACTGTCCATTGTCAAAACAAGAGATAGTCATAACCACACGAATAAAAATTTATAAAGAAAGTATACTTTGTAGCATAGTATCTCTTAAAACTCCTTCCAATACTGTATCACTTATATTCCTACTACAATAATTTGGCCCATATTCTTACATTCTTAGTCTTAGTCAGCTTCCTATAGGCATGACAAACAAAAAAGACATTTATGACCTCCATTGTAGAATAAAAACAAGGTGCATTTTTCTAAGTTCATAAGAACTTGCATGGCAAGTTAAAAATTGCATTCATATCCATGTTTAAACTATCACCTATATGCTATGACTTTTCTCCTCAACTGAACTCTGAATTCTTCTAGGACATAGACTAGAACTTAAATAATTTTTTTTTTTAATTTTCAGTTTCTAGTACAATTGTTAAAATGTGCTCGATAGATGTTGGATGAAATAATATCTCAAGTTTCTTATTGTTAAACTCTAATGCTCATATATAATCTCACAATGTCATCTCCGCAAAAAAGGAAGGAATATATGAGAAACAGCTTAATTATCTCACTAGGAATAATCTTCTGCCAATTGGAGTTACCAGGGTGTGAGAAATTGATTGCTTAATTCAAAGAGAGAAGGGTGGTCTTTTTCAAATTTGTGTGCCTGTTTATTGGACTTTCAGATAATATCCAAAAGAATATTCCTCCTGTTTTTTGGATAGAGTGTTTGGCATATGTATGAAACTATCAATTAAAAAAAATCCCTCCAAATCTGAAACCCCATCCAATGACATCAGTTTCGAAAGCTGCAACATTGAAGATGGCTATCAACAAATCAGCTGATATTTTGACATTTGATTGATTTCAAAGCACAAGCCGAGGAGTTGACTTTAAATCCCATTGCCCAATAGCTAATTCTTTAGGCTATATATTCTGGCCATGGTAGGAAGTTACTCTATAGTAGAAAATCCTAAACAAAATCTATCAGTTTCTCTTCAGAAGATTATCAGCTGGTCTACTTGATCCCTGCTTCTGCATAATTGAAGAATTTTTCCAGATAATTCATAATTCACATCCAACTTCCCTGCAGTATAATCATTTTTCTACTAAATACCTCTCTCTAGTGTTAGTTTTAGCCTGAGGTATAATATTAACAGAGTGGAAGAAATTCTGTTTTTAGAAATTCAGCCAAAGTAACCATTATACCCATTATCAATATGTCTTTAATATATCATGTTGAACTATTGAAATTACCATTTCACAATTGGTAATTTCTTATGGTTCAAGTTAATAAAAATTATGGGTAGATTTTGTAAATATTAGAAATTCTACTTATGGAGAATCAAAAATCATATATGCTTATTTTCAAGTTTGCAGATTTAATATGTAGTTTGAAAACTATTCTCAGAGAGATTCAGTACTAAATTTTATATTTCATGTTAAAAAAATAGTGATTGATTTTATGACCATGAAACACTAATGGAAAGACTTCAGCATACTCACACTCTGGCTTAACTCTGTCTGCACGTTCTTATGTTTCAAAATTTATCTGCACGGTTCTCTGCAGCTCTTTTAAGAATAGGATGAGGGTGACGAAACCTGAGTAAACAGGAATTCAGGACACACCACCCAACTTCAATCAGAATAATGCTGTTTTTTATAAAGATTTTGATTTTGAAGTAAAATGTTCTGTGCAGAAAATGTTCTACAGCTTACAACAATAATAAAATAATGTATGTTTTTGGTGGTTGCTAAGTATGAGTTATCTAGAGCCTCTACATTCATCTTTTCCAAAACCATTGAATTTTGCAATGTTGTCAATTCTTACAGAAAAAGAAATTGGAGAATTAGGGGCAGTGGGGCTTTGGATTGCATGAGCCATCATCATTTGTCATTTTGTCATACTCTCTGTTAACTATTGGTGTAAGTAACTCCAATATCTTGCAGGATCTGAAAATTATTCTGTTGTATTGATCAGTTTATCCTATTAATAGAGACATGAAACTCTTATTCACGCCTCTCTGGTTGATCAGTAGTGAGACCAATCATCAAAGCAGCACTGCCCAATGCATATATAATGTAAGACACATATGTAATATTAAATTTCTCTAAGAGCCATATTAAAAGACAGATGTGAAATTAATTTTCATAATCTGTTTTATTTAACTCAATATATCCAAAATATTATCATTTCAATATGTAATCAATAACTAACTTTTCAGACTCTCCACAGTATCTGATTTAACTCTGTTCCAATAAACTTTATTAATGGGCTCTGAAATTTGATTTTCATCTAATTTTCATGTGTCACAAAATCTAATTCTTTTGGTTTTAGTTAACCATCTACAAATGTGAGAACTGCCCTTGGATCCTGGGTCATAGAAAAGTAGGTAACAGGCTGGATTTTGCTTTCAGCCTCTAGTTTGTTGATCTCTCACCTGATACATTAGTGGGCACGTAATTCATAATAGTTTTCAAAATTTATCTTGAACCAATGAAAACTGAGTTAGAATAAAAACCCAAGCTTCAGACAACCTGGAGAATTTCATGCATTATCTTTTGATTTATGAAATAATGAATAACTGAATAAAATCCGTAAACATTTTGGCATTATTTTAGAAAGTCACAAGTTGTCCTGCCTTGTAATTTTCTACTGCTCCATTTCGGTTGTGGAATCAGCTAAATGATCCTGACATTTGGTATCTTTTCGCACAGTGGGTTTGTGGTTTAGGTTTATATGCTGTAGGATGAATATACTATATTTAGATGTATTCATCATAGTCATTTTTTGAACAGTTGCAAGTATGCACTTGCCTTTAAATGTACTCATACTTTGTATCAAATGAACTGATGCTAGAAAAACTCATAACCCTTGTTCGTGATTACTTAATTCATATAGCTTAGTATTGTCAATATTCATTAGGTATAGAAAATATGTAAGAATATTTTTAGGAAGAGATATCAATGTTCTATCATCTGGAAAATTTAAAAAGTCTTTCACTTTTTTGTGAATCCTAAATTGAAGAAAAATTATTGATATAAAAATTATGATACTATATAAATGAGCCTCTTTGCTTCCACTTATTTAGCTGTCTCTATCAATTCTCAGTCCAAACAAATGAAAGAAGTGAAACATTAAATCATGCTGTAATTTTAATTTTGAACTTTTAGAGTCAGATTTCTTTTTTAAAGACTAAACTGCTTTAAATTGTCATTAAAACATCATTTTTCTTTTTACCATCTATTTCTAGGGTTTATCAGAGTCTAATAAAATCCTATAGATTAATTAGTCATGACCTGAAGTCATAATTTAAAATATTAGAATATTATGTTAATGTATTATTACATCAAAAACACATTTAACTGAAGTCTAAATGAAATGGATTATTCTCTATTATTAGAACTTTGGAATAATATCTTCAAAGTCAACGTACAATGTTCCATTTTAAAATACCTTAAATGTAATTTTATCTTTTTCTTAGGAAATTGAATATATGATTTATTTCTGCCTACCTTATGCTATGCAGCAGTTCACCCTTGTTTCATACTTGCATTGGGAAGAAATATTAAATCATTTTTCTTCTTTGTTTATTCTCATTATCCTCCAACCTCATGTTGGGCTTAGAGTTAAATTTGAATCTTCTAGCTATACTGGTTGTTGTACTAAAGCACATCTTTTTTTTTAGTAATGTTTTATTTTTTCCAAACCCATCTCACACACTGCTTTGCTTGCCTATGATCTTTTATGTGCACAATGATGGAAATGTCTTATGCTTTATGTTATTGTTTCTTTTCTTTTGCCCTAACTAAAACGTAAAAGAGAAGATGAATAGATTCCAACATTTGATTGTTAAATGAGTTGCTCTTTGTGTACAAAGGAGATAGATTAGGAGACAAATTACACAGATTTGAGTCTTGGAAGCTCTGCAGATGCAAACAGACAAGCTTAATATTGAGTCACAGAGGCTCAGCAGTTTTATGGTAAAGATATTCTGCACACTAAATGGAAGTATTATTAGTTATATTGAATATGAGATTTTTCTAAAAAGACAACTTAGTCTTAAGTCATTATGCAGAAATGGTATTAACATCAATGCTAGACTCAGATAAGGAAAAAAACCGTGCTGCCTGAAACTACTTATTTTGCCAAAACCAGTGGGCATAAAACTTTATAACTGAAGGGTACAGGAAAAATTTTATGTGTAATATAACTTAGCTAAAAAAAAAAAACAAAACACTTTAATATTTGAGTGTTTTTTTTTCTTTACTTTCTCACTATTATTGAGTTACTTTAAGATCAACAGTGTAGCTATAGTGAAACCAAATATTGGCTTATTTTAAAACAAGAAAGAGCTTTAACTTTCAAGTAGGATGAAGCGGTCTATGGAAAAACAATCCTCTCACTAATAAAAATGGTAAAAATGGGGGAAAATGGTATATTACAACCATCTTACATTAAAGCTGTCAGAAAGCCATGTAAGCAAGAAGGGCCAAAGAAACACAATTCCTGAGAGTAGAGAATAGAGAAACTCTCAAAGTATGCTAAGAGTCTGCAGCTGTCCCTGGGGGAATTCGCCATTTCTGGGCACAGGTTAGACAAAGATGACGCTTCTACATTAGGCCTAAACAGACGGCTATTGAGGATAACTCAGAAGAGGTTTTGATGATTATGTAGGGCTGGGGTGACAAAATTGGAGACTCAAGGATCCTCACAAACACTGCTGTTTTTAAGTATCTTAAATTCTGAAGCTCTGAGGGTTAGTAGGTCAAAGGACTGAAAAAAAAAAAAAAAAAAAAAAAAAAACTCTGAACAGCAAAATATATCTCTCCCTGTCTTTTAGGGCTGAGAAGGTAAGGTCACACTAGATGTTCATTAAAAAGCTTGGAGGATCATGTCCTAGGAACCAAGGAAACCAGTAGTCTGAGTCACATCAAAACTGGAGCCTAGATTGACCCTGTTCAATCCATGTTTTGATTAAAGGATCCAGCCATGCTTTACTACCTAGCATAGAAAAAGACAAACTCTTTCAGGTAAGAGTTAAATCACTTTCAGCCACCAAAAATTTTAATACAAAATATCCATCAATAAATTCAATCTTGTAAGGCATTTAAAACAAAGAGGACAATTGAACTGATAATCAAGGGCATAAAAAACAATAGAGGCATGCCATTACAGGTGACCCAGATGTTGGAGTTAACACCGAATGCCTCTAAATTGTAATAAAGATATTCAAAAATCTAGAGGAATAGGTAGATAAAAATAGAGGAAAAAATGGAGGCTTGCAACAGAGAATGAGAATATACAAAAATAATCAACTGGACATTCTTGAACTAAAAATAAATACCTGAAATGAAGAGTAATTGGTTAGGTTTTCAGCAGATTGCACAGAAGGGAAAAACAGGATTACTCAACTGGAAGACATATTAATAAAAATATTCTTATCAAAACATACAGAGAAAAATAACAATAATGGGAAAAATGAGATAACAAGAAACCCAGGGAGTAGAAATTAAACATCCATACTATTTGGAGAAAGGAAGAAGAAAGAACAAGTAAGAAGTAGATAAATAGCTAAGAATTTTCTAAAACTACTAAAATATGTCAACATATAGTTTAAGAAGCTCAGCAAAACCCAGGCAGGATAAACACTATGGACGCACAATCTAGGAACATCAGAGTCAAACTACTAAAACTAAAAGTAAAGAGAAAATATTAAAGCAGCTAGAAAGGAAAAAGAAAAGGCATATTATCTTCAACTCATCTGATCCCTCATACAAATTATGGAAGCTGGAAGAAAGTGAAAGGTTGCCTTTAAAATACTGAAAGAAATAAATGTCAGTCTAAAATTTCCTCCCTCCCTGCTCTCATACCTTGCCCTATGCATCTCTCCATTTGGCTGTTCCTGACCTGTATTCTTTATAATAAACCAGTCATGGAAAGTAAAGTACTTTCCTGAATTCTGTGAGTCATTCTAGAAAACTATCAACTATTTGTAATTGACTAGGCAGAAATGTGTGTAGCCTGGGAAACTGATTTGTAGCTAGTGTTTCTGAAGTGGGGGCAATCTTGTGTGACTGAGCTCTTAATCTGCAGGGTCTCAACTAATTCAGAACAGTTAGGGCCAGAACTGGATTGAAGATTTTTCTGGACCCACTATTGGCAAAACTGGCCCCTGACACCTCCGTACTCACATTGTTCCCTATATAAATGACATTCACACACCAAACATCTTTCTTTTACTGACAAATTTGTTTCTCTCTGTTAAAATTAGCAAAGGATTATGGACCATTTCTGACTCAGCAGTTTATCCACCTTCAACACAATGTGTGGCCCCAGTAAATGTTTGCTGAATTATGAATGACTATAAAGGGCTTTTTAAGGTTATACTAATGCAATTCCTTCCAAAATGTCCCCAAATCCTTGATATTATGATATAGTAAATACACAATTCAATTTTTGGAACAAAATTTAAAGGAATGAAACCAACATGTTTTGAATACAGTCTCAACTATGGCTGATTGATATTTTGATGGACTTTGTTTTTCTGATTTTTTTTATTCAAAGATTTTTATCTTTCAAGAACTGAAAATTTAGAGATTTTTATCTTTTGTTTTATAATATATAGTCCTATGGGAATAGAATTAAGGAAATAAAATGTAAAATGAGTTGGAATACATGATAAAACAGTATTAGGCATTAAGATTGTAATGGAAATCTGTAGATATTTTTGTGCTTATTTCAACACCAAAACAATTGTAACTTTCCCCCATTTACTGTAATGATGGTAGTTATTGAAAATGCAGGATCTTGTGAACTACATATCATTCTTTCTTCTTGGGATGATGTTGTCTAAATTTGATATGCTCATGGATTTATATACCATGAAGTGTAAAACAATAGATGTTCCTCATTTATTGCACTAAAATGGATTTTTTTTTCAAAAATAAATATAGTATCTGGTATAATGCTAGCATATTATTAATACTTTTCAGATTCCTTCAGTACTTAAATTAGAATGTTGGCATTTAAAAATGGACTTTAAATTGCACATGAACACAAAATAAGGCATTTCTTTTGATAGATAATACAATTTTGCAATATATTTGAATAATAGACTTTTATTTCTAACACTTTATTTAAAAACAAGTTATTAAACTATAAAGTATTTCATGTTCATTATAAAATTAGAAAGTAAGAGAAGTATGAACAAGAAAGTCCAACATACTTAATTCCCACAGTAAAAATATTATTATTGATATTGAGTGAACTTTCTTCTAGTCTTTCATATAATTGTTTTGCAAAATAAAATATAAATTGTTTTGTTTCTTATTTTTCAATCCATACCATGATAAGCATTTTAATATTATTAAAATGCTATTAATCAATATCTTTTTATATATTTTGGTATTTTACCTTTAAATTTCCTTACATGATATATTCTTAAACATTATTAGCAATTTTCTTGTAAAAAGTTGGTATCTTGGCAAAATTCTGGATTTATAAGATGACTTAGGGAACTTTCTGTAGTTTTTATTTATTTTATAAAATTATCTATAAAGCATGGTAATTAGAATTATAATTTGAAAAGGTCCCAAGTGAAATCCTGCCCTTTTTAAGATCATACATTATTGACCTTTCAGTTTTCCTCACATAATGGTGCTAATAAATTTTACACTTCCATTGCCATATCTGGTAAATTATACTTTTTAAAAAATTTACTCTCTTACCAAGATTGTCAAATATATTCCTATACATTATTCTCCTATAACTAAAGTTAATGTACCTTTAAATCATTAGGGAATGAAAATCAAAACTACAATGAGATATCACCTAACTCCAGTGAGAATGGCCTTTATCAAAAAGTCCCAAAACAGCAAATGCTGGCATGGATGTGGAGAGATTTGAACACTCTGACACTGCTGGTAGGACTGAAAATTAGTACAACCTCTGTGGAAAGTAATTTGGAGATACTTCAAAGAGCTAAAAATAGAAATACCATTTGACCCAGAAAGCCCACTACTAGGCATCTATCCAAAGGAAAAAAAAAGACATTCTATACTAAAGACATCTGCACTCAAATGTTTATAGCAGCAAAATTCACAATTGCAAAGATATGGAAACAACCCAAGTGCCCACCAATACATGAGTGGATTAATAAAATGTGGTATGTGTATACCATGGAATACTACTCAACTACAAAAAACAATGGTGATCTAGCACCTCTTATATTATCCTGGATAGAGATTGAGCCCATCCTTCGAAGTGAGGTATCACAAAGATGGAAAAACATGCACCATGTGTACTCACCATCAAATTGGTATTAACTGATCTTCACATGGTAGTAATACTCACTGGGTGCCAGTCAGGTGTGGGGTAGGTAAACCAACAACTAATGGAAGTGGAGCGCACTATATGGGGGAAGGACAAGCTTGTACCCCTGGCTTGGGTGAGGCAAACACATTACATGTAACCAAAATGTCTGTACCCCCATAATATCCTGAATTAAAAAAAAAAAGAAATAAATAAAATGTGCTGAACAGATAGACATATTTTAAAAAAATCCAAATAACATTTCTGGAAATAAAAAATTCATTTAAAGAAATACAAAACCCAGTGGAACACTTTATGTATGGACTAGACCAAGCAGAAGAAAGAATGTCAGAGATTGAAGACAACTCTTTTGAATTAAGCCAGTCAGTCAAAAATAAAGAGCAAAAAATCAAGAGGAATAAAAAACGTCTACAAGAAATACAGGATTATGTAAAAAAGCCCCATATAAGAATAATAGACATCCTTGAGGGTGAAGAAGAAAAAGCACAAGGACTGGAAAACCTATTTGAGGGAATAATTGAGGAAAACTATTTTGGTCTTGCTAGAGACTTAGACATCTAAATACAAGAAGCTCAATTAATGCCTGGGAGATTCATTGCAAAAAGGGAATCACCAACACATCAGACTGGCCAAAGTCAACACGAACAAGGAACTCTTATGAGCTACGAGGCAAAAACATTGAGCAACTTACAAAGGAAAACCTGTCAGACTAACAGCAGACTTCTCAAGAGAAACCTTACAAGCTAGAAAAGAATGGGGTCTTATGTTTAATCTCCTTCAACAGAATAACTGCCAGCCAAGAATTTTGTATCCTGCTAAACTAAATTTCATAACTGAAGGACAAATAAAGTCTTTCCCAGAAAAGCAAACACTAAAGGAATTTGTAACTACCAGATCTGCCCTACAGGAAATGCTCAAAAGTGCATTATACGTGCAACATCACAATAGATACCATCCAGAGTAAAAACACCTAAAAGTTATAGCCTACAACTCTTATAAAACAATAGAACAAGAGAGAAAACAAAACAATAAGGTATCATCCAACATGCTGAACAGAACACCATCCACATATCAGTACTAACACTAAATGTTAATGGTCTGAATGCCCCACTTAAAAGACATACGTTGAATGGATGAAAAACACAGTCCAAATATCTGCTGTTTCCAGGAAATACATCTAAACCACAAGGACTCACACAGACTCAAGGTAATGGGATGCAAAAAATATTCCACACAAATGGAAACCAAAAGCGAGCAGATGTATCATTCTCATGTCAGATAAAATAGATTTTAAATTAACAATAGTAAAAAAAGACAAGATGATCATTATATAATGATAAAAGGAGGAATTCAACAAGAAGATATAACAATCCTAAATATATATGCAACTAACATGGGAGCTCCTACTTTCATAAAGCACATTATTCTAGATCTAAGCAAAGACATAAACAGAGCATCTTAACAGTCAGGAATTTCAACACTCCACTGACAGTGCTAGACAGATCATTGAAGCAGAAAATGAATAAAGACACATTGGATTTAAACAGAATTCTTGTACAAATGAAGCCAATAGACATTTACAGAACATTCTACCTAAAACTACTGATTATACATTTTTCTCATCAGCATATGGGACATTTCTCAAGACTGATCATATCTTAGACCACAAAAGACATCTCAGTAAATTAAAAAAAAAAAATCAAAATCATACCATGTATCTTCTAAGATCACAGTGGAATAAAACTAGAAATGAATTCCAGGAGAAACACTCAAATCTACACTAAGTCATGGAAATTAAACAACCTGATGCTGAATGATCCTTGGGTCAATGATAAAATTAAGATGAAAATTCAGATTCTTTGAATGGAACGACAAAGGGGACACAAGCTTTCAGAATTCTATGGGATGCAGCAAGAGCAGCCCTAAGGGGAAAGTTCATAGCCTTAAATGCCTACATCAAAAAGACAGAAATCATGAATTAACAACCTAATGTCACAACTGAAGGAACTAGAAAAAGAAGAACAAACCAATGCCAAAGAAAGAAATATCAAAGCTCAGAGTAGAATTAAATGAAATTGAAACTGAAAAAACAATAAAATGTATCAATGAAATAAGAAGTTGGTTCCTTGAAAAGATAAACAAAATCAATAGATCACTAGCCAGATTAACCAGAAATAGAAGAAAAAAAGACTCAAACTCAATCAGAAATGAAGAAGGAGACATTACAACTGATAACCCAGAAATACAAAATATCAGCCATGAATACTAAGAAAACCTCTACACAAACTAACTAGAAAACCTAGAGAAAATGGATAAATTCATGAAAACACATGATCTCCTAAGCCAGAATTAGGGAGAAATAGAAACCCTGAACAGAACAATAAAAAGCAGTGAGATTAAAGCCATAATAAAAAAATCTCCCAACAACAAAAAAAGCCCTGGACCAAACAGATTCACAGCTGAATTCTACCAGACCTTCAGAAATTATTCCATAACATAGAGAAGGGAATCCTCTCCAACTCATTCTATGAAGCCAGTATCACCTTGATACCAAAGCCAGGAAAGGACACACAAAAAAGAAAACTACAGACCAATATCGCTATGGAAATCGATGCAAAAATCCTCAACAAAACACTAGCAAACCGAATTCAAAAGCACATCAAAATAAAAAATAATAATCCACCACACCAAGTAGGCTTAATCCCAGGGATGCAAGGATGGTTCAACATACATAAATCAATAAATGGGATTCAACACATAAACAGAAACAAAAACAAAGACCACATGATTATCTCAATAGATGAAGAAAAAGCATTTGATAAAATGCAGCATACTTTCATGATAAAAACTCTCAACAAACTAGACATAGAGGGAATATATCTTCAGAATTATATAAGCCATGTATGACAAACCAACAGCCAACATCCTACTGAATGGGGAAAAGTTGAAAGCATTCCCCCCAAGAACTGGAACAAGGCAAGGATGCCCACTGTTGCCACTAATATTCAACATCATATTGGAATTTATGAATAAGACCCCAAAGACAACACCAAAATAAATAAATGAGACAAATTAAAATGCTTCTGCACAGCAAAGTAAATAATCAACAGGGCAAATAGACAATATACAGAATGGGAGAAAATATACACAAACTATACATCCAACAAAGGACTGATATCCAGAATCAACAAAGAACTCAAACAAATCAGCAAGAAAAAACAAACAACTCCATCAAAAATAGGGCAAATGACATGAACAGACGTATTTTGAAAGAAAACAGAGAAATGACCCACAAACATATAAAAAATGCTCAACATCACTAATCATCAGGGAAATGTAAATTAAAGCTACAGTGAGATATCACTTTATCCCTAATAGAATGGCCATTATTGAAAAATCAAAAGAGAATAGATGCTGGTGTGGATGCAGAGAGAAATAAATACTTATACACTGTCAGTGGGACTTCAAATTAGTACAACCTCTATGGAAAACAGGATGGAGGTTCTTCAAAAAATAAATGTAGACCTACCATTCGGTCCAGGAATCTCACTGCTGGATATCTACACAAAGGAAATGAAGTCACTTAATCAAAAAGATACCTGCACTTGAATGTTTATCACAGCTCAATTCACAATTGCAAATATGTGGAATCAACCTAAGTGCCCTTCAATTTATGAGTAGTAAAGAAAATGTGGTGTATATGTATATACCATGGAGTACTACTCAGCCATAAAAGGAACAAAATAATGTCATTTGCAGCAATGTGGAGTGAATTGGAGACCATTAGCTTAAGTGAAGTATTGCAGAAATGGAAAACCAAACACTGTTTGTCCTCACTAATAAATGGGAGCTAATAGATGGGCACACACAGGCACAAAGCAATGTAAAGGACATGAGAAACCAAGAAGGGAGAGGGCAACAGGATGAGGGTGGGATAAAAACTTACCTATTGGGTACAATGAACACTATTCTGGTGATGGGCACACCAAAAGCCCTGACTTAAGCATTATATAAGATATCCATGTAACCAAAATACCTGTATACCCTTAATTAATATTTTGAAATATAAATAAAAAAATAAGTAAAAATGTAATGCTTTTTTTAAAGGTAAGTCATTTAGGCTATTTATTTAGGAGTACAACTTTGCCTTTTTTCTCATAGTTTTGACATAAATTCTTTTTTCATCTCTGTAATTCCCCCTTTTTTTGAGTCAATAAATATTCAGGTGTGAATGCATGTTTTGGAGGGTGTATATGCTGCATTCTGGTGGTAGTGTTGGAAAAAGGTTGTTATCTTCAAGCATTATGCAAATATTGTGTTTTTGGTTTTTTTGCTTTTGAGACAGGGTCTCACTTTGTCACCCAGGCTGGAGTGCAGTGGCACAATCATAGTTCATTGCAGCCTCCCATTCCTGGGCACAAGATATTCTCCTGCCTCAGCCTCCAAAGGAGCTGGGACTACAGTCACACATCATCACACCAGATAATTTTCTTATTTTTTGTAGAGACAGAGTTTCGCTATGCTGCTCAGGCTGGTCTTGAACTCCTGGCCTAAAGTGATCCTCCTGCCTTGGCCTCCCAAAGTGTTAGGATTACAGGCATGAGCCATGGTGCCCACCTAGCATTGTCTAAACTGTGATATATATGTTTAATACTGTGTTTAGAGAATTAGGCTTTTAACTGTTTCTTTTCTTATATTTAGCAATGTTTTATTTAGCTTTGTGCAATATCAATTTTTAAAATATAATTGGCACTTGAAAAGAAGGTGGTATCATATTTATTTGGGAAGTTCAAAAATGGACATAACTTCATTCAACGGTAATGTATTGTTCAAATTTTCTATGTTCTTTGTAATTGGATGTCACACAGGCATATGCAAGATAATAGTGCTTCTCAAATTTCTGTCTTGCTCATTTTCTTATTCTATATTTGAGTGGATGTGCTGCTTTTCTTCAAAACAGATTCAGGCCTTATAAACTGAGCAATATTCTAGAGAATTATACAATTCATAGCCCTATCATGTAGAAACAAGAACAAAGTATATTTTTTTCTTTCCCAAATTCCTACTTTTTGTGTCAAGTTTTCTGTATCTTTCCATCAGAGCTATACTTTTATGATTTTTTAAATTTTTTTTACTCTCTTCTTTCAGAGATTTAACTGAGTTCATCTTTTATATGTTAGTTTATTTTTTATTCTGTAGGTTTTGCTTATTATGCATTAAACAACTCAAAAACTGAGTGACTTAAAATATCAATAATTGTTCATGAATCTGCAGTTTGGGTAGGTGCAGGAGGGGACAACTTACTCTGTTTCATGATGGCTTTCTATGGGACGGGTCAATGGGCTAGGGCCTGGAAGAACAGGAGGGCTGCCTAAGAGAGTTGTTCTTTTCATGAAGTAGCTGGGCTTCTCTGAGCAATTTTTCCACATGGTCTCGTCAGAAGAGCAGTCTCGGGGCAGTAGAACTTATTACACGGCAAGTGTTACGAGAATCAGGAAATGGAAGGTGCCAATCCTTTAAGGTCTAGACCCAGAAACAGGTGCAGCATCACTTCCACTATACTGGATTGGTTAAGCTGTCCTGCCTAGATTCAAAAAACAGAGAAAATAAACTTCACCTGTGGATGGAGGGAATAACAAAATATCTACCTTTAAACTATCATATAATTCAACTGTTGTTCAGACACATCATCACTGTTAATAATTTAGAAATCCCTTTTGTCATGTCTAGTTTTTCCCTAGCTTCGATTATTCCCTTTTCTGATGGCTTCCCTAAGAATTTTTAATATGTTATTGCTTCCATAATTTGTGGCAGCAGAACATGTTCACAGCATTGTAGTATCTTTCAATTACCCAAACATTTCTGTGTCTAGGAAGATGTTGAATAGGAGCTTTCCTGTTGCAACAGAAGTGGCAATTAGAGGCTGAAGCCAAGAAAGAAGTCCACATAAGCTATAAAAGTGATAAAACAACATTTGCAGCCAAACTCTTCTCTCAGGATTTGTTAAGAATCAATTGAGCAGTCTAAGGCTATTTCCAAGCATTACCCAACACAACATGAATTTTTTTCTATAAACATAAAGACCAGGAAAAGAAAAAAAAAAAAAGATTTTCAGTATTCCTGGGAGGAGGGGATTGGATTGGGAGATGAAGGGGGCTTCCTGCCATCCCAGGCCAAGCAAAATGGGGTTCCAAATGAATAAATCATAGAAAACAAGGATCCCTAAAGGATTGTCATCTTACTCAACAACTGGATGTTTGTTGATTGTTTAATCTCTGTATTTACTCCAGGGATGACTTTTGAATAGTGATGAGCACAGTGAGGAAGAGAAAAATTGTTTCACGTTTGTACACTACCACATTCAGACAATTTAATAAACTGATTGCATACGCTTGCCAATATTGACTTGAAATTAAAAACAAGAATTAAGTTGGCTTCTGTTAGTAACAGGTGTGGATCTCTACTCAGAGTTCTCACAAAGAAATTTCCATGTTTGGGTTAGCAGGTACCACTTGGGGATTCAGTTGCCCAGGCACACTGTGAGAGAGTATTAATTTTAGTAATGACAGCTTTTTTAATTTCCTTGTTTTGTAAGGTAACAGGGATCCAGATATTGCTTAATGAGAGTTGTGCATATAAAGAATTTTTGGGTAAAGGGGGTATCATTTGGAGGAATCTATTAAGGTTTCATTCTTAATACTTATTAAAAATAAGTATTATTAAATACATTCTAAATACTTATTAAAAATAAGTATTAATAAAAATAAGTATTAATCTCTCACACCAAAGAAAGTGGTGGAGTGAAAGATTGTGTAAGATTTTACCAATTGGTGTTGTAATAGTTTGTCTTTTTATTTTTGACATTGTATCTGGAAGAAATCCAGTTTTCTGATATATGGGTGCCACTTTTCTTCAGCTGTCTTTGTTGACATGAATATTTTCTCCCCACATTTTCATAGTTTGTAGGCAATTTTAATGGGAATTTGGGAAACAGGATTAAGGACCTTATCATAAACCCATGAGTCTAATCTCGTACTTTTGATTTATATTTGAACCATATCCATTTGTCCTTGTGAAAACAATATATGAAAAATGGAAAATACTTAAAATCATAGTGTTTGGTTAGCCGGAAAGACAAATTATGTCTTAGCTGGACCTGAGAAAAATCTCTTTCTAAACTGTTTGTTATTTATAATATAATTTGCTTTCCTATACATTTTAAACTAAAAAAAAGTATAAAATTATAGTTATTTACCTACATGATGAGTGCGATGTGCACTGTTGGGGGAATGGACACCCTTGAGGCTCAGTCTCGGGGGGTTGGGAGGGGCATGGGCAATATACTTAATCAGAACAGTTGTACCCCCATAATAAGCTATAATAAATAAAAAAAAATTAGTTATTTTATTTATGTGGCATAAGTTTTAAAGTAAAATGGAAAGCTCCATATGCACAAAAGGAAGAAATCATCTGAAATTATAATTAAAAATGATGACTTAATTATTTGTGAGAACTTGGCAGAAATTTCCTAAGGTATAGCTAAGTTCACATTTATTTTTAGAATATAGAGCATCCCTCCACAGTAAGTTATTTTCAACTGTATTAAGCTTCTCAGTTCCTATTAATCATTTCTCTCAATGGTCTTCCAGATTATCCTCCTGACACTCTCCTCAATAGCTCTAAGAGAAGATAGTGGTAAAGGATGAGGCATAGTATTGAGAAGATTAAAACCCAAAGCTCTGTTCAGACAGAATAAAAACAAGAAGATAAACAGTGTTATCTTTGGAATCCTGTTTTTGGTTATTTTTCTTCTTTCTAACATATATCACTTTTGTATTAGAAGTAAAAAAAAAAAAGTAATTAATCCAGTCACATTGCACCTCAAAATTGTTTTGTCTCTTTTGGTCATATTTTTATAATTATACAAATTGTATGTGATGTTTACATGGTCAAGAAAGCCAATAAAAGCTTTTAAGTATTTGTCCAACTTTTCTCATTGAAATGCAATATATTCAAAATTGGAAAATGACTGCCAAAGTGATAGTTTTTAAGAATAGAATTATTTCAAAATACAATATTTATTTAGGGTTTGCCTTTTATAGGGATTTTATTTCCTTGTTGTATAATGAATTAAGTGTTTCAGAATCAATCTTTTCTTATAATACCATTGTTTTAAATTTCATTTCCTAGAGATGAAATTTTTAAACGTTTATCACCACAAAAGGAAACTAGTCTTTGCAATGACTTTCTTTCTTTTTTTTTTTTTTTTGAGACAGAGTCTCTCTCTGTTGCCCGGGCTAGAGTGAGTGCCGGGGCGTCAGCCTGGCTCACAGCAACCTCACACTCCTGGGCTTAAGCGATCCTACTGCCTCAGCCTCCCGAGTAGCTGGGACTACAGGCATGCGCCACCATGCCCGGCTAATTTTTCTATATATATTTTTAGCTGTCCATATAATTTCTTTCTATTTTTTTAGTAGAGACGGGGTCTCGCTCTTGCTCAGGCTGGTCTCGAACTCCTGAGCTCAAACAATCCGCCCACCTTGGCGGCCTCCCAAGTGCTAGGATTACAGGCATGAGCCACCGCGCCCGGCCTGCAATGACTTTCTCATGCTATTTAACAAAGAGTAGAGTACAAGCCACAGTTTATCTGATTTCTAATTGGCCA
>CM052438.1:69313686-69364859 GCA_028533085.1 Varecia variegata | reverse complement strand
GACATTGTCTACTAACTTTTAAGCAACAGCTATTGTACATAGTCAGAAAAGCTGAAATAAGTCTTTGATTCAGGGACTCTTTGTAGCTTATCTTCTACTAGAAGTCACAGATTAAAACAGCAACATCATCTCTCCTTACAGGCTTTCAACTTGGTTAGTTTTTTTTTTTTTTCCTTTTTGCTTATAGTTTCATTTTTTCTAAAGTAAATACAATAATGTTTATGCATCTGAACTATTGTATATGGTAGTTGTACAGTGTAAATCTGTGCAGCCATACATGGCTTCAGAAGGCTTTTTTTCAGGTATATATGTGGGTGATAAAAACATATAAGCAAGGAAATGTTTACCATATGTTTGAAGATGATGGTTGCACTTAGCAGATAAGGAGAAATGTGATTGGGAAAGGCCTCACAGTGGGTTTCAAAATCCACAATATTTTTTATTGATGTGATTTTGGGGTAAATAAGTATTTAATTTGCAGCTATTTAAGTATTGAGTATATTTTATACACACAGACACACTTCCATGATAGCAGCAGCAGTGGAGTTACCACCCGATGTTTAGGGACATCTACACTTACTCTTCAAGGCCAAACTCTTTTCTGCACTGGTCAAACAAATAACTTAATGTAATGGGAATCTTCATTTATGCATCTTTCTAGTCTTTGATGATAGTGCTGATTTGTTCTTTTCCCTTCCAGAGAGGAATGATGCCATTCCTATTAAAACTGCGTTCTGATCCCTATCTCAGTAACCACACCCACGTTTCTTCAGGAAGTTAAGTTTTACCACCTGGACACTGCCATTCCAGGATCCTATTATCACTGTGAAATCTGGAAACCCATTTAAATAATAGCAATAGTCACTCTGACCTTTATCCACTTGCCTAAAGACGACAGAAACTATAGCAATTCTAAGGAAAATTGAAGCTCTTCCAAGCCACGTGTTTCTCAATTTCTCCGTGTCCTTTATGCCCTTAGGGACATAATTAAAGGGTAGGTGAGTGAAACGCACATCACAAATCAATTTCAACATCCCCATCTTGAATGTATTTTATTTCCTTTCTCTACATTATGATAAGGAATTTCCAACAGTACAATCCCATTCCATGGAGGCCACCATTGTTTGCAGACCAATCAGCCTTCAAAGCTAAAACCATTTCCAGCTATTCGATTTAATAATATGTCAAGAACCTTACATAATATTATTCATATTGAAAAATCTAACCTGATCTAAAACTATGTTTCTCTCTAGCTAACCTAGCACTTTCAAAATTCATGCATGCATAGATTTTTGCCATCATAAGTGATCAAATTATTGAAATTCTTTTGCTGTATAGGTCTTATTTTCCTAGGATTAACTTTACATTTGCCTACTGGGACTTATAGGAAGCTGACTTTAGTTAAATTCCTAGGAAATAACAAAGTATGGCATATGGAGTGGGCAAGAGAAGCTGCATATATGTAAAAAAGAATGACTTTTAGTTACCATACTGCAGGTTAAGTCATTATAGTATTGTCAGTCAAGGCTGGAACATCTTGTCAGATAGAGGATGGGAAATTATTTCTATAGGCAAGTGGGGTTTATGTGTTTGGAATACTCAAAACCATCTAAATTTTTTCAAATGACCCCATTCCATTTCTCAGGCTTCTACTATTCCTGAATGAAAGCCCTGACTCTGAAGTAGCAAGTCCAATTTGGAAGATCACGAAGTAGCAGGATCTAATTTGGAAACTCACAGGATTAGGTCCCACCTCCAATTTTTAGCTATGTTAGCTCAATAACTGAATAAAGGAAGAGATTATTTTAGGAGAGTGAAAGAAAACAGTTACAGAAAGTTGTATCTTGAATATAATTTAAATGTGGTAATATTTGCTACTGTTTTTAGGACCCTGAAACATATCATATGTGGTTTAATTAAGACAGGTTTATCTGCTTTTTATGGTCTAACAAATTTAGCAGATTTCACATATGTTTGTTAATTTGAATGAAGATTTCAATTTGTAGAATGGTCCAGTTTTCAAATAGGTACACCCGGATCACCAAACTTGGGCCAAAGAAAAAAAAAAAGAGAGAAAACGTCCCAATTTATCCCCAAACCAGTGAAGATTGATGGCTTACACAAAATTAGATTGGTGTGTTAAATATTTATGTAAGAACAGTTTTGAGAAAAGGCTATCAGTCAAAATGCTGATGACATAAACAATATTGAAATAAGTGCCTGATGAATGAAATGAATGTTTATTTCAATACAGTGTGCCTCATCAGCCATTTACTTCAATACTATACATGCATGTAGTATCAATGATAGAGTTTATAACAGGTTGTTATTAACCAATCTTATAAAAATGTAAATTATATATTTATACACTATAGTTCTTACAAATAAGTAAATATATGAGTGTAGTATGGGAGTTAGGAATTTCTGATATGAAGACACTTAACTCTGAATCAAGCAACATATTATTAACTAGAATGAAGAGAGTATTTATAATTAAATCTAATTAGTTTGTTTATCATGCATTATGATAATCTTTGTATTTGTGGTCCTGTAGAAGTATCGTATTCAGTTGTCGATTGGAACATGGACAAAATAACCAGTCCAGCACTGCAAGATTCTTTTCTATATTCTCTCAACAAAAAACCACACATTTTAACCATGATTTTTTTGAAGTCTTTGCATGTTGTGATCACTCAAATACCTTTACTCTTTTCAGACTTTAAGATATTAATGTTATAGTGGAATAAATTCTGAACCCAGAGACATAGTCCTAGATCTCCAATTTGTTGACATAAAGGCAGTCATTTAACTTTTCTGGGCCCTAATATTTTCTCACATACAAAATGAAAGGAAAAAATTAGATACTTCTCAGGATACGCTAAACCTATTGTACTACAATTCTAGGGATTGATTGTAAAAATATATTATCTCACACATTTGCCTTAAATGTCACTGTAATTTTTAATTCAACGTCTAAGAAAGAGAAGAACTAGGCAAAATCTCTCTCTCTTTCTCTTTCTCTGTCTATATGTATATACACATATACATATACACATACATATATATACACACATACATACATATTCATATATATAATAAGGTTAGGCAGAGTCAAAGATAACTAACATTAGGATAATGTTAGTTACTAAACAAAAAATCTGAACAATTGAAGTATAAAAATATGTATAAAATATTAAAGATAATACTGGATTGTTGAAAGCCTCTCTAAGTAAGGCATAAATTCTGTCATATAAAATGAAAAATAGAAATAAATTTGATTCAGAACTGCAGGATTGGACAACTCCAAGGGGCACCATTCATTATTTACATAGAACACCTTTCAGATTGTTAAAATTTTAAAAGGTTGAAAATGGATAATATTAGTGAGTGTAGGGAACCAGGCACTCTAATGTACAGAATGTAAATCCAGGAGGGAGAGAATTTATTTAAAAATTATATTAAAATTTAAATGTTCATATTCTTTGATTTTTAATTTTCATTTCTAGGATGTTTCTCATTAAATATACAAGCATACATATGCAAAGTTATATAAACACACTCTCCCCAGCATTGCCAAGGCAAAACAATGGAAAAGAAAAAGAGGAATACAGAGATAAACAAAGAGATATAAAAGAATTATGGGAAACAAAAATCCAGCATTAGGGGTCTAACTACATAAAAGAAGCTACATAAATGCACTATCATTTCACCATCACAGAAAGTACAGTCTAACTGTGTATGCTGAATTGAAAAATCTCCAAGATGTACCATATTTCTTCAGTTTTAAGATGCATTTTTTTCCATGTGTTAACGTATTGGAAACCTGGATCATTGTGACAGTTGTGATGTAATTTTGTTGAGTGCACAACAAAACATCAGACTGAAACTTTTGGAATGATTGTCAGCTTCCTTGAAGTAAATCCCTGAGACAACTATTTGATGTTTGGAGGCTAAAAGAGTGCTCCCTACTCACTTAGGGCCAGGTGGTAAATTTGGCATGTTTAGAATATTCAGGAAGTGGATCAATGGTTTTGATTTATTTTATGGCTCCTTTTAAGAATTGTTAAATCATGTAAGTGTATACCTACAGGAGGAGTGCGATGTGCACTGTCTGGGGAATGGACACGCTTGAGGCTCGGACTCGGGGGATTGGGAGGGACATGGGCAATATATCTATGCAGAACTTTTGTACCCCCATAATAAGCTGAAATAAAAAAAAAAATTAAAAAAAAAAAAAAGAATTGTTAAATCATGTAAGTAGTTGATGGAACACATAACAATATTGTGAAAGAAAATGCAGACTTTGGGGACTTCAAGTTAAAAACTAGTTATGAAGATTTGGTGTTTGAAAATGAAATTGTAGGTTATCTTAATCAATTTCTTTTTGCTTGAATTTTCCTTTTATTAATAAATACATACACAAAATGTCTACTTTATAAAAATATGTGTCCAATTAAAACTAAGAGAACACCTATGTTGTGTGTCAAATAAATTCTAAATGATAAGAATATTGCATTATAGCTTAACCGATAGCATTTTTCTTTCTTGGTGGAACATAAAATAGCAGTGCATCTTTCAACAGATGATGTCTTCGATTTGATGAAATATAGTACTGTAAATGAAACAAAATGGTGATATGAAGCAGGAAAATCATATATGATTATTTGTTTGGGAAAAACTAAAAGAGTTGATTTATTTATGCATCTATGTACATGGAAAGCATATGGAAAAATGAAAAAAAAATCAAACAAAATGTTAATATTGTGGAATAGGAGATAAAGCCAGAATTGGAAATGGGAGTGTTTTCACTAAATTTTCTTTTATACTCATTTTTTCTGCCATACACAATTTTATAACAATGAAATCATATTTTCTTCACACCCTTACAAAAATTTTTGAATGAGACCTAATGTTAAAAAAGTATTGATAAGATTCCCTAAAAGATTATGATTATAAAATTTTATATAGCGCTTCTTGTCTCAACACCTTCATTTCTTCATCTTGCATTTTGGACAAGTTAGAAAATGAGGTGTTAAGACATATGTAACATTGCATAAATTACAGTATTCTTCTCCATTCTATATCCTTTTAATCTAAGAGTTTCTCTTCTTATTGATGTCCCATGATCTTTGTTGCAATTTCTCACACATACATATTAAGTAAAATGGCAGGTATGACTCACTATTCATTCACTATTCACTCAAACCAAAAAAAAGCTCTCTTTTTTCTCAGCTCTCTTTTGCCCAGATTCGCAATAAAGAATGCTTGAATTTCAAAAAAGGATAATTTATGCCAGCCCATGAGTATACATACAAAACAATTGTTTATGAAAATAAAGTAATTGAAATGAAGATGTCAATTTACGAAGAATTGAAAAACAATTCTGATAGACCATATTTGTGAACTACATCACTAATACCAAAAAGTGCAATGCAACTTAAGCCCCTTGACTGTCACAAAAGCCATATGTGACTGGATATATTTTGTAACCTATCATATATTAATTTATTAATGTGGATTATATTTTTGATATATAATGATTTTATAAGACTTCAATGCCTCATATTGATAGTGTTCTATTATTATAGGATAAGCCTATATATTTATGAGGAATCATTCCTAGCATTTCCTCTAGATCCCAGCATAACCCGTATCACACGCTCTTAATGTAAGATTTGGAGAGTAGGAAAAGGAACAGAGTAAAATTAACTCATGTATTAATACATAAGGATATATCTTATCAGCCATTGCAAACTTGTGTACCTTGACATTTTCACCTGCTTTCATCTATCAGTACGCCATAATTTCTATTCCTATATGCTAATATATAAACATATACACACATACACATACACCCAATAGCATGTTTTTTTTGCCTTCTTTTGATCGGTTAGCAATAAAAATCATATTCTTACTTTTTAAAGTATTTAAGATCATTCTCAAAATTATATATTATATTATTTGATATAGTTAAAGGTCTGATTGTTTTAAAAAATAATATTTTCCAAGAGAAATAAGATTAGGTAAATGACTACTACCATGCAATATTTTATCACCTTGCACTAACTATAACTCCATTGCTAAAGACTTTTAATAGTTATTTTTAAGCTATATTACATTGTTTACAGTTAAGTTGACATAATTGCTTTTAGATACTCTAAGTAGAAACTTCAAATTAAACATTTGAGTACCTAACAAATGAAAAATACTGTATGTGGCACAGTAGGAAAAATAAAGTTTAAAAATTAAAAAAAAATAGGAATATATTTTTGAGCATCATCTGTTATGTTGTTTTCATAGTTATAAAATGCAAAGTAAATCATTAAAAGTTTCTTTCTTTCCCTGTTATTAATAATCTAGGATATTGTAATAAAAGTTTATTAACTTTCTGTTGAAAAGGGTTTAATTGTGAAAACAAGTTTTTTATGCTCTGTATACCCTGGTCCATACACAGCATCATTTTTAAACAAAGCTCAAATGTTGGCACAAACTATATTAATTATAGCTACCTAATAAAATACTTTATAATAAATAAGTTTGTTGATTTAGAGACAACTCAAGAGAAAAACAAAATTCAAATAAATTGTGGAGAACTGAAATATTTAAATTACATAATTGGAGCCCTAGACAATTTATTATCAAATTAAATGAAATAATCAGCAAAGATAATGCCCTTTTCTCCATAACAAGTAGGGCAATTTCTGTGAATCTTAGCATCTGGTTATCAGTATTTTAAAGGAAATGTCCATCTGCCTGTGGTCTGTAATGTAATTAGACACATTAGCACTCTTTTATTTGGGGGTATTTTTTCTTAAGAAAATATGACTTCTGAAAGCTGTATAATGTCAGTAACTTTGAATCAATTGGTTAGCATAAATACATTTTGAATTTTAATTCCTATGTGAAAGCTTTGATCAAGAATGACTTCTCTAGGGAGAATTTGTGATAAACATGTTTTCATGGCTTCTTGAAAGATGTTAAACTGGCCTCTTTACTAAAGTAAGCAGCCTCCAAAAGTGTTGTAAGTCAAAGACTCCATTTGTCAAAAATGAATTTTTCAGATACTAGATTAAAAAATAGTTTTGTGATTAATGTCATTGAGAGTATTAAAGAACACATTTCAGATTCTGATATATTTAAAATTAAAATAAACAAATAATTTCAAAGAAAATATTTAAAATATGTCTATGATTGTTCTACAGTCAATTATCAAATCAAATAGAATTTAAAATGCCTCTGTAATATGCCAGTACATTAATGTTAAGTATGTCATTTCTAAGAACAATTCATCATTAAAGATTAGTGTTTAATACAATAATTTCTAATGTTTAATTAGATTTTTAAAATCTGTATATTAAATTATAAATCACTCTTAAATTATTATTCAATGACCAAATATTTTATTTCATACTCTTAAAATGGTGTTTAGATCATGGTACAAAAATCTGTGTCTGGTTAAAAATATATATACAATAAATCTTCACAATTCTTTGATACTAGTGACAGCTTAAAACATGCCATGTGACAGGTGCTAGTTAGCTTTAAGTTTAGTTCTTATTTGAAAGAGAAACTTAAATTAATGTTGAGAAATCCTGGTCTTCTTCAACGTGGTTGTTAATGCAGTAGCCACTAAATTTGTTTCTGGGAAAATAAGGTCATTTCAGTAAATATTTAGTAAATTATATGCAGTTGAATATTGGTGTTAATTATTTGGCATATGAAATGGTAAATATTGAGGAAAGCCCAGCCTACTCAGCAATAAAAGTTTACTGAATCGGGTTTGAATTCTCCTCCTATGAACTGCTCTTCATAGCACTCTAAGATAAACTTAATTGTGCAAAACAAGTATGTGAGAAATTTGATATCAAACGTTTTCATCAGTAGAGTTTTCTAAGGTCCTCGTATTGTCTCTAATTGAAGCACTAAACTTCCTGCAATTTTTTTCTTTTCCTTTTTTGCCATTTTGCCAAGGATATATAATTTCTGCTGATTTAGGTATCTTGTGTCAGGGCAGTAAGTACGCAATTAGCTTTAGTTTAAGTGATAGCAGCATGCTATAAATAAGATTCTTAATTGTGTTTGCAAGATTAAAATTCAGCCTCATTGTTTGTTCCCTCTATTTCTTTGGTGGCATTGTGGTATATTCACATTGCTACCTCTAAATGAATGTCAACTTGTTTTACCTCGACTGCAGCCGATCGATACTTCATTAGGCTGAATTGTCTTGTGCCCATGCAACCTTGAAGCTGTGGCTTAATTACCACCCGTATTATGCAGTGGCTCAGGGAGCTGTGCTCAGCTGTGTCAGTTTAAAAAAAAAAAATTAAAAGCCATGGCATTACCTATGTCTAGGAAAAATGGCCACTTGGTTTAAAAAAATAGTAATATTTAATAAATTAAGCATTATTTTTTTTAAAAAAATTCATTGAAATACATAAATATGGCAAGTTCACATTTTGAAACTTTTTTTATTTTATAAAACTCTCTGAATAGAAATATAATTTTCATGATCAAGCCATTGTGCAGTAAAGATAATTTAAAACTAATGGCAAAATTGCATTCATATGAAAGAGAGGAGAGGGGAAAGTGCAGTCAAATGGCAATCATGACAAATGACATCTCTTGTCCAAGAGTCATTTTTCCTCACTAGACTGATTTGTCATCCTCACTTTTGACATTTTTCATCCTGCTATGAAATCACACTGACAGAATAAGATATTTCTAGACTTAACAGCAGGCCACAGAAGATGGTTTCATGCCTCCATTTATTTTTTTGGTTGGCTGTTTCAATTTTGATTTCCAAGTTGCTAAAATCTGGATGTATAAAACTTGGTTCTAACAAAATATTACCAGCCAAACAACTCCATGGAAGAAGACTATTTTAAAATAAAATGTGAAATGATATGTGCTATTATTTAATTGATAATAAATCTCTCTACTGTCTACATTTAAAATGTACCAAAATACCAAAAGCTTTGTTTGGCATATCATTTAATGAATTGTTTAGCAGTTTGAGCACTCAGTGCCAACATCTGGATGAGGAACAGTCCCATGGAAACATAATCAAAACAATGAGATTGTTCATCACCTCACAGAGCCAAGAAATGTAGATGGGAATTTGATCTTAGAATTTGTATTAGTTTTCTAGGGCTGTTACAACAAAGTACAGTAGACCCTGAACAACACGGGTTTGAACGGTGTGGGTCCACTTACTTATATGCAGATTTTCTTCCACCTCTGCCACTCTTGAGACAGCAAGACCAACCCCTCCATTTCTTCCTTCTCCTTACCCTACTCAACATAAAGACAACAAGGATGAAGACCTTTATAACGATCCACTTTCGCTTAATGCATTGTAAATATATTTTCTCTTCCTTATGACTTTCTTAATAACATTTTCTTTTCTCTAGCTCACTTTATTATAAGAATATAATATATAATACACGTACAAAATGTGTGTTAACTGTTCATGTTATTGGTAAGGCTTCCGGTCAACA
This sequence comes from Varecia variegata, assembly GCA_028533085.1. NCBI lineage: Eukaryota > Metazoa > Chordata > Mammalia > Primates > Lemuridae > Varecia > Varecia variegata. The sequence goes on along the minus strand of CM052438.1, from coordinate 69,355,362 downwards.
GCAGGCTATCAATTAAGTTTTGGAGGAGTCAAAAGTTATAGGCAAGTTTTTGTGCAGAGAGTCAGAGTCTCTACCCTCTGTGTTGTGTGAGGGCCAACTATACCACAAACTGGGGTACTTACAGAACAGAAGTGTATTGTCTCATAGTTCTAGAGGCTGTAAGTCTGAAATCAAGGGGTAAACAAACAACGATTATTCTCACTCTGAAATCTACCTATTCCTAGCTTCTGGTGGGCTGCCAGCAATTTTTGGCAATCCTTGGCTTGTAGCAGCATGACTCCAATCTCTTCATAGCCTACACACAATTTTAGGCTCAAGACAGACTCCTGAGGTTAAGAAGAAGTCCATTTCTTCCTTCCTTTTTTGTTGCTTGCTTGCTTTCTTCCTTCCAGAAGCATTTATTGAAATAGCATGCACCAGGAAACAGATAATATTAAGGAACAGGTGAATCCATAAGAACTTCCTCTCAAATGCCAATAGCCGGTTAAGATTGAAGCACTCTTAGAAAATGAAAGGCAGAAATTGAAGTTAACAAAAAGAGAAACACTGAGGAGTTTGTAGAAACTAAAATTTGTATGGAATAATATTTTTCAAAGTTAATAGAAAGTTTGGAAATTAAAATTTAACTATTTCCCAGAAAGTGGGACAAAATGGCAAAGATAGGAAAGATAAGAAAATTAAAGAATCTTGAAGAAATATCAGAAAGAGCAAACAGAGAAAATGAAGAGAAGGAATGTTATCAGATATAATTTCACAAAAATTTTCCAGAAGAAATAGACTTGAATTTATAGATTGAGGACGTCCATAAAATGTCTGGAACAGTGGGAGCAAAACAATGCCCATCAAGCCACATTTCTTAGAATTTGAAAACAATGGAGGCAAATAAAGAGCCTGAAACCTTCTAGGGAAAAAACAAACAAACAAACATGCATAAATTGAGCTAAGAATTTGCTAACATTAACATTTTTAACAACATAACAGTAAGCTAGAAAAAAATGGAGGATGTTTCACATTCTGAGGGAAAATTACCTCTAACCTAGAATTCAGTTTTTAGGCAAACTGTCATTTAATTGTGAATAAAGACATTTTTAGAAAGACATCGTAATCAACACCTTTCCTCAACTTTGCCTTATTTCTTTGGCAACTCCTGGAACACATTCCCTAACAAAGCAAGGTGAAAACTAAAAGTTGAGGGGTATATGGGGTTTAGGAACCAGGGAATCCAACATTGGAGAAGGCAAGGGTATTCCCAGGATAATGCTGAAGGAAATTTTAAAAAGCAACAGCCATCCTACAGATCTACAGTCAAATAGTTCTGATGGGAGCTAGAGGAAAGCAGGACAGAGAGCAAGGTCTCTATGAAAAAACAAAGCATCAATAACAAATGTACACTTCTGGTGAAGTTTGTGGGTGAATTGGTCATAGGTGCTTAGAATTTTAAGCAAATGGAAAGACGAAGCGGTCAACTCTAGGGTAAACAGAAAGTATCATAAAACGTTGAATATAACCAATGGCTACAAAATTACAGTTAAATAGGAGGAATAAATTCTAGAGTACAACTAGTTACAGTAGGGTGACTACAGTTAACAATAATATATCATATATTTTAAAATAGCTAGAAGAGAGGATTTTGAATGTTCTCACTGCAAAGAAATGGTAAATGTTTGAGTTGATGGATTTGCTAGTCATCCTGATTTGATCATTACATAATATATACATGTATTGAAACTTCACATTGTACACCATAAATATGTACTATTATTATATTCCAATTAAAAATAAAACTTAAAAAATTAAAAATTATTGTATACTACATGACTATACATATTTGTGTATGTTATACATATAATTATAATAATAGAAACATACTGATTTATTTTGACTAAAACTGTGAGAATAGAAGTTAGAAAGGTTCAGGAAGCATAAGAAAGCTAAGTTCTTGATTTCCATTTTAAGAAGTTAAGTAATAACCTCTGAAGCAAAGAAAAAAAAGTAATAATTGCATTAGCACAATCTTTAGAAACATGAAGCTAAATACCAAAGGAAACAGATTAGAGTTGAAAGTGATTGATGCTGGGGACAGCAGGTAGAGCAGGGGACTGCTACCTTTCATCATAAGTCATTTAAAATATAAAATTATGTGCATTTACTACTTTTAAAATAATAATAGTGAAATGTTTTTACAATCTTACATATGAATTGCAATATAATAAACAGGGAGATGTGCTAGAATCCATTGAGGTGGGCAGGGAGAAAGACTTCACCACCCTAGATCAGGTAGGTGGGATAGCCTTCTCTAAAGCAAGTGGCATTTGAACCAATTTGAAGGATGAGAAGGACAAGATCTGTCAAAGTAAAGAACAGCTTTAAGTCTGTGGTACCAGCAAAAGCAGACTGTGATATGGAAGTGAAGCTGGGGCTTAATGAGGAAGAAGGAAGAGGGGTTCTGGATGAGTTCACAGATGTAGGTAGGAGCAACACAAGATGGGGCATTTTTGCTCATATTGAGGAATTGTACCTGAAAATCAAAAGGAAGCCATCAAACAACTTAAAGCTAGGGTCATTTGAGTGATAAACCAGATTCTTATTAAAAACAAAGATTCTAGAAAAAAGGGAGGAAGCCATTGCTGTGGTTTAGGAAAGACATGATGATGCCTAGACCAGACCAGCTGTATGTTCATGGAGATGTAGAGGAATAGTCAGATTCCATCTCTATTTTGGAAGTTGGGATTTCTGATGCAACTGCTGAGGAAGCACAGTTGAAATAAAAGATAGGGGCTGAGACTGATTGAGTGGTAGGAACAGCAAGGATGCCCAGATTCAAAAGATGGTTTGGAAAGAGAATTTACCAGATCTGATGACTAATATGATATTGAAAACGGAGGGAAAAATGGCAGATGACTCAGGTTTCTAGATTTTGATCATGGCAGGGGTGAGGCTATTGCCTCTTCTTGAAATACCAGAAACTTGAAAGATATTTTCTTCATAAAAAGTCAGTTACTTCACTAGGCATATTTTGATTACTAGTAAGTGCTGAAGCCACCCAGTAATTTTTGGAGTCATTCAAAAGCTTTCAAATGAGATCTCTCAGAAACTATTTTCCTTAAATTTTGTATCCTTAAATTAGATTAGGGTGCCCAGGTTGCTAAAATAGTCTTTAGCAGTAGGCCTGTTATTCTGTAAGTCCCTCAGGCTCATGAAATTGAAGTAAGCCTTGTGAAATTTTTATTCTTAGTTCACACAATCCAGTTGTGTAGACTTTCCTAGTAATTTTTCTCCAAGTCCCTAACTTTTTTACGTAGTTCATCTCTGTTTCAGCCTCTCATTCCACTTGTCCCAAAATATTGCAAGATCTTGCTCTCTGGTACTTATTTTCTTTTTTTTTTTTTTTTGCCTTCTTTTTCCTCTTCAGTTTGTATTATCTATAGTAGACAACATACTTTGCTATTCAATCAACCATTGTTATGCTCATACAGAACACAACAGTTGTTGAAATTCTTTTTTTTTCTTGAGACAGAGTCTTGCTCTGTTGCACAGGCTAGAGTGCCGTGGTGTCAGCCCAGCTCACAGAAACCTCAAACTCCTGGGCTCAAGCAATCCTTCTGCCTCAGCCTCCCCAGTAGCTGGGACTACAGGCATGTGCCACCATGCCCTGCTAAAATTCTTGACAGTGAATTTTAAGTAAAGAGATTTTCTCTGTAACCATGAAAAATGTTCTTGGAAAATTGCCTCTGTGTGTAGGTATGTGTGTTTTAATTTATTTATTTTTGTTGTCTATTGTATTTCTCAGAAACTCTTCATAGGGTAAGCAATGTCCTATGTTTGTAGGCATCACTGTTCTTATGCAGTATGTCCTAAGATGAAAGGCTAGAGACTTCAGCTCTAAAAGTCTGTTTCTCTCATATGAATAATTTCCTTTTCAGAAACACTTTCACAAAATTTTAACACTTTCAGTGATAAATGGACATTAAAAGTAAAATTTAGTTCTTCTGAATATCAAACACTTAACTGACTGAACCACCTTGATGCTTCATTCAATTGTTTATTTATTGCAACATTTCTTTTTACGTGGATTTATTGCATACTTACCCAGCCAGATGCTGAGTTATCATCTGAAAACATGACAGTATGTTCCATGGCTTCTTCCTTGGGACACTATCCCTCTTTTATGTTTAATTCCTTTTTACCTTTGAGCACTTAGAATTTAGGGCATAAAATGACTTAATTTGTCTTTTAAATTATGTTTTCAAGTTTCTTTTTATTTCTGTGATGTTGTGGCATCTAGTAATTATATAGCTATCATTATTACAGCTGGTTTTATTAATATAAGCACTGAATATATTTATTCTGTAACTCTGTTAGACTATAAATTCTCAAGGAAAAGTCCATCTCATTTAACCCTCTATAGTCTCGAGAATGGTCTGAGATTGTGAATTTATTATATACATACTGATTTTGATTTTCTTTTTCTTCATTCTCCACAATTGCTTTTCTTAATATTCAACTGTGGCATAAATATACCATATATAACATATAAATATACAAGATATTAAAATAGTACTTTTAAAATCCCCCATAATAAGCTATAATAAATAAATAAATAAATAATTTATTTTAGAACATTATAAGGGTACAAACGTTTTGGTTACATAAATTGCTTTTGTACAATTTGAGCCAAAGTGTGCCCATCCCCCAGATAGTGTGCATTTTACCCATTAGGCGTGAATTTACCTATCCCCTCCTCTCCAACTGGTTGATTTCCAATGAATGTTATTTCCATATGTGCAATGTGAATGTGAATGTTATTTCCATAAGTGCTGATTGATTCATTCCAATTTAAAGGTAAGTACATATGGTGCTTGTTTTTCCATTCTTGTGATACTTCACTTAGAAGAATGGTCTCCAGTTCCATCCAGGTTAACACAAGAGGTATTAGTTCACCATTTTTTATGGCTGAGTAGTACTCCATGGGATACATATATCACATTTTATTAATCCACTCATGTATTGATGGGCACTTGGGTTGTTTCCACATCTTTGCAATTGTGAATTGTGCTGCTGTAAACATTCTAGTACAGATATCTTTATTATAGAATGTCTTTTTTTCCTTTGGGTAAATGCCCAGTAGTGGGATTGCTGGATCAAATGGTAGCTCTACTTTTAGCTCTTTGAAGTATCTCCATACTACTCTCCATAGAGGTTGTACTAGTTTGCAGTCCCACAAGCAGTGTATGAGTGTTCTTATCTCTCCGCATCCATGCCAACTTTTGTTGTTTTGGAACTTTTTGATAAAAGACATTATCACTGGAGTTAAGTGATATCTCATTGTGGTTTTGATTTTCATTTCCCTGATGATTAGAGATATTGAGCATTTTTTCATGTTCCTTGGCCATTAGTCTATTGTCTTTTGAAAAGTTTCTGTTTGTGTCTTTTGCCCACTTTTTAATGGGGTTGTTTGATGTTTTCTTGCTGATTTGCTTGAGTTCTTTGTAGATTCTTGCTGTCAGCCCTTTATTGGATGTGCAGCATGCAAACATTTTCTCCCATTCTGTAGGTTGTCTATTTGCTCTAATGATTGTTTCTTCAGTTGTGCAGAAGCTTTTTAATTTGATCAGGTCCCATTTATTTATTTTTGTTGTTGCTGTGCTTTGGGGGTCTTCTTCATAAATTCTTTGCCTAGGCCAATGTCTGTAAGAGTTTTTCCATAATTTTCTAATGTTGATCAAGATGGAACTTGCTCCACAGTTTTTTTTTTTTTTGATGCAATGTTAAATTTTTTTTACTACCATTTCTATTGAAATAAAATATTACTATTTCTTAAATTTGAGATTGACACAAAAGAATAATTATAATCTACTTGCTGAAAACAATCATTTTAAAGTAATTACTGATGTGGCCATAAAAACAAAAGTCACTCTATTCCTAGTATGAAGGATGTGAAAGCTTCTACAGCTGTTGGAAGGGCTGAGGGAGGGAAAGTCTGAGAGGCTCCACTGAAGATCTCAGATTCCAGTCACCATGCCAGTGGTTCTCAGGAAGTTAATTGTAAGTGTTAAGTCTTTGCAGACACTTCCCTAATTGCACATCATAAATAATATTTTCTTCAGATCTGAAGACCCTTGTTCAGAATCTAATAAAAGCCAAAAAAATAAATTCTTAAAAAAATGCACATATAATCATATACAAAATTGTGCATATGATGAGAGAAGCCCTGATAAAATTTCCTAGAATGGAAGATGGAATTAGTGCCGCATGGAAGCTATCCAGCCAAATCCCATTTTTTTCTTCTCCATAGACAATGAAAGAATTCGATTTTGAAAAGCTTCATGATAACTGAATAGTTGTATTTCTGCTGAATTGTAAAGAAAGTACTTTATGTAGAAATAATTTAGCTACATTTGCTATAGGCCTCTGGGCTTCTTATTGTAGAGTTTGTTTTTATTTCTATTTTGGTTCTCTGGAGCTTCTGTATCATTACATTGATGTCCTTGCTTCATATAGAACTAAAAGTCTTGCCATATCAATGCCAAAAACTTGAAATTTTTTATCTACAGAATGTTTGGCAAAATGAGTTTGAACTCAGGTAATACTTTTATACCAGTGCATTGTGCTATGCCTCTTAAATTAAAAAAAGGTATATATTTTCTTGGGAAGAACAATATACAAATGTCAAGTAAATGAAAATTCACATCATTGGGGAACGTCAAGATCAATAAAGACAGAGAGTGACAAAAGCAAAGGCCTTGGGAATCACAGTTTACCTTGGCAATAATTGGAAAGTGTTGATAGAATGATCATGATGAACTGAAACAATCATTGACATCAAGTGAAAACTATCAGTCAAATGTTAGTGAGTTAGCAAGTTATTTGTTGAGTTCCTACTATGTTGTCAATGTTCTCATAGGTAATTTTCCTTGATGAGAGTCACATGTAATCTATGGCTCTCTGAAATGCACAGGCAAATCAAAATTCCCAAACAGAAGAATAAAATAAATTTACTTATCTATCATTAGAGCTGCTTATTCCAAATATAAATATTTGTCAGTTTGAATATTTTACTTTTAATTTATTTGATATTATTCTGGGACCATACTTGAATGGTTAATTTAGCAACATGCAGGCAGAAGATTATAGAATTAAGGAGAACAGGAATCTCAAAAAACATATATATATGTATATATATATATAGTTTATATATATAAAGTCCTTTAAGAAGTTTTTATTTATAATCTCTATAAACTTTTGCTTTTGAAGTAAAATAATTTAAGTGATAATAATCAACTTCATAGCCAAACATGCTTTTAATAGACTAACAGACTTTTTAATAGACTGAGTCCAAATAAAACTCAGAAGAAAAAATGGTAGGCAATCTGCTCCTCTTTCCCAGAGTAGTCTTTCATGTTAAAGAAAAAATAATGTCATGCTTAGATACCTCCTTTAAATTACACATTTATTTTAAGAACTGTATTAAAATTATTATTCAGCTCTTCTGCTTACAAATGGGTGTTGTTGACACTAAATGATATATAAGTAAGAATGTGGTTTCCAAAATTCATACAGAAGTCAAGAGATAAAGTGTCCTATATTTTGGTCACTATATAGTTCTGATGATGCATTTTAGAGATTATTTTAGGTAACATTATTCGAATGCTTTGGATGTGATAAAGAATGAGAATCAAGGTAAGTAAGTGGATATGTGTGCATGTAAATGCCTAGAGGCTATATTAATGTCACTTTATAGTCAATATACACTTATAATTCTATATATGCAATACATATGTTTATATATCAAAGAGTTTAACTATAAAAATGATAATGATAATTATTTTAGTGTCTGTTTTATATTATCAATGCTCATTCATGTTAATCTTATTTAATGTAAGGTAGATATTATCTGTTTCTATAGATAAACTACTTGAAACTCAAGTAACTTAAAAATATTTAGTGTTATGGAGCTCATAAAGGTAAATCTGTGATAAAAATTTAGATCAATCTGATTCTAAGGGTCATATACATTTTATTATGCCATGTGTTCCATCTATAAGCACATACTATGTTAACTTCTTAGAAATTAAATACTGAAAAAAATAGCAAATGAGTTATTATAGCTGGAAATAATTCTCCTACATATGGGCAATTCAATCCTACATAAATATATGGCATTTATTTAAAGTACTTTTCTCATATATCTCTGATATAGCAAACATATTCCTCAAAAAATAATAGAAAAGTCCATTAATATTCTAAACCAAAGTACCATGAACATTAACATTAAAAAAAAAATCCAGAATTTTAGTTTCTCCAGACTTGTCATTCCAACATAAAAAGTAGTTCTAGCAACAAACATTTGTGACATCTAACTGGTAAATTTTTTAGGGAAGAATATATTTTATAAAGGAATTGTACATTTTGCTTCAAGTAATGACACAGTAGCATTGATTGGACTAATGCTCCTGCCAATAAGAATTATTAACTATGCAACATTTAACCAGTGAATGTTTGAAGCCAGGCAGAAACTGGAGATGAATAACTATTGAAAGGAAAGAACACTAGGGGAGACCCACATTTAATTGGCTTCCCCTAAAGGTACTCCCACCCCAAGGTGGGAGTGAATAGAGCTCAAGTAGAAAGTAGCAGTCTTACCGTGCAGAAGAATTAGAATTTGAAGTTTGGAATGAACGGAAAGTGAGAGGTGAAATCCCAGAAAAGTAGAAGTCACAGAGAAGAAATCTTCAAAATCTACATAGAGATTACTATTTAATAACGGTAATCTCCTAAACTGTACAAGCACAACAAATAAAGCAATAGCTAGAAGAGGAAAGGAGCAGGGCAGAAATTTTAGCAAATTCCCTATGCTGTAGAGATCATCTGAAGTGCAAGTCCTGACAAGTTAGTGACTTGGCCAAAACCTTAGGATCTCAATTAAACCCCCAGAAGGGTCATATCAGGGGATTAAGGATCATGTCCATGACTAAGGGATAATCTATTAGACTAAGGACAAAACTAAAATAGAACAACCCTAACAAAGTGTCAAGAAGATGCCCAGTGATTTAATTGATTACTGGGAAAACACCTCAACACTCTTCACAGGAAGAAAATAAAAGACAGAGTCTTACAATGCATCATCCATAATATAAGGTATATAATTAAAATTTGCTAGTTATGAGAATGACCAATAACACATGACCTATGTATTTATCTTATTGTTCAAGAAATAATAAAGATTATTCAAATTAAATAACCAAGATTATTCAATAAATAATCAAGAAATAATAAAAACAGTTAATAGAAGTAAACTCCCAGAAGATCAGATACTGGAATTCATAAAGATTTTAAAATAAGTCTTATAAACATATTAAGAATTTGCAGATAAATATGTATATATAGTTGGTGAAAAGATAGGAAATTTTAGGAAAGATATGAGAGCTCTAAAAAAAAGAATCAAATGGAAATCTCAAAAGTAAAAACAATAAAATATCTAAAATTTAAAAATTCATTGGAGAGCCTTAGTGTAAGTTTTTTTTAACTTAAGAATAAGACTCGGCTGGGTGTGGTGGCTCACATCTTTAATCCTAGCACTCTGAGAGGCAGGGGCAGGAGGATTGCTTGAATTAAGGAGTTTGAGACCAGCCTGAGCAAGAGCGAGACCCAGTCTCTACTAAAAATGGAAAAATTAGCCAGACATGGTGGTGTGTGCTTGTAGTTCCAGTTACTTCGGAGGCCGAGGCAGGAGGATCCCTTGAGCACAGGACTTTGAGATTGTAGTGAGCTATGATGATGCCACTGCACTCTACCGAGGGTGACAGAGTAAGACTCTGTCTCCAAAAAAAAAAAAAAAACAACAAGAAGAAAGACTCAGTGAACTTGAAAACAGGTCCATCTATGTAAAACATACAATATGAAGCACATACAGCAATAATTGAACAAATTCAACAGAATCTGAATGACCTATGGAACAGTATTGAGTGTGTTAGCATGATTGGAGCTCCAGAAGGAAAGGAGAGTAGGAATGAGGAAGGAATATTGGGCCTTTTATTTTTTCAAATTTAATAATACTGTCCCCTATTTCCAAGAGGCTCAGAGAATACTAACAGGATAAACACGAAGAAAAGCACACCAAAGCACATCATACTCAAAGTGTTGACAACCAAAAATAAAGAGACTATATTAAAGACAGCCAGAAAGAAAATATACATTCCATACTGAGTAAAAATGATTAAAATGAAGGCTGACTTCTCCTCTGAAAAAAGAGAGACCAGAGACAACCAAATAGCATTGTTTAAAATACTGAAAGAAGAAAATAATCAACCCTTAAATTTTTAGTCTATAAAAATATTGAGTGAATTTATTGCAAGTGGACATGTAATGTAAGAAATACCATAGTAGGGAAAGTTTTTAAGGCTGAAGGGGTGAGGTACCGCATGGAAATTGAGGACCACATGAAGGAAACGGTAGCATCAAAAATTAAAAATATGTGGGTAAATATAAAAGAATCTATTAAATATAAAATGTGGGCAAATATAAAAGAATCTAAAAGTCAGGAAGGGAGGAATAAGAGAAGAAATATTAATAACAGATAGGACAAATGAAAAACAAATATCAGGACAGTAGACTTACATCCAATTGCATTAACAGTTATATTAAATGTGAATTAATGAAACAATCCAATTAAAAACAGATTGTGTCAAACTAGATAAAAAAAAGCAGGTCCAATACTTCTAAAAAGAGACTCATATTAAATATAAAAACTAATCTAAAATAAATTAAAAAGGTGGAAAACAATGTACGATACAAAAATCTTGTTAAAGTCAGATGGACTACAAGTCTCTATGATTTCATTTACATGGATTTAAAGAATAAGCAAAACAAATGATGTTGACAGAAATCAGAACAATTGTTGCCTCTGGTGGCAGTCGAGGACTTACTGGAAAACAACAAAGGAAACTTTCTCAGGCCACTCACATGTTGTATACTTTAGCAGGAATTGTGGCTACATATTTATACACATTTGTCAAAACCCACAGAACTGCACATTTAGGATCTGTGCATGTTATATTGCAGGTAAATGTACTTGAATTAATAAAAGTATGAGAGTATAAATAAGAAATTATATAAAACAAATGCAATAAAAAAGCAGTAATATTTAAAAAAAACCCACAATAAATTTAAACATTTCTGAAAGCTAAAATAGAAATATATGAGGTGATCATTAAAGAACATGAGGTGATCATTAAAGAACATAAATTGAAGAAACTAGGCATGATTCAAGAATCAGAGAAATGTCTGTTGCAACCTAATTCTCTAAAGTAAATACAAGTTAGATAAAACTATAAGAAATTCATAATTAGTATTAATACTAATATTTCTAAATAATTATTAGCAAATTACTATTCCTTTTTATGTTATTTTTTTAATAATTTCTTCAAGGTATAAAAGTTATAAACATTCTTGAAAGACAATTTAAAAATATCAAAATAAAAATATAATAAAAATAAAATATAATAAAATAAAAATATAAATAAAATAAAATCACCCTTTATCACTTTTCAAAATAATTACAATTAAGTTTTTGATTTTCAAGTCTAAAAAATATACATTCAAAATATGCATGTCTTACAGAATGAGACCTGTACTTTTTACTCTGATTCTTCTGCAAATAGAAACTTAGCCCCTGTATTTTTTTGTCTTCTTTTTTTAATCCAAATGAGTTTTGTTATTTTTAGCAATTCAGTCTCAATTTGTCATAGTTTCTGCTTTAAGAAGTGATCACTTATTTAATGTAGTTATTTAAAAGACTGTTATTGTGATATTTGGGCAGCTTCAACACATGTCATATATTAATTCCTTTAAAAGTTTGCTTTGCCTCAAGGCTTCATTTTACATTAGTAAACAATTTCCATTGATGTTTTTTTAAAAAAGAGGATGGTTATATCTCTTTAAAGACCATATCATAATTGTTGAGTAGTATGTGTATATTTTAAAACTTTTGATTATAATTTTTATTTGAATAATGAATGTGTTCATAATATAAATAATAATACAAACATTAAAAAAAAACTTATTTTAAGTGAAAACAATATAGATGGCACATATCTCTTGCCACAAGAGGGATATGTATTTTGGGTGGAGTATCAATCTCCCTAGAAGTATAACCTAAGACTTTTGTTTTTCAAAAGAGAGCATGGCAAGCAGACATTGAGAAACATGAATTTAGAAAGTCAGAAATACAGATAAAAGCTTTGCTGTTTAGTTTCAGGAAAACCAAAACCCATTTCTAAGTGCCCTCACATCTTGATTAATTGTCTCAAAGCAATTATTTATATGTTTTTCTAAAAGGTAAAAAGTAGATTTTGTCCCTAGCAATGATTTCTATAAACACGAGAGTTATTTTTATCTAATGGGTGATATTTACTGAAATGAAATAAAGAATACAAATTGGATGGAAAAAGTGAAACAATAATATTTAGTGTGAAAATAAAAATTATACTTGGAAAAATGGACTTGTAAGTTTATTGGCTGAAAGCCTTTTTTAAGTAACCATATAGAATAGGTTGCAAACTGGCTAACACTGTTAAAGTTTGTTGAGTTTAAATTCATTCACACAATGTGGACACTTTGTAGATCTCCAAAGGCCCTTTTTTTTTTTTTTTTGTGTGTGTGTGTGTGTGTGTGTGTGTGTGTGTGTTATCTCACAGTGGCTAGTTCATATATGTTATCTATAAAGCATTTTGAGTTTGTGACCTATGCAAGTAGAATATTTAAAAGGGAAAAGATCATTTTTTAATCTTGGGAGGTCTTATGATAATGAAAATCTCAAACATTTTTAATATTAAATGAAGGGAAATGTGCTGTTTGATATTTTTAATAGAAAATTAAGAGTAAATGCCAGTATCAAGTAGCAGAAACAGAATCTTCTGTGTTTTTAGAGTATACTAATACCAGTTTCTCATTCTACATGACTCTGGTGGGTACAGTCTCATCCTTTTGGCCTCAAGAGTTGACATATGATTAAACCAGCAAACTGAAGATCTCCCTATGATATTCTCTGGGGAATATTTTAAAACTTACCTAGGATATGACTCTAGGGAAAAAAAAAATTCTTGCTTTGAAGTTAGCTAAGTCAGCTGATACAAACTTGGACTTTCTGTGGGCATCCCTGGCTGAGTGCAAAAAATGCAGTCTGCCAACTGAGAGTGAAACGGCTGAGAAAGGGCAAAAGGAAAAAAGCATGTTGATGATGTTTAGTGAGTTCTGAATCCACCCCTATCTTTTCTAGTTCTATAATTCCTTAAATCTCATTTTTGTTGTTTAATTAGGCATGTTTGAATTAGGTTCCTCTCCTTTGCCTTTGGAAGAGGCCAGACTCCCACAGTGTCATTGCTAAGAATCAGGCAACCTGGGTTCAATGTCAGTCTATCCCTCCCTCCTAGTGGTGCAACCACGGGCAATTCGGTTAATCTTGCTAGTTTTCTTTTCCTTTCTACTACAGAGGAATAATGTGAGGATTAATTTATTGTTTAGCACAGTGCTGGGAAAATAGCAAATACCCAATAAATGTTTATTTATATTACAAACCTTATCATACTAGTATCTTACTATTATTTCAGGTCATTAAGTAGTGTTTTAAAAGGTAATTAGGCCATAATTTGAGCAAGCATTGTGCTTCACAATAATAGGTACAAATGATTTTAGGTGATGGAAGTTGCTAGCTCTTATTTTAAATTTTCCTTTCTACTCACCATATGAACATCCTAGGCATCTTGAAATCTGTCATTTCAGATGTGAAGAGATACCCTCTAAAAATCTGGGTCTGTGGTTTAAACCATTAGCCTGCATCATTCCTTTTAGCCTCATATTTTCAAGTATACATAATTTTCAGTTTGCATAGTCTTTATTTAATACATTTTAAAAATTCATAATAATAATGACTCATTTACTATTTAAAAACAGTTTATGTACCGATATTATGTACTGAAACCTTGTTTGATTACCAAATTTATTAATCTAAAAGTTTAATTCTGGTTATTATGGGAGCAGTTTCATAATTCTAATGAAGCACATGAACTAGGCTACTAAGTAATACCAGTCTGAAAATGATGTCTGATGCAATCAGTTTGGATTGTGGAACTCATCCTAGGCCTAGTACAAGTAATATGTATAATGTAGTGGTGAATAGTATGAATTTTGGAAACAGGCAGACTATTACTATAGCATAGAAGAAGAGCACATTTAGGAATAACATTAATAGGGTGTCCGGCAGATGTGGGGCTGGGGGGATCGTTGTATACATACATAATGAGTGTGATGCGCACCGTCTAGGGGATGGACACGCTTGAAGCTCTGACTCAGGGTGGGGGGGGCAAGGTCAATATATGTAACGTAAACTTTTGTACCCCCATAATATGCTGAAATAAAAAAAAAGTATAGCGACCTTCTGTAAATGACTTATCTTTGACTTTCAGCTCTTTCATCTATGAATGTCACAATTCCTTTTGTGAGGACTAATCAGATAGCATAGGATTGGCAGAACCTTCTTGTTTTTCAACAAATGTCATATCTTCCTAACTAAGTAATAAAATGTCCAGACTTAACTAGCCACGTGGGCACCTAGTCAAAGCCCCCCTTGCAGTTACATGTTCCATGCTACTGTCCTCTTTTCAATGGAATAGCTATAGTTGCAATGTATAAAGCTTGGGTCTTGGCATAACAGAAAGTAGAGTGCCCCCCCCCCCCTTATCCTTTTTGGCTTATAGGGAATGTAGATGTTGGATCAAAAAGTAGAAACTCTGGATTGGGACAGAAGCAACAAGATAGAAACTTGCACCCCTGTCTTGATGGAGATACCATATCCATCCAGAGTATTAGGTTAAGTCGAATCTTCTTAACCTCTAATATGCATCTAAATTACCTGAATATCTTGTGGAAATTCAGATTTTTGATTCAAAAGATTGTGGTGAGAACTGAGATACTGCATTTCCAACAAGCTCCAAAGAAATGCTTACATTGCTGATCCAGTGATCACACTTTGAAGATTAAGAATGTAAGACACTTACTCGTGGGCTGTTATATGTGAGACAGGGAAACACCTATCTTGCCTAAATCACTGTTATTTAGGTCTCTGTTATACTGGACAAGTTGAATACTAGCTAATATAATATATGCATTTCTTAGTGTAGTGCTTTCCAGAGATGAAGATTCCAAATATGATTAACATTACCTATATTATAATAGCATTGTTGAAGTACTACTAATTATTGAAAAGAAAAAGCTTCAATTTCAAAAACTTGTAAGATTCTTGGCCAAACAACTTAGAAACTCTTTTCCAATTAGACAATGCTCTCTCTCTCTACAGGTGCGCACATGCACACATTCACACACATGCATAAACATATTAAAATATTGTGTGTGTATGTGCGTATGTTATGTATTAGTACATTAAATAGTATTCTCAAAAGCGAGTACCACATAATATTTAAAAGACAGTCTGTAATCACATTTATTTCTGTCATAAGTGATGTGTGAACCACAGTCAGGAATTGAGAAATTCCTCAGAGATCAGATCCTAAGCATAGCCATTATGAATAGCCCATGCATTGAAATCTAACCTCTCATCCCCATGGAAAACTCAAGGAATTAGTATTCAGTATTATTGTGTCAGAATTTAAATACATGATTTAGCCATGGCTATAATGCAATTTAGATTGTAAATTATCAGATATCATGTACCCCAATTATACTGCATAAATAATGGATAGGAAGAATAAAGGTGGAGAAAATTATTGTACTAGTAATTTTAAAAGATCTAATTTGATATTATGTAATCAGGAAAAAAAGAAGTTCTTTAAGGCAACGTTGTATGCACTGCTAAATAGATTGGGATTAAAAAATTTTAAGTAAAATTACTGGCTGTAGGTCCAGAAATGTTCCATAATTACTCAGAGAAATTTATGTTTTCTAAATGGATAATTAAGATAAAATTATATTTCAGTGACTATTCCTAAGCTGTTTAGAGATAAAGAAATAGTTTAGACATTATCAATAAGGTAAACATGTATTGAAGGATCTATTTTCAGTGATTAAAAGCAGTCATTTGAATTATTAAAATTAACTCATACTGTCAGTGGACACAGGGCTACAAAGCTGAGAAACACAGCTATAAAATTGTTTAGTGAGACATAATAAGTAAAACCTTATCTGTGGCAATGCTAAATGAAAGAAGAAGGAGCTCAAAAATAATTAAATATAATTATTTGCATAAGAGTAAATGTCCTTTAAAAAATAAAAAGTAAAGGCCTTTTAAGTATTACTTTGCCAAAATAAAATAACTAATGAAAATTTATGTTAAACAACATGGTTGGCAATATTATAGTTTTAGTCTAAATCACTTTAATTCTGGTCTTCATTTTCTCTCTTCTCTGCCTCTCCTTTTCAGATGCCAAGCCACTTTAATCTGACTTTTGCCACACTGTTGTTGAAGACTGCTCTTTCAGAGAATATTTTAAAAATGTCTTAGCAAGTTGAATGAAAAACTTCTAGTTCCATTTACTTCTCTGTAGCATATATGTCTCAAAATCCCCTCCTCCCTGAGCTTCAGCTATTCTACTTTCTCTG
The DNA here is from genome assembly GCA_028533085.1 of Varecia variegata. Taxonomy (NCBI): domain Eukaryota; kingdom Metazoa; phylum Chordata; class Mammalia; order Primates; family Lemuridae; genus Varecia; species Varecia variegata. The sequence goes on along the minus strand of CM052438.1, from coordinate 69,338,751 downwards.
TTTTCCTACCTGCTCTGGTAGTTCTTCTCCCTACACTCATCTTTCTCTGCCTACCCCTTAAATACCACTGGTTGCCTTTCCTGTCCTCCTCTCATCTCACCTGACTTCTGTGGTTCTCAAACTTGTCTGGTTCACTGATGGCTTTGAGTATCCAGTGAATTATGACTCTTTTCCCCGGGGGTGGGGTGGGGGGGAGGAGTGGAACACACATCAAATTTTAAGTACAATTGCAGGAAATTCATGGATCCCCCCAAGAGCTAAATGTAGGATGTCCCTGATTAAGGCATTCTGTTCTATTAACTTTTTCATAAATTTGCATGACTTTTGTGACTATGCATTTGCTGAAATATTCCATAGCTCTTTCGTAGCTCAATCCGATATCTCCCACAATAGTACAAACTTTCAGTTAGACAGCTCCTTTGGAAGGCCAGTCTAATATCTCAAACTCAACACATGCCCATAAGTTAATTTGCCTCATTAAAACATCTGTTGTCTCTCTTGATCAATGGCCTCAGATCCATTAAGAAATATCCTTATCCTTGACATGTCCCTCTTCTTAACTCCATATGATAGAGTAAGTCACTCAGTGTATTTCGTTGATTTTTGCTTCTCTGAAATATTGCTTATTTTTATTTCTGGCTGTTATTACTATGAAGTCTCCATTAGGAATTTTCTTAATCTCCTAAATTATTACAATGGCATCTGGTATCCTCTCATGGTAACCTCTCTCCTTGGAGCCACTGGACTTGATCATTTTAACTTGCTTAATGAGCTCCATTGGCTCACCATTGTCTACAGAATAAAAAAAGAAGAAAAAGAAAGAAAAGAAAGAGAGAGAGAACAAGAGAAAGAAAGAAAAAGAAAGAAGGCAGAAACAAATAGACAGACACCTCTAACTCTTTTATCTTTTGCCCTCTTCCCCTTATGGAAGAGGCAGATATATCTTTCTTCTTCAGTTGCAGAGAAAGGTGATCATGTGACTCAGTTTTAGACAAGAAAACCATCAAGTGTCTTCTAGACAGGAATTTCTTTCCTAATAAAAAGAGAGAGATATGTAAAGAGATCCACTTTTGCTCCCTTACTGACTTTTCTGCTTTGGTCATTATAAAGACACAATGTCTTAAACTGCAGAAGCCACCATTTGCCCACAAGATGGGTGCCCAAAGATGAAATTCAACACTTTCATGTTGTAGTGGAAGAATAAGAAGCTCTTGAATTCTTGAGGACGTCAGTAAATCCCTAAACTACTTATGGACAGCTAGTGGTTTTCTTGACTTGCAGCATAAACCATAATAAATGATATGCTACTATTCCATTCTCATCTGTTTTAGTTCTCACCAGTGTACCATATCTGCAAATAGAGATAAATACTATTTCCCAAACATGAAAAGCATTTTCATACCTACATTTTTGGTAGGACAGTTCTCTTCATATTTATTTTTCTGAATGACTGACTTTCATCTCTTCCTTTGATATACTGTAAAATCTCACCTTTTTCAGAACTGTCCTTTGTGTTATTAGATCCTTTTATGTTACCACAGTCCACTGGACAAAAAAAAAAAAAAAAAAAAATTAGGAAGGGGGTGTTTTATAAAATTGTATCTGTTTGCCTATCAACACTCTTTGGTTCTGTTTCTTTAAGGTCAAGGATTTATTCCTATTTCCCCAGTTTTAACAAGTGCCCACATTTAAAACACTAGAAGAGCTGGAGGAATAGCTAAGTTCAACAGATTGAGTTGTTTGTTTGGTTTCATTTAAGCTTTTCTTGGATGGTTTTTGTTGTTGCTATTTTGTTTTCAAACAGTGAAACTGGTTTCATGGAAAAAATTTTAGGACATTTTCTAAAACAATCTTTTTTAAATGTAATTGAATATGAACCTGTCCTATCAAAGATGGGTATAGTTAAGAGAAAATTTATTTTCTCCGAAATAAGGGAGGATCTCTGGGCTTTGGCTTTACGTTTAAAATATCGACTGCTGCATCCTAAGATTTGCTTCCCCTGAAGCTACAAGTCAGGACTAGGTAGGGAAGCTTCCTGTCTACTCTGGTAGCATACTATGTTTCTCCTCTCACAAGACAAATAATCTATCACTACACTGTACCAACCATTTAGTTTGTCTGCCTCATTGGATTTCAAACTCTTGAGGGCCAGGACTTGGTTTTATTTACTCTTATTTCACCTACACTTAGCATAAAGCCTGGCTCATATTTGCTAAAATAAGAATAGCTTTCTTTTAAATTTCCTCTGGAGTTATAATAGAAAAATATTTTATCTCTACAAGTTTGAAGTTCTTTCTAATTTAAGATCAAATGTTCCCATATACTATTTCATAGTTTCATGCATTGAACAGCTTTTGAAAAAAAAAGTCTATTTATATTAATATCCCAGAGTTTTATAACTAATTCAGTACTAATGCCTTTTAAAGTGGTTACAGAGGCATAGAACTGAGTTGGCAGTGTTGTTATTCACCCAGGCAAGGGTAACTTAGACAAGACAGGACTTAACCTACCACTGGAGAGTACACTCTACCTCTGCAAGACATTAAGCCCCTGCCAATTTCTATTTTCTCTTTTCAAAGATTGCAAACCTCATCTCCCCGGGGTTTACAATCCCTGACAGTCTGTAAACCAGCAGGTATAAATTCTGCTTCTAATTTATAATTACTGGGTCCTCATCCCTACAAGATACATCAGGTATTATTGAAATTGCCTTTATTTAATTAGTGGCCACGTTTCTCACTAAATATAAGATAGTACAGTTTGAAATATAATGTCATGAAGCCTTCAAGTTGCTTTCTAAGTTATTTTTCTTTTTATCTTTTTGACCATTATTCTATGGTGTTCTATATTCTACCCAAGCTTATTATCACTAACATTAATAATAGTCAATTTTATGCATATTTTCAAGAAAATTTCTTTTTGCTACCAAAAAAAAAAAAAAAAAGGAAATAGCAGGTTGTAGAATGGAGACTGTTGGATCTTGAATTCTTATCCCTTTTCTGAGAATAGTCCCTATTATTAATGTATATTATTACTTCAAGTATGTCAGAAAAGGAGACAAACAGTCAGAGGCAGAAATTTCTCCCTAATTCACTCTGCCTAGCCAGCAAAATGTAACACAAAATTATTCAGGGGAAAAATACAATTTTCTGTCATCTCTGTCATACACTGATAACAAAGCTACAGGCTAATATGTTTTGATATTTTTGTCACTCGTTTATCATGTGACCTTTCATGCTATCATTAATACAGCTGAGGGACAGAGCAGATACACTGAAATAAGGGTGTGGAGAAGTCAGATTGCTTCTCTAACAACCAATGGTCAGTCACAGCAATTTATGCTTTTCTCCAGTATAGCCCTGACTGAAGAAGAGGAATTGTTATTAAAATTTGATATTACTGTCTACATTCTGCCACCTAGAATTTGCAACTTTTAGCAGTGATGGGAATACTGGAGGGTTAATAAATTTTCCTTTGAATTATGATATTAATACAACACAATGTGCCTGTTCAGATATTCAGAGCATATATATGAAAAAATGTATCCTAGACATTTGAACATTGACTATTAGTTATACTCTGATTTGGTAAATCTAGGGAGCACATTAAAATATTATTGTTGAAATTGCTCTGCATGTGTTCAGAAAAAACTGTTGATATTTTTAAAGTAGAGATAAACCAAAATAATTTGTGGTGGTGAGGATTGTGCAATGGACACCTGAAAGTTTAATACATCTTGTGTTTTCTTTGATGATAGATGGTACCTAGTTTAAATTTGCATGCAGCCTAACACCATTTCTGACAATGGCCTGGTTTTTATGTTGCCTGTAGCGGCTGGACTGTTAAAATTCCAATATAAAACTAATTTATACTTGACATTAATGAGTTAAGAAATGTTTTATATAGTACATCAGGGCAGGGAAAGAACTTTACAGGGCTACACTAAAATCAAATTATGTCTGAATACTACCATTATGTACAAAACTGAAAAATCCTTCTCTAATCTTAGCTAAGCGCTGGTACAAAACTCTATGGTTTTAATGTTTATATTAAAGAGATCATTTTGATTTTTTCTATACCATATAGAAATATGGTAATATGAAGGCAAAATATTAAAATTTTAAAGTATGCACATCTATTAAAGATTATGAAAAAATTATAACGTTTTGTTATAAAATTACTAGCATTAACCTGAACTCTTATTAAACAACAACAAAAAATAATGATTCTGTCTCTTTGAAGAATATTTTTTAAATACAAATAAATCAGAAAATGACCTTTCCATAAGAAAAAAAAAAAAAGTAAGAGTGACAGTTTTATATAGAAGAATTGTTAAGTAAGTCCCAGGGAGACTATGAACATGTATAGTGAATTCTTAAATCTTATTATGATATGCATTATGTAAGTTACAGAGCATTTCTTAGGATCAAAATCAGTACTTATTTGCTAATTGGATAAAACTGCTAGCATTATGGTTTTTAAAAATTCATTTTATTTCAAAATTTTGCTTATTTTATGTTTATCTTAATATTATAGCAAAATAATACAAACTTAATACTTCAAACAAACTTTGTAAGTAGAAATAATTTGCATGTGTATTTTATTGAAAAGATATTCTACTTGCATTTGGAACTCACTTTATCAGAAATATTTTATTGTATGTTTATTTTATTTTATTGCATAATATTATTTAAACATGTATGCATCTCTGAAGGTATGTTCATGTCATAAACAAATGTAGAAAATTTAGTAAAATAATACATCAGTGTGTCAATATTAATTAATGGAGAATTTCAGGAAAAATATTAATTTTATAGCTCATGGAATTTATTTCATCATATGGCTTCTAACAATCCTCATTAACAAATACAAATTCTATAATTATATAAAAATTAGATCATTTGAGTTTTAGAAGATGGCACATAAATATCTTTTAATATAACGTTCAAGCCTCACTTTGTATCCTTTCATTATACTGTACTCAGGTAAGGATTTGCTATGACGAACTTTCATATAACTTCTCTATCATGAAAAATAACTTTGGCATGGGAGAGGAACTCCAATTGGAGAGTCAGAGTGGATTTAGTATATGCCTGGTTCATCCTCTGAATCCCGTGAACAGATTATTCACCAAAGTGAATTTTACAAAATTCCATTTTTCATTTATATCACAGGAGGGCGAAGAGCTGGTTATAAGAAGAAAGTGGAATAGGTTGGGGAAAAGAAAATGAATAGGAAGGTCTCTGCTCTCTGAAGGCAAATATCCTGCATATGAAAAAAAAGACATCCAAAGAAATTTGTACTGGGTCATTCCAGAAGGGAATTCTAAATGGCTTAGCTTCTCAGAGATGCAAACTTAATACATAAATGCTTGCCTAATTACTATTTAAGGCAGTTTATGGAAATAGACTGTCATTAGCATAATTTAAAAGTTTATTATTTTTTCCTTGCATATAAATCTTATCAAATAAAGTATACCGATTTTGTGGAGACTTTAAAAGTTACATATTGCTACATATACTTCTTTTTTTCTGTTTTGGGTGGTTGTAGATTAATGGCGGGGCGCAAAGCTAAATAGAACAGGATCCTAAGTTAAGCTTCTACACACAGCTTCAGTGGAAAATGTGTTTTGCTTTCATTTTGATTGTAACATTATTATAAAGCTATGAAATTAAGATTTTTTTTTTTCAATTCTATGATAGTATGCTTATCAGAAACCAGTGATTTCGGGTCTGGTATTGCTGTTTGCATGTAAATAAAGCCCGAGTCACAAACAAAGCCCACAACCTCACATACTTGCCTTCAGTGGTAAAGGATGGAAAGCCTGCCTGCTACCAATCAGCAAGTGGTTGCTATGGTTACAAGGTCAGGAAATATGCCTTTTCCCCAGTTGTCCAAGGCTTGCACATGTCACTTTTGAAACTATGAATTTTATATACAGGTCAGGAGATGCATACCAAAGAAATAAACAGTGAACTGGACTATAATGACAGCTACGTTCAAATGTCCTTGGATTTTTTCAATATGTAGGCAAACACATTCTGTTATTTTGACTGGATTGGGGTTTGTTTGTTTGTTTGTTCCAGTTATTTTTTGAAAATATTTCGTCTAATGAAATTTTATGTGGTAGCTTCAAATTGTATCTCTGTGTTGTAAATACGCATCAATACTTGTTTCAGAAAAGTGTAATCTTTTTCTTCTTCCTAAAACTATTTTAAACAACAGCATTGGAATATTATAAAAATATAATGCCATGGGACATAGTATAAAAATTGCTCTATGGAAAAACTAAAATTGTTATTTTTATCTCTAAACAATGTGATGCTCAAGCTATTAATGAAGTGCAGTATTCTTTTTTAAAAGATAAATGTTTTGGTGATCACAGAGTAAAATTTGTGAGCTTTTAAAAATATTTAAAGACAAATTGTAAATTAGCAAATTATGAAAAAACAATCTTGTTTGTGAATCAATAAAAAATTTATTGAGTAAATTAGTTACAAACCTCACAGGGGAATTAGTGCTTTGTGGTATATAAAGCAGGTCAAGGAAATTTGACAATACTTATTTAAGCATTGGTATTATTTTTAAAAATGTTTTCTTCTATGATAATTTGTTACTAGCCTTCTGTTAGTATTAAATATTTATATTAAATAAATATTAAATGTAGGTTTTGAGTTTAATTTATAGAAATGATCATTATTTCCTTACTTTGAAATATGTGTTATTTCATACATGCTAGGCAAAAAAAAAATGAAGAAAATGTATATTAAATGAAATGATGCAATATTATTTACAAAGTACTAGATAGTTGCTTAAATGCAAATGTGTTTTGCAGAAATGCTTTGCCTATGTTAATACATATCTTTATATACAAAATTCTTATTTCTATGGGACTTGAGGGGCTGCCTGTCCATTTGAAATATGACTAATGTGTGTCATTAAAATAATAAGGTATAGTGTGGCATATATCTTACATATTATAAATGATTATCAGATATATGTGATTAAATAGGATTATAAGAATCACATCAACTTTACAACAGATACTTTTATTTTCATAATAGTAATCACTTATTTTGCACATCTTTTCAATTATAAGGGAATTTTACATTGTATTAATTGACAATAAAAGCTTAAAAAAAGGCCTAAAATATAATGAAAAATAATATTGGTCTATTTTTCCCCAGGATCGATGCTTTTGTTCAAATGAACATATTTTTTTCTTTCTCTTTCCCTCTGTCTTTCTCTTTCTTTCTCTCTCTCTCTCTCTCTGTCTCTCTTTCTTTTGGGTCAGGAAAAATTAGTCCTTACCTTGATAACAATCCTTCCCATTTTTTAACTGAAAGCAGCATTCAAATGAGAAACTAAGTACATTTCTTTTCAACAGGCAATTTACCCCATGATGAGATATGCTTTCACTTATTTTTCTTTGACATTCTAGCATCTAGCAGCTCAGCAGGTATCTCGAGGTTAGGCTTCAAATAAAGGATAACTACATTCTTACATTAATAGATGCCATTGTATGACTATGTCATATTATTGTAGCATTTAGTTCCTTTAATTGTGCTTTTAAAATTATACATGATAAGCTGATACAGACAAAGCGAGAAAAATATCAAAATCAATTCTGTTATTATTGTTCTATTTTTGCACATCTGCTTACATATACATCTAACTCTTCTCCAGACATACGATTCTTTGAAATTAAGAAAATGTTTAGAACCATTTTATTTATATGTAGTAAGGCTCAAAGTATTTAAATCTCACTGAATTGATACTTTATACATCGTATTCATCTATGGGGGTAGAAAATACTCCAGCAAATATAAAGCATCATATTGTATTTCTCAGTGTTAGGGTTTGCTATTTGAAATAAAAATATAAATAGATTTGTTCACCAGAAATGCCATTTGAAGTGGGTGCAGTTTACACAGCAATGTTAATGCTTTTTTTTCCCTTCCTTTTCTTTACACAGTTTCTCCAGAAGACTGCTTTATGCTATCTTATGAGCCTTTTCCCCTCTTTTTGGTGACCTTTCTGTATGGACAAATGAGTCCAGGCTATATGTCTTGTGGCCTGTGTGCAACCTTGCCCATTAGCCAGTCCCTAAACCTTTGATGTGAACCATCAGCCCTACAATTTCTGTGGTTCATTCATTTTTGTGTTTTTCTAACGATCTCTGCCCTGGCTCTGAATCCTGCCTTTATGGTAGACAGAACTGACAACAGGCAGCCTTGTCTTTCATTTCCTTGATGTACTTTGTACTGTGGTATGGCTTTTGTTAGTATTGATGCAAACATTACCATAAACCACCACCTAGGGACTAGAAACAATTGACTAACTGTTTTCAAATCCAATACACTTAAGTTGATCAGACACAAAGTTTAAGTACAGTTAGCTGTAACAGCACCAATTCTGTGTGGTCTCAGTCTCTCTAGACTACAAAATAAAGGTCAGTGGAATGCGGATGCTTATGTCAAGACAGCCTGCAATGAAATTTATTCAAGAGATGAATATTGGACCAAGAACTCATTCCTTCACTTCTTCAACATAAGAAATGCCAATTCTATTTCCTGGTCTGTTTTAAATGATTTTTCTCTTTATCTACTTAAAAGCTCATTCTTAATAAGAAAAATGGTCTGGCATGTAGAAGAAGCAACTCTTTTATGAAAGAGTTCAGATTTTGATGAGATATGCATTTCAAATTTACAAATGTTAAAATTTTTCACTTAGATTCTAAATTGCAAGCTCACCATCACTGAACTTATTATAATAACTAAACGTGCCATAGCATGCAGAAGAATTACAAAGTTAACTATATTGTAAATGCAAAACTGTGCCTGACCCTTATTGTGCAAGGAGCAGAGGCAGGGTCATTTTCTTTTTGAGCCTTGTGAGATCCTAGATTCAAGGCTTTGTAAAAAGGGCTATTCAGAATCAGTTTCCCATATGATGCTTCAAAGATGTCAGCTCAATCTTTGAAGTTTCTTCCTAAAATAATCAACTGAGAAATTGGGAAATTTAAAACAAAAAGATTTTTAAAAGGAAGTAGACTTGAGGCACCCACTATTTCTCAACCTTTCCAATTACATATTAAATATACAATAATATTTTAATTAAATTCTTAATTGCCTTGTTAAAATTCCCAGTGCTTTTAAAATTCCATGTATAAAATATGAACAGGTCTTTTTAAGGATATATATTAAAATCTTAATATTTCTTTGAAACAAGGTTTTTGGTGAAGTATAACATTATATCACAAAAAGTTTTTATAAGGACATAGATTAAATAAATTTCTATCTCGAATAAAGTTCTCTTATCAGTCACACAGCTGTGTGATATATGAGCTCTGTGTTTTTTATTCTGTAGATATGTATAATTTTACATTTTCTATCTCATTAGTTTTTTAAACAAAACAACAGTGGTTTTCAGGTATTTGAAAGTAGTTATGCAACTGTTAAGAGTAAATTTCAAAGTATACAATGGATAAATAAAGTAAATTAAATCATGATACTATGTCTGCTATTATTTCTATCTATGTGAAAAGATTTTTGTATGCTACATCTGCATCTATAATTTATAGTATTCTACATATTTAAATAACATTTTAATAGCTCTGTGTATTTAATTTTAGCAAAATCCAGTGCTTAGGGCATTTTTTCCAGCATAAACTTTTCTTTTTTACATTAGCAAATAAGTGATCTGGAATTACTGTTTTATGGAATTGTACTTATTGCATTTATATCATAACTAAATGTGTTGAGGCTTACTCAGCCTTTCCTCAGTAGAAAGCTTCAGTAAGTTCAATTCACATCACATAGATACGAGAGAGCCAAAATCATTTAAGTCATGAGTTCACTATGTCATACCCTTCTTGACATCATTTTATTTTTCACCATCTTCCAATGGACCGTGTAAGATGTATAGGGGTTGATGGTTTAGGTGACTAAATTTATGTACAGAATTTCTTGCTGAATTGCCAAATAATTGTATTCTGAAATAGAGTTGGTAGGTTAAGTGCAATCGTTAACCAACTGAAAATGTTTACTTAGAAGTCTCCTTATATACAAAAATACTTGAAATTATTATTACCTGTAATTAATAATCTGATGTGACTAATCTATAATTAAAGGCCTTAAGAATAAATAGCCATATTAATGCTTTACAGTTAAGTATTGCAACCTCAGTCATGATAAAATGTATTGTTTCTCCTGGTGATTATAGTGGCAGTGGTAAAAATTTTAACTAATTTCACAAATGGATCAAAGTAAAAATATTTTAGTTCAAATATGTACTCAGCCTGTCTGTTTAATATATAATTTACAAGTTATTACTTGATTAGGATGATTCACTTACTAAATACTTATAAAATTAGGAGTGCCGCACTCAGGGAGATAATGGGCTTTAGAATTTTCTTTTTTATAAGAATAAGTATTTGGAGTACTTGAAACAAGCACAAGTCTTATTTCTTTTTTCAGAAAGGCTTTTATCAAGGATTATTTTTTTTTCCATAAAAGTGTTAGACAATTTTATACCACAAAAAATATAGTAAAAAGATATGTTTTAGTTTTGTTAAATCATGTGAGCCTTTACAGTAATAATAGTATAACTACCACTGCAAATATTTCCTGACAAAATAAATGGCAGTCTATTTTAAGCCATTTTTCTTAAAAGACAATATTTTGTCACCACAAGTTAGCCATCTGTTCAATATTTGGCATCATATTTTTAACTTATTTTTAAAGTGCTAACAATTAAACTGGAGGAAGAATGAAAGTACTGTCTTTCTTATGATTCATGTAGGTTCCATTTCCATGTGATTCTTGCTCATTTTTAAAATTATATTTTTTTCAAAAGTGTGATGAAGTTGGTGTCTGATATTCTAAGAATTTTGGTGAGTTATGCTGATTTTTATTTCAGCAAGTGCACCGTAGATTACCTCATCAGAATTCTGAGCCACAACCACTGGAGAAAACATTGGAGAAGAGTTAAAAGAAGACAAATGGAAGGCAGAAGATGCACTTAGGTGTGAAGTGGACACATACAGTTTCATTCAAACCACCCTGCATCAGGTAATGACCATGGGTCAAGTTCATAACTCAGCAGAGAACTGGATGAGCTGGGAGACAACAGGAACAAACATGTAATTCATGCATACGAACAAGCCAGAAGTCAGTGTGTAAGACTTTTTTTGTATAGTGATGAAGTGGCTGCTTACTCCAAAACTAAAACATGAAGTCTTTTTTCAGAAATATGAAACATTACTGATGTTTCTTTTCTTTCTTTCTTTTTTTTTTTTGTAGAGGTGGGGTCTCACTATGTTGCCCAGGCTGGTCTCTAACTCCTGGCCTCAAGTGATCCTCCTTCTTTGACTTCCCAGGTGCTGAGATTATAGCTATGAGCTACCATGTCCAGCTCAATATCATGGTTTTAATTTGCATTTTCCCAATGGCTGATGATGTTGGACATCTTTTCATGTGCTTATTTGTCATCAGTATTATCTGTTCATGTATTTTGCACATTTTTAAAATTTATTTATTATTAATTTCTTTTTTTTTTTTTTTTTACTTTTTGTAGAGAGATGGGGTCTTGCTATGTTATTTAGGGTGGTCTCCAACTCCTAGCCCCAAGTGATCCTCCTGCCTTGGGCTCTCATAGTGCTGGGATTACATGCATGAGACACCACGCTTGGCCTTGATGTTTCAGAGAAATTGAAACTTGATTATGACTGTTTCTTCAGAACTTTGAGATTTTCAACAACTATTTTTCCTACTTAGAAACCAAACTCTAGCTGTTCTAAGAGCATATCAACAATAATAATTTTGTCCTTTATAACAGTGAATAATTTTAAAACAAAAAATGACTGGCAAATTAGTCAAGCCCAGAGTCAGAATGTGTCACCATAAGTTTCAAGTTACAAAAGCATGGTAGAGTATTTTCCTCTATCATTGACCCTCTAATTGTCCTGTCTATCATGTACTCAGGATGAAATTGAATTTTTTCTACTCTTCTTTCTAACATAGATATACAGAAACATTTCTTATACCAATTGATAATATTGGCAAAATTTTGCAGATTTTCAATTGTAATTCATGAACAAAACATCAATCAAAAAAATCCAAAAAACTCCTTTCGGTAAAATTGTGGCTCAAACTGGGATAGGAAAATGAATCTACAGATAATTATATTTTGTCAATGTAAGAAAAAATAAAGATAATTTTTGTCTTTTCCAATTCAATCTATTAATCAAATGTGATTTTCACTTTATAAAAGAGAAAATTCAGAGTGATGCTGAGTTGTCCAAGTCACACAGAGGGACTGGATACTCAACCTAGGACTCTTGTTCAGAGCACATATTTTTATGCTTAATCATACAAAATAAAGAGAATAGAGCAATAAGGGTTTAAGATATGCATGATAAATCATTTTTAAATATTTAGACTGTAATCTCATGGAGTATTAAACACAGCAATTAGTATGAAGTTGGTGGTCAGTAATTTTAAAGGCAATCAGTAAATAATTATAGTTATTGTAAATGATTAGTGATTTTTCACACCATAATCAGGACAGAATTCTAATCACATTTTAGATAAAAATTGATTTTAATCTTATTTCCTTGGTCAAATGCTATATCCTTTCACTTGTAATATTTATAGAGAAGTTTTAAAATGCTTTAGATTAGACTCAGTGATAACATTTCTCAGGGTAGCCTTGGAGAGACATCTGCATTAGAGTATTCCAGAAAATATTTATATTGAATATATGACAGTATTAAAGTTCATCACAGCACTTTGGCAGCTGCTCCAGATGCTACCCAATCTAGGGTTTTAAGATTTCAAATAAGAGCTTATGGGCAGTTGTCAAGGTAATTTCTCTTCCAAGAATTTATTTGGGCAATTTCATTACTCCAGTCACTACAGCTAAGGTCTCTTTCTTAGACTGATTATAATTTCTTTCAAATTTAGTCACAGTGTGTGACACAGACCAAGTAGTACTTTCACTGACATCTGAAAATCTACATGATATCAAAGATGTGGCTTTAGGAGAATTGCACAAGCCAGGATTAAAAGTAAAAAAGAACCAAATATACTGGCAATTTTACCTACACACTAATTTTTTGTTGTTGTGTTGTTGGGTCATATTCTACTTTTTTTTTTACTTTTTCTTATTACTTAGAAATGCATTACATTTTATTAAATTTTTCCTGGTGCATTTGTTCTACTACTCTGTTTAATGGCCATTATAAAATCTTTGTGGAAAAAACTTAAAGGACAATATATATTTGCAAATATAATTATACTTGTACATATATAGCTGGATATTTCAGTGCTTTCACAAATTGTACAGTATTTTATTTTTTGATTTCTGTATACAGAGGTCTTACCAGATCTTGATATTCTTCTAGTAGAGTGATCTCATGTAATAAAGTATTTTAAATTTTTATTTTATTAAAAAATTATGTCTCTTCTTGTATTTATGGATAAGAAAAAGCTATTGTGTGTTCGTTGGTGTTTAAAACCATGCTTAAAGCCACACTGACCGTAACCCTTATCAACGTTATCATCTTAGAAAATGAAGAACGGCAATAGTGGGCTTCGATTTAAAGGAAGTAACAGTTAAACTGAGAAAACACAATTTGACAAAACCATCTCAATTACTTGGTCGCTGTGTCTAAAGAGCCAAACTGAAGTGGAGAGTTGTGCAATTGCTCCAGTAATTAAGTCCCCAAGAGCTCAAAACACATTTTGCCTAGATAATCCAGGTAATTCCAACTCAAGTGCCCAAGTGCCCCACTTTACGATTACCCAGTGTACTAGAAATCCAAACTCACGGAAAGGCTAAATCAGAGAATAGTTCTCATGTCACAAAAGGATTTATCCAGGTGACTCTTTCATTGTCAGAGAGGCCAGAGCTTCCCCAAAATGAAGAAAATTATTTGCTTATTAACTACCTCAATTACTCATACAAGTTGACCAATCTCCTAGAAACAAACATAGAGCTAATGAAACAGCAGATCTAATTTCTGATACCCTTGCTGTCCAGAGCAGTGCTTGGGGAGTCAAGCAAACTTGGTTCAGTACCCAGGATCCTCACTTAATAGTGTTTAAAACACGCTTCATCTCTCTCAACCTCTGTTTATTCATCTATTAAATAAGTGTAATAATATTATGCATTTTATATGATGACTAAGAGAATACTGTGAGACAATGAAAGTAAAGCAGTTAGTCTAGAACCAGAAAAATGGTAATTAATTTTAATTAATTAATGTTAACTGCTGATTGCTGAGCTGTAACTGCTCAACATTCTCCACTTGAGGGCAGCCTAATTGGAAGGCACTCCTAGATAAGATCAATTGTCCGTGAAGGCACTGTACAATTAACAGTTTTTCAAATCTTGGTTTATCCATGGTCACTCATTTCTGAAAGCATAATGAATAAACAGAAAACATTTTTTCCTCTATTCATTTGAAAATTATTTAATGAGTGTCTACTCTGTGCTAGTGACTGTACCAGGGACTGGGCAAGTAACAATGAGAAAGATGATTCCAATTCTCAAGAATGTGCAGTCTTTTGGGGGAGACAGATATTTTATGTTTTAAAAAATTAAAAATAAACACAAATATTTGAAATGTATTTACAATATAATTACTTTCTGAAACTTTCTTAATAATTATGAATGTGTATCTATATATGAAATTCCCAATTCCTTATTGTGATAGTCTTACCTGAATTTTTTCATTGAAAACAAAGATATATAAAAAGCCACAATCTAAATTATGTAAATCAACCTTGATTTTGTAGCCTTAAAGAGCAATCATTGTCTGGGACAGAAAGCGTCTAATCCAATGTGAGTCTTTGCTGACTACTGATTGAGATGCCACTATTGGTCATATTATTGGGGAGAGTGACTCTCCTTTTCCTTACTTCACTCCTGGTGTGATTACCCACTTCTGTTCATAAAAATGGGAAAGTTGCTGAGATTAAATCATAGGAAAACAAACCATGTATCTCATCAGAGACGCCATGGACAAAAAAATAAACATTGTAAAAGAAAAATGGTCTGGCTTTTTCCTTTTGCTGCTGTGAAAAAACCAATAATGCTGGCCTAGATTGTTCATGTTTCACACTAGGAGGCAAGGAATCAGTCTGCAACTGACTGGATTTCAGAAAAATCTAGAAGAAAGACAGGTATTTGTTTTACTCCAGACTTTCAGATTTTAAGTCTTGTAACTAATGACCCTACATATTAGGAAACATCTATATCTATATTTTGATAGTTACATAAATAGTTTTATAGATATAGATGTACATACATACATACACCTGTAAACATATATATCTTAGTATACTAGAGTTTTATTTGTGAAAATTTTTACCCTTGATCCTAATACACATTAATTCCATTATTAATTCATTCTGTTTGCTTTAAAATCAGAGGTGAGGGGGCATAACTAATTCAATATTTAGTTCTATATCCAGTTCAATAACTAGTCCAGGAAAATGGATTCTCTTTAAATAATCAATTTATATATTAGTAATATGTAAGTAATTCGTTTCTTAATTTGTGTTTTTAAAGAAAGACAAATCTCCCTAGAGTTTTGCCTCTCCCAAAATCTCACAATATGGTAGATTTAGCTAGTACAGACAACCATCCCATCCAAACATATATAAATGTTGAACAGTGTATTAGAAGAATATCTGACATTTATGAAGTACTTACTATGTGCCAGGCATGCTTCCAAATACTTCACATGTATTAACTCATTTAATCTTGTCAATAGCCCTTTGAGGTAGTGTAATAGTGAGGGCAAAATAAGCTATAACCCCCAAATCACAGTGGCTTAACATTATATTTTTTTCTCACTCATGTCACGTTCTATTGCCATCCAGATGGTTCTTCTCCATACAGCAACAGAGGGACTCAGAGGTTTCTCCCATCTTGGGATGTTGCCATCATCCATATACGGTCTCAAGGCACTGGGGGGTGGGAAGAGAATACAGAAGGTTGTAAATGGGAAATTCTTCATGGGCTAAGGATGGAAATGACATCCATCACTTCCACCCGCACTTGGTTGGCTAGAGCTCAGTCTTAGCTCAACTTCAAAGCGGCTGAGAAAAGAATGCACTCAGTAGAAACAACAAATTGTAAATATGGTGAACATAGATTTAGTTTTCACTAATATCTGCCCCACTGATTACCATATATCAATTTCCTCTGTTTTTCCTCAAATAAGACAAGGTCCCAACCAGTCCCTGCACCCAGATCAAAGTCTGCTGTCTTTAAGTGATGTTCATTCTGTGTCTGGATGTGGCTCCCTGTCTAGCTACTCTAACCAAATAAGCAAAATATCTTCTCCATCACTTCTGCAACCCCTCAACACATATATATCCCATATACAATCATGTAGCAGGGGTGGGAAAACCACCATAATAAATGCCATTGAGGAAAGAAAGAATGGAATAAACACAGCAGACACTTGTCTAAAGCAATTTTGAAATCTTGTTGGGCAGACATTGTGAAGGCTTTTAACCCTGTTGGTAGGTGAAGTTCCTTGATTAGGTTCTGATTCTGCTCTCTTGGAAGATTCCCTTGTTATTTTGCCCTGTAGCTTCAAGCATTCCCTTGTAAGAGGCTATTCAAGGCTATCACACTTGAGGGAAAAGATGATACTTAATCTGGTCTTTGCTGCGAACTTGACTCTTAGTGGAACTTCATTACTCAAAGCTTTTCTCAGTTTTATCCCCCACTGGTTGGGATCTAGAAGCAGTCCTCTTTTCAAATTCTGTATTTCAAGGCTCTCTTTTATTTTCTATTTCATTTTTGCTGTTAAACCTGACAATTTTTACCTGAGATCATTTTAGTTATGGAATATCTTGTCAAAAATAGCCAAATGTAGACAATACCTATTAAAATTTGGATTCTTTCTAATCACTGAACCTAAATCTGTCTTTTAGATTATCACAGATAGCATTTTCCCAAATTTTTCATCATTGCATTTCACATATTACCATATTTCTGGACCCAAATATCAGTTTCCACTTTGTTATGCCACTGCCCCGTATTTTGGGGATTTGTAATGGAAGCTCCTGTAACAAAATATTCAGCACCAATTACAAGGTACCAATTTCTGTTTTAGGCAGGATGAACAAAACTAGCAATTGAAATCAATAGTACCCAAATCCCTGATTTAACATCATGAAGTACATTTCTTGTTCCTACCACAATTTAACGATGATCAGACAGTTCTCCAAGTAGGGATTCATGAACTAAGGTTTCTTCCTTCTTACGGTGGTTAAATCTTAAACATGTGTGCTTTATAAAAATTGTGGAATGGGATGAGACAATGCACATTTGTGTCTGTGAAATGTCTATGGGCTAGATGTGAAAATGGCCCATATTATTTCTTCCCCTATTCCACTTGCTAGAAATCAACCACAAGGCCATTAGCAAGTCTATTTTCAGAATTCAGATCACTAGCATCTTATCTCCAATATATTTTCAAATGAAGAAACTGAATCATAGGTGAATTAAATAATTTATCTAATTTCATCCTGTTTCAAAGCAGAACTAACTCTAAATCCAGGAAATCTAACTTGGGACCCAGATACTAATCATTTAGAAATATATTTTAAAAGGATGATTCAGAAAAAGAATTACTGGGTGTCAAAAGAAAATAGGCATCTCAAACACGGAACATTAAGAGGATGAAACAATCACAGTAGCCTTGCAAACCCAGATTGATATTTTGGAGATCAGGGACTGGGGCTTTGACGTTCATATGATAAAAAGATGACATTGGGGCTAAAGTATTAATAAAAGAAACTGAAATTATTATATTTGCAAAATGCTAGAAATCTCTTAAAGTGATCCCTTCTGTCACAAAGAGACTAGAAAATGAAGTTTTGGATGCTGACCTAATAAAAAATAAGGACAAGTCTGTGCCACACATGAGTGTTGGGACAAAATTAAACCTATTTGCATGGTACAGGAAGCCTAAAATAAGAATTTAATGTAAGACCTTGTCCCAAGGTGGTAGAACCGTAGGTATCCCACCACATTGCCACAAATCAAAACCACAGAATAAAAATATTTCCACAACCCATGATACAAAAGACTTCCTTAGGAAAAAGCAACATAATAATAATAATAAAATAAAAAATTATATACCATATGAAATGGATTAATATGAGATAGCAAACACAACAGTGTTATTCATACCCTCAGGAACCTAATAATACAATAAGAAGGAAATTATGAAATAATAATGAATAAAATGATTAAAGCAAAAGAAAAAAGAAATAGAAATTTAAATTCTCACATTATACTACAAAAAATCAAACAGAACCAAAATTATAACTTTCCTGACAATGAAAAATAATGTTCAAAACTTGAGTGGATTAAATGGCAAAGTAAACTCAACTGAAAAGAAAATTAGTGAACTAGAAGAGAAATACATACAAATAATCTAGAATATAAAACAGAAATGAAAGATATAAAAGAGAAATTAAATGAAACGAATCATTAACTGATAAAATTCTATTTCAAGGAGAAAACAAATATAATAGAGAAAGCAAAAGGTCAATAATTGAAGAGAAAATAGCTGGAGATTCTCTAAAACAAAAGAAAAATGTATGTTCTCACATAGAAAAACTTGAACAGGTTCTGAAAAAATATCTATTCATGTTTAGAGATAAAAATGGTGAAGCTGAAGGACTCTTAAGAAAAAAAAATCTTAAAAGCACCAAGTTGAAAGTACAAATTATCCACAAAGGGATAAAAATTAGCTGGATAGGGATTCCTATCATTACATCAGCAATTCATAAAGTACTTGGGTATAAATTTAACCCATCCCCCCAAAAAGCAAGGCATATACACTGAAAACTACAAAACATTGCTGAGACAAAGAAAACACAAAGAGATATACGACTCCCAGATAAAACAACTCAGTAATGTTAGAGTAATGTTCCCTAAATTGACCTAAGATTCAATGCAAATGCAACCAAAATCCTTGCTAGCCTTCTCTTTTTCTAAAAAAAAAAAATTAAAAAAAAAATTAAAAAAATAAAATAAAGCCAGATTGATTCTGAGATTCATACAGAAATGTAAAGAAATTATTTTGTTTTTGTGAGAACCTGTTTTTCCTTAAATTAAAGCCAACTTTCTGAGTCAATTCCTAGATTTTGAAGACTTTTTAAGGGTAGTTTGTTAGACTATGTGTTTATCATTTTTTTTTTTTTTTTTTGTAGGCAGAACTCTGAACTCACCTAAAACTCTAGAGAACCCAACAACTGCCAGAAGAGGCTGCTTATTTTATGCCAAAATTTGCCTGGGCTCCCCATGTTATGGATTGGTAGGAACATAGTTCTTAGAGTTTATAAACGTGTGCGTGTGTGCCCGCACGTGCGTGTGCACACACACACACACACACACACAATCATCTCCGTAGCATATGAAATGATCAAGGTTGCAAAGACAAAAAAATGCTCTAAAACAAGGCCTGACAAAGTATCACCACAAGCACAATCCCATCTGCCATGTTTTTGTATAGTCCATGAGCTAAGAATGGTTTTCATATTTTTAAATGATTGAAAAAAATCAAAAGAACAATATGTTGTGGCATGAAAATTATATGAAATTCAAATCTCAGTGTCCATGAATAAAGTTTTATTGACACACAGCTACACTTATTTATTTACATATCATCTAGGGTTGCTTTCATGCTACAATGGCAAGGTTGAGTAGTTGCCACAGAGACAGCATGGCCTGCAAAACCTAAAATATGTACTAGCTGGCCCTTTCCAAAAATAGACCCTGACCCCTGCTTTAAGACAACATACACTCTGAAAGTGAGGCTGAATCACCAGTTTCAGAGACAACTCATTTTTGTGAGTGTAACGAGTTTCACCAGTGAGAATACCAGAGGCCACCACAGTTCTTTAGAGATGGTTTAACAACATTAAGTAAAAAAGATTGGTGTCTGGATTCCTTTTTCCACAATATTCTAAGACCCCAGTGTAAGTTTTTTCACTCCTGCAATTTTTTTCCATGTACATATACCAAATCCAGTTATTACTAAACTTTATTAGGCTAAAAAATGTTGCATGACTAGTTGACTTTTATAATAATGGTTAACATTTAATGAACAATTGCTATGTGCATCTTTTCCTCACAAAGGCTCTGTGAAGTGATACTACTGTTTTCTTTAGTTTACAGATGAAAGCAGAGAGAAATTATGAATTTGGCCAAAGTAATTTGTAAATGGCTGAGCCAGAAATTGAACCCAAGCTGTCTAAATCTAGGGCCATCAACATTAATTCTATACTTCTTCTGTAGTGATATCACTAAACAGGATATACAGATGGCTCTTCCTTAAGGAATATATCTAGGACTTCTTCCTTTTTCTTAAGGGTCTGAACACAAGACTGACCTCCAGGAACAGATACTTGCTTCAACTTTCCACCTGGGGTTTCTTACAATCTCAATTTGGTCATGTACAAGGAGCTGAGGCTGTTCTGGACTGGTTTCATTTGGGTACACACCGACTTAACTCATAATTATAAAAATACTTACAGATTTTCCATAGTGCTATTGTACTCAGAAGCAAAGATCCCATTATCCAAAAAGATTATATTTAAGGCTAAATTATTAATACTTTAGGAAACTTCGTAAAGGGAACCATTAAATATAGAGGTGGCTGACGATTTTTAAAAGTCTATCTGCCTATGTTCTGTTCTTTCCCCTCTCCCTGCCACAAGATTAGAAAGATATGTAGATAGATAGAGATGAAAGATAGGCCATCTGCCTCTCCAGCCACATCATCTCCCTCTCTCTTCATATCATGATGGAACTAGTGATTTTTGATTTTCTTCTCTTTGATTTTGTTTCTTTAATTTTCTCTGAAAAATGCATAAAATGTATATAATTTTCAAATCACAAGAAAGTTAAGTGATTTTTTTTTAAGTTCTATGTTTCCTTTACATAGCAAAGTCTGTTGTCAGATCATTGCTTTCCAAAACAATGTAAACACTTTTTGCATAGGCCTCCTATGGCAACTCCTTCTCTACCAAGTAAAATTTTGTCTTCATTGCCTAGCATTTGTACTCTTCAGACTCATGCCCTATTTAGTCTCTGTAGTAATAGTTTTCTACTTTTTGTGGTTATATTCATACCTTGGCCTCTTTCAACCTGAGCTCTCCCTACCTCCGCCCCAAGGACATCATTGCACGTGATCGAGTTTAGCTCACCCAATGCCTTCCTGTTGGACGCATCCCCTGGATACATGCGCATATATTTTTTCTCTAATTTTACCTTCTGTGCAATTTGGCAATGTGGAACACCACCCCTTCAGGAAATTCCTTTTTTGGTTTCCACAGTGGGAAGTTACAGCTTCCTATTGTAACTCCTGGCAGCCATTTGCTTATAAAACTAATGAGTCTTTTATTTATTCCTTTCTGTTTTTTTAATACATGTAAACCACTTCCTCTGAAATGGAAGTTTCTTGAGCATAGGGGTTTTAGTTAAATACCTCTGTAACCCACCTAGAACTAGGACTAGTGCAAATCGGATACTTAATTCAGTATATTTGCTGCATAGTAATTCTACTTCAAGTAAGATTTGTGTTTACTCTATAAAGCTAAAACATCATCCATTAGGCCCATTTACCTAATGATAAATAAGATAAGAAATAAGCTTCCCAAAAATTTAAAGAAAAGAATATCCTTGTATTAATTATAATTGTTTTAAAATATTTTATATATCTTTCCTTAAAGAGCAAATATATTTTTATTAAAAAAAGAAAAAAGAAAATGTACTGAGCATATGCAAAGAGTCTAAGAAGTGGGATCTAGATAACTGAAATATAATATTTAAAACCAGCTATGTTTCAAAACAAAGAAACTGACCCTCCTAAGATTATCTACCTAATGAATTTTGTGAGTTAGAATTGAGTTAGATTTTTGGAATTATTTCTTATTCTTTATTCTTTTTTAATAACAATCTTTTCTGTCTAGTGTTTTCTTTATTATGTGAACTAAGATCATTCTGATTCTTTAATAAAACATGTTAACTTATTATTTTTATTCTTCTTCCCCTGCTTTCTTTATCCTTTTTGTCTAGCTAATGTCATTTTCAGGGCTATGTCACCAATGTATTGGCATACCATTAGATACGAATAATATTTTCCAGAGCTGTTAAATGTGATTGAGATTGAATGCATAGAAAGTAGAATCGGAATTGGAACAGGAGAGCTTCCTTGGACAGACAGGCCCTTCTTAATGTGTTGTGCTGACTGGGCTGAGTTGGACTTACCATGTATTGAGGCTGAGGTGGTGGCTTTTGGTGTATAAGAACAAAGTACTGTAACCAATATCTCCTTCTTCTTCCTCTCTTTAATTAATGTCTTCTAATGGTATTATTAGCTTCACTTACTCCTAGCACAACATTACTCATCATTTGTAGCATGTTTACAATTAGGAGTAGGCCACGGAATTTTACAAGACTAAAAACTAAATTATTAGCTTTGGTTGCTACCTTATAGAAATAACTATATTCTTTACATTTCGTTGTACTCAGCATAGTCAAAGAAAAAACACCTTGCTTTAATGATATAGACAGAAAAAATGAACATACATATTTTGTGAGAGATATTTGAGAAAACATAACATTTGCAAAGTGAAATAAATATTTTATATTTAAATGACAAAAAGCACAGTTGGAAGGAGAAGCTCAGCATCTCAGAGGGGACACCAGGTTCCACACAAGTTTAGGCTTGTTGACATTGTTAGAGGGCACAGTGAATGATGCCTTTTTTCTTTGCCTGAATGTGAAACCTATTAAAAAAACAGAGAGAGGAATCGAGCAGAGGCTACCTTTATGAAGGGGATATTGAAAAGAATGATCCTTGTGTGGGTGGTATTTCTCTACAATGATTCCTAAAATTAGCTAGATATGTACACACGCAGTTAGAGTCAGTGCTGGACAAACACAGGCCTTCCCAGGTCTCTTTGTAAAATTAACAGCATAGATTAGCAGGAAAGGACCTCTGCTTCCTAGTGGTCTCTTGGCAACCTGGGGAAATCCTGTAGAGTGAAGTGTGGCTGGGAGCTGGGACGACTTTCTTTCCCTAATTCGTGAGCTGCCTAATTCATTTCACCTCCTTAGGTGAGAGAGGCATGATTACTGGAACAAGATACCAGGAGTTAAAACAATAATAATCAGAATGAGAAAAACATAGTCCTCCTTCTCCTCTCCCATTCCTAGCAACCTTTACTGGAATATAGAGTCCTGAAAAAATGAAAAATAAAAAGGACTGCTATTATCTATCTCTTGCAGGTTGTAGTTGAGTTGGAAATTTGAAATAGAGAGTAAAAAGAAACTCACAACCATAAAATAAAGTAAAACAGAATTTTTAAAAAAATGAAACAAAATCTGTAAGTTCCAAAAGTTCAAAGAAAGCCTACTCTTTCTATAAAAGTAAAAGAATTTGACCAATTGCTTCAGGCTTTGTTATAACAGGGCACACCTCTGTGGTCTTACTCCAAGAACAAGAGTTATGTCTCTCTTTGTTTTACTGTTTGCACATAGTAGAAAACTGAAGAATACTTATTGGGTGGATGAGTGTATCCTGGGCCTGTGGATATGTTGCTCCAAGATTTTGAATCAGCAAAAATCATGATATGTATTAAATGAACTTAAATGCAGTTGTGTGTGCTCAGTGGAATGAGAAGGTACCTAGGCTTCTATTTCTGTTACTGTTATTCACCAAATATTCATAAAGTTCCAGCCATGTTCAAGGTTCTGTGTTAGATATACTAATAGAAGGAGATATCATTATGAGCAAGACATAGTGTTCAATCCCCCAACAGAAAAAGGACTTAATAAGTTACAAAGATAAGGGAAAATACAAGAATCTACTAGTTATAAGAGGTAAATGACAAAAAATAATGGGGTTTCAAAACCAAAAAAAAAAAAAGAAAGAAAGAAAACGGCATCTATTTATATTTTGTTTTATCTGGCTTTTTGTATGGGGCTAGAATAAAATGAGTAAACATACCATTTTCTTAAAAAATGAGTCATTTCTGCTTATTTATAAAATTGTCCATTAGATTGAGTTAAGGTAGGCCTAAAAGTTGTGATTTAAGGACAACGTACTACAGTGTTATGGTAAACAGAATGCAAATTTATATGCATTCTATGATGTCTGAATAAATTATGCTGCTTAAGTACATATGTACTCCTATTTTCAAATGCATGTTGTTAAACAAAAGTAAGATTATCTTTGTTATCTATTTTATTGGTGATCTAATTCTAAATGGACACCTACTGTTAGACTCGCCTCTGAGAGGAGGTTTTTCCATGTTCTTGGTGTTCATTGGGAAAAGAATTTCAGGATGCACCATGTAAGCCATGCAAGTGACAGCTTTTATTGAAAGTGAAAGTACACTCTCAGGAAAGAGTGGGCAGGCTTGACAGAGAGCAGCGGCACTGGGAGGAAGTGGTTTTAGATCTTTTGTATTTTTATTAATTGAGAAGAGGAATATCCAAGGCCAAGGATCTGCTTTTATTAAGATATTGGGTAGTAATTCCTGGAATTGAGTTTCCTAACATTTTCATACTTTATATGGTTGTCTCAGAACTGTCAAGGTGATTTCAAGGGCAGAGAAATTTTAAAACCACAATGTAAATCATGTTGTAATTAGTCAAAGTTCACATAAGGTGGCAGAGATAGCCGACAAGCCAGCTGAAGCTGGGCCTTGCTTGAAGTTATCAGCCTCTCTTGTTCAAGGTCATTTATGTTAATGCTACACCCAATCTCCAAGCCCCTGCATCTGGCCTCAGCCCTGTCTCCTGGTTTCCTACTCTAATACTGTCATTAAAGGAGCTTCTGTATAATCACTTGGCTTAAAAAATAAGTCCTGAAATTATTTATTTTTGTTGTTGCTGTGATTGCCTTAGGGGTCTTCTTCATAAATTCTTTGCCTAGGCCAATGTCTGTAAGAGTCTTTCCTACATTGTCTTCTAGAATTCTAATAGTTTCACTCCTAAGGTTTAAGTCTGTTAACTACC
>CM052438.1:69283895-69313186 GCA_028533085.1 Varecia variegata | reverse complement strand
CCCGAACACTCATAACACCTGGATAAAGGAGGAAGTTAAGCAAATCCCAAGAAGCCTCGTTGGCTAAGTGATCATGTGCTTCCTGCTGAGGCTTTCTGGCTGCCATACAATTTCTGGAACACTAAGTATGTGGTTGTTCAGGTGGGTGGTTCATTAGCATCCATCATCATGAAATTCACCTGTAGCCAAGTGAATTATGGGTTTGAAACATTTGTTAAGTGAATATAAACAGCAGTAGCAACAAAATGATAATTTACTTACACTTTTTATTTTGCAATAATTTTGCATTTATAGAAAAGTTACAAATATAGTACAGAGTACCTGTACATCCTTCACTCAGCTTCCTTTAATGTAATATCTTACATAAACATGGTATGTTTATCAAAACTGAGTTGTTTATGTTCAGGACTTTAAACACTTAGAGCCATAAAAATGCATGAATAACCAAGAATAAATTCTATATCCTTGTTTATTATAATGATGACTTTTTTTCAGAATTAATACATAGACATAATATAATCTCTGTGAAATGCCAGTGGGATTTTCTTTACAACTTGACACAATGATTTTAAATTTTATTTTAGAAAAGTAAATCAATAAGAAAAATTTATCCTAGTAGATATTAAAATGTTAATTATTTAAAATACTTGTGTTAATGTAATAATAGAGAGACAAAATAAACACATCAAGAGAGAAACTTCAGAAATATATTTAGGCAAATACCAAAATATATATGTTGCTGTTCAAATCTATATAAAAGAACTAATTATGTTATAAGCGCTTTTGATAAAAATGACCATAGTATTATTTTGATTTTGAGAATAATAAATAAAAAGAAATTCCCAAAATATTGCAATTGTTAGAATAATAGTATTAAAAATATGTACACACACACATATATAATACACATTATATATATATATATAATTTTGTGGTGAAAAAAGATGTTAAAAAGTTACAATAAAAGAAGAAATCATACATTTAAATATCAATTTGATTATATATATTTTAATATATTTCCATATGGAAAAGGAAAGAAGAACTATATTCCAAACATATGAAACTTCCATATGGAAAAATTACAAATTCAAAAATAGATTTAAAAATCCAAACATAGAGAAACTTAATATTCTTAAAGTTAAAATCAAGGAAAAAATGAAAAAAATCAATTAGAATAAAAAACGAACATGAATAAAACTATGCAGAAGAAGATGTAAAATAGCCAATAAACATATTAAAAAATATACCGATTCAGGAACGGTTGCAATTTTCAGGAAGATGCCATGCATTATTTAGCAATTTAAGGAATATTTAACTTAGAAAGGGCTACACCCAGTGTTGTCTTGGAACAAGAAGATGGTGGAAAGTCAGTTCATAGAATTCATAAATTATTCTATGAATCAATTTGGTCATATATATATGTATACACACACATACACATGGCCAAATTGATTCATATATATATACACACACACATAATCTATATGTGTGTGTGTATATAACCTTAAAACTTCTGCAATTCCATTCTTAATAAACTATTCCAAGGAATCAGTGAAATATTAGGATGTAGATTTAACTACTAATATAGCTATTGTTGCATTGCTTAATAAATAAATTAAGAAGTAATGTAAAGCCCCTTCAGTAGAGAGTGATTGAGAAAATTGTGTTTCATTTATGTGTTAAAATACTAGAAAGTAATAAGATGATTTTGAGGAAACATATTTATTAATTTTGGACATGTTCATGATATATTGCTAAGAAAGCATAAGTAAAATATAACTGTGTAAAATATAAACATGGAAAATGTCTGGAAATTATATAAATCAACATGTAATTTTAGCAATAATGATTCATTTCCTTGGTGTTGATTATTTATATTATTCCTTTTCTATTAGTTATTATAAATTTAACATTTAAATTAAAAGTAAAAGAAATTATAAAATTATCTCTATGCTAACCAGGTAAATTAAATAGGCAAATAAATATCATGCATGTTTTCTTTGTATTAAAAATTGCTACCAGTGGCTACTGAACAATCATTTTTCAAAGCAATGGTATGAAAGGGTTCTAAAAATTTACAGGAAATGAGAATGTGTTCCATCATTAATATCACTGAGTTAAGTTTAAAAGTCAGATAAGGCCCTAAGGTCACATGGATATTTTAATGGAGCATATGTTTGATTCAATAGAAATGTTATAGCCAAAACATCTGTATCAACAAGCTACACATGAATTATAGATAAGGGAAGCAAAAGCCTTAATGTACCGATTTAGAGTCCCAAAATCTGTGTAATTCAATTTCCCATTAATGTTTCATTAATTTATCAAATGGTTCCTACTTCAAGTCTTTTTTTGTTTGCAAATTAGAGATAGTACAATGTACCTTCAGTCTGTGCACAATGCAAAATATTAAGCTAATACTTAGAGGTCTTTTGAAGAAAATGTGTATCAATGGAAAGCATATTTAACAAGAGAAAGGTTTATAACTTCAGATAATTTTTAAACGATATTGAATGTACCTGTTCATTCAAATACATTTAATATTAATATTAATTAATTCAATATTAATACCATACACATAATATAGCATTGCATGATTAAAAGTGTTTAAACATGTTATTTCATTTGAAATTCACATTAGCTCTATGAACGAGATTAGAAAACTCTGTATAACTATTTGTGAAAAACTGAAGCCCAAAGACACTAGGATGTGAGATAGAATTCTCTGCTGGCCAGGTAAGAGTAGTCAGTTAATGGTGTCTGTCATAAAAAGATAGCCAGGCATGTGAAGAAATCTAAATATTATTTCATATGAACATCAGCTGAAAGAACTGAAGAAATCTAGCATGGAGAAGTGATGATACCGGATATAGATGAAAGCTGGGTTCAAATATCTCCATGCTGGCTTGGATAACAAGGGATCTCAGATATATTTTTGTTGTGTTTTGAATCACAAGAAATCCAAGTTTATAGCTTGGTTCTTCCACCTTGTAACTATGAAACCTGAGGACTTGGGTTCTTCATCTTTAAAATGAGAATCTTGATACTTACCTCTATCTTAATAGGTATAATAAGCATTTGACTCTGAACCTGAGAAAGGAATACAGAAAGTCTCCCATTCAGATTAGAGAATGTTCTGAAACAGTTGCAGCCGATTTTCCTAAATCAAACTAACGAACCACATTGTGAAGATAATATTTTAAGATACTTCAACCATTTAGTTAATATTAGTATCATTTTGTTGCCTTTAATGTCCTATGAAGCCACCATATCATTGGTTGTTGAGTTAGATTTTAATAAATTGGTTATTGTTTCAAGGTCTGTTTCAAACACATGAGTTTTTAGGTGGCTGATCATCTTCCGGGGACCTGAGTAGGAGAACAATTATTAAGTTATCTGGGAAATTTAGAAGTTCCATCTTCATCTTCATTGTTTTGAGAAACATCTTTTCTCCTTTTTCGATTGGATAATTCTTATATTACTTTTCAGATGTAAGCATTGTCAATGGTTAAGACTGAGACATAATTTGGAAATGCGTCTGTGATCTTTGGAATTTCTAGGAACTGGTGAGGATTCTCCAATGGCCCTGTTTGTGGCTTTCTAGAGTTTACTAGCAACTCTAGTTCCACAGAATTTAACTCTAGGCATCACTAGGACTCCAACTACACAAGGGTAAACTCAAAATCTTTCAAATCACTGGAAGATTGCTAACCTAATGGTTATACTCACAGCCTATAGAATGAAACAATTTGGCTTCCAAACCTCCTTGTAACACTTATTCACTATGTGACTTTGAACAAATTATTTTACTTCTCAGTGCCCTATTTACTTCATCCGTAAAGTAAAGATTTTTAAAAGAACCTACCTTGAAGTCCATGTTATTGTGGAATTACATGAAAAAAATCTGTCTAAATGGTTAGAATGATCCCAGAACATAAGCGTTAAATAAATGTTAGCTATTAATACTAGCTAAACTGGACACAATGGCACACTGTGGGCCCAATGTCCCTTGAAAACTCCTTGGACATACAGTTTTAGCATCTGTTCCAGGATTCTCTTGGTTGAGGTTTGATGTCCTCTCAGTTTGAGTCTGGATAGCAAGTGACCTGGCTGGTAGAAATTCTACTGAGAGTAGCATTCTAAGGCTCAGTTTGTTCAAGTTGTGTTTGTGCTGCATTGATCTTAAATCTTCAGCATTGTGTAAAGGAAAGACAATAGAGTTTAGTGGTTAAACCTTTACACATGAAAAATATTAGGGAAGGAAAGAGAAGAGATTAGAAGAAAGGAATAAGAAATTGAAAGGGCAGACAGCTGATTCACTGACTCAGATGAAGTTCTCAAATCTTGGAGTGCTTTAGTTGAAAAGGATAGAGTCCAGGAGGTCTGTGGACTGGGTTCCTTGGGTAAAGAGATGGGAGTGAGAGACCCACATAGCTTAGAACTGCTAGAGGTTCCATAAGGCAGACTGCATTAAAGATATCTTTCTTCTTAGTTATAGCATATTATTTGTTATAATATCAGAAAAATATGACAAATAATTATGAAAGACACATGAAGAGAGATAAAATGAGTGACAAAAATTCCTTGAAGTATTTCTGTTTTAAGAGAAGATATAGACATTCTTCAGTTTACATATCAATTCATTGTGTGGAATTCAAAGTATTTTTCAAAGACTGCTTTAAATTATAGTCATGTTCTACAACAGCCACTACATATCTATTACACAAAATATAACAGTAGAGTACTCTAGAATGTATCATTTTATATCAGTATGTAAAAGGCTTTTGATAAGATTCACTTCAATTCCTGATTAAAGAAAAAGACTTAGTAAGTCATGAATAGAAGAAAATTGCTTACTTTAAGTGATAAAGGTTATCTATCTGAACTCAACAGTGAAATAAGCATTAAGGTAAAATTTGGCATCCTCACTTAAAATCAAGACTAGTTGAGGATGCCTGATGTCAGTGTTCTGGAAGTTTTATCCAGTGTAATCAGAATAAAAAGAAATTATATAGTCATTGAATAAGTAGAGATAAATTTTATTTACATATAATATTATAGATAACAGAAACATCCTAGACCCGCAGTCCCCAACCTTTCTGGCATCAGGGACTGGTTTCATGGAAGACAATTTTTCCACAGATGGGGTTTGGAGGAGGGGTGGGTGGCCGTGGAGCTCTGCATCTGGTCTCCAACAGGCCCAGGACCGGTACCAGTCTGTGGGCCAGAGATTGGGGACCACAGTCCCAGAGAATAAATTGAAAAATTTTCAGAAATAATAAGTTTTGAAAAGTAGGTGAATTAAAAACATAACAAAACCTACTTCCCTATACAATGGAGATAATCATCTGGAAAATATAATAGAAATATATTAATTACATTGAAAATTGTGACACAAATATGAAATTATTGACACTAAATACATCTTAAGAATCTATATAAAAATTCATAAAATTTTATTGAGTAAAAAATAATTAACCTACATAAAACTTTCTGTTTTAAGAATATAAATTTTCTCAGTTAATTCATGTATGCTTATGTAATTCTAATCATAATTCTAAATAGATTTTTAAGGAGTAGGATGAAAATTGAGCAAGCAATTCCAAATCATATTTGGAGTAATTAAAAATAAAGAATAGCCTATGAGTTTCTTTGAATAAATGATGATAGAAGACATTTAATCAGGTAGATTGCAAAGATAATTTAGTGGAGAAGGACGGTTTTTAAAAAAATGATGCTGAAACAAGAGAACACCTATATGGAAAAAAAAAATGAATCTCAACCTGCACCTCACACTTTACACATAATTTAACTCAAAATAGATCAAAATGTAAATATATAAAAACTTTGGGGAAAAAATACAAAAAAATTTTTGTGACTTTAAATCAGGCAAAGTGTTCTTAGAGTATAATCCATAAGTGAAAAAATTGATAAAATACACTTTATTAAAAGCTTGTGCTCTGCAAAGGGCATTGTTAAGAGAATAAAAAGGCAAGATGCAAACTGTGAGAAAATGTTTTAAAATCACATATCAGACAAAGAACTTGTATCTTAAATACAAAAAAACCTCTCAAAATGCAATAATAAAATAAATAACCAAATTTGTAAAAATCGTTGGAAGATTTGAACAGACTCTTCACTAAAGAAGTTATATGGAAGGCAAAGGTACACAGGAAAAGCAGCTCAACACCATCAGTCATCAGAGAAATGCAAATTACTCATACAAAGAGCAGATGAGGAAATTCTTTGGGATGTTGGAATTGTTTCTGTATCCTGTCTATGGTGGTGGCTACCACAATCTATGCATTTCTAAATTTCATAGAACTGTATACCAAAAATCTAAATTTACTATATTTAAATTTTAAGGTTTGAATGATAATAAATGAATGAAAAAACAATCCACCCAAAATATTGTGGCACAGAAATAAACAAATCATTTGAAGAAGCTAGCCTCCAGAAACAGACCAAAATATCCACAGGAATTGAATATATAATAAAGATGAATTTTCAAATAGGTGGGAAAATATGAATGGATAATTGAATGAATGGTGTTGAGGCAACAGGGTAACTATGTGGGGAAAAATATTGCATACCTAACATAAAAATAAATTCCAACTAAATTCAATTTCTAGATCAAAAAATAATTCTAGAAGTATATTTTTATATTATTAAGGATGGAGTATATTTTTTAGCATGACATCAAAGGTAGAACTCATAAAACTAATAGATTTGAATACATGTAAATCAATGAATGATGATCTAGGAAACAATATGTCAGCTGGTAGAGGGTATGACTTTTCATGGCCAGCTGGATATTTGTTATCCTTCTTTTGGTAAATAGTGCCATGTTTTCTTTTCAAAAAACATCCCTACCCAATTGTCAGCTTTAAGGTTTTAGGGCATGTGGATATATATTCCTTCCCCACAACCCTAAGAAAGGCCATATCTAGCAAATTGGAAGTAATTTCCAAAAATTATTCTGGAGCTATCAAGGACAAAAATGAATTCTTTCTCCTAGAAAAAGTAAACTGGTAGAATGTAAACCTAAATCTTCTGTTACCATGAAACTTCATAGGACCACATGGGGTGAGTATGCAAGAGGGTGTCAACCAGAGACGAAAAAGAAGAGTGTCTGGGCTACATCATTTGCTGCCTCCATACAGATCTATTTAAGATCCACTCTAGACTCAGTTATGTAGACCAACATATTCCTTGTTTTATTTAAGTTACTTTAAATTATTTTTTATTTTAGTTGTGATTGGAAAATGATCATTAATACACTCACATATGAAAGATAAAGGATTAATATCCATTTTAAAAAGTGTTGCCAAATGAATTAGAAAATAACAGTTACTTTAAGAAATAAATAGGCAAAAAATATATTGAAAGGTAATTCGATCAAGTACAAATAGTCCATTTGGTAAAAGTAATACAAAAGCAAACTACAATTTTATACTCTGTGATTTTTTTTGCATTGCTTTGTATTTGGCCTTCAGTGTTGACAAGAATCGGAAAGAATGTTGAAGTGCAGAGGTGGAGAAGCTTTGGGAAAATAACACTCTCATACTATGTTCAAGGGTATGCAAATTAATGTCTTCCCATGAAAGTAGCTTTTCAACATGCACCAAAACTTTAAATGTTCATAGAAGTGTTTAAGTATATAAAAATCTATGTGCAAATGTGATTATCATAGATTGCATAATAATATAAAATTTTTAAATACCCTAAAAATCCTTTATAGTGTAGCACATTGCCAAAATGGAATTATATACAGCCATCCACAGTGAGGTATCACAAGATCGGAGGAATGGCCTCCACATGTACTCACCAAGAAATTGGCACTAACT
This sequence comes from Varecia variegata, assembly GCA_028533085.1. Classification (NCBI taxonomy): domain Eukaryota; kingdom Metazoa; phylum Chordata; class Mammalia; order Primates; family Lemuridae; genus Varecia; species Varecia variegata. The sequence continues at coordinate 69,305,339 of CM052438.1, read as the reverse complement.
GATCAACACTATGGTGCTCACACAGTAGTAATATTCTCCAGGGATTAGGGGGTTGGGGGGAGTAAACTCGCAACTAATGGACACGGTGAACATTGTAGAGGAAAAAGGCATGCCTCTAATCCTCACTTGGGTAATACAAAGACATAAAATGTATTCAAAACGTTTGTACCCTCATAATATCCTGAAATAAAAAAAAACTCCATTATCTAGTATAGAGAGAAGATAAATGAATTTAATAAACAATAAACTTGTGTGGTCCCATAGTAGCTAAAGGTGTGTGTGTGTTTGTGTGTGTGTGTATGAATTTTCATGGATGGCTCCCCTTTTAAATAGGCATTATCAATTACCATGGCCAGTAAGAAGCAAGAAAGGTCAGCAAGAATGAAGATACAGGCAACTGGAACAATGGCAGCAAGAAACAAAAAGGCCCTTTGTGTACGAATACTTTTTATAGCTTTTATAAAATACACAGTAAGAAGAAAGAGGAAGTCTTACTATTATGTTGATTGTGGCAATTGAGTTGAGCAAAATGTAGGACATCAAACATATATTTGATATTTTATGATAGACCACTCTCTGATTATTTTTCTCTTAATTTACACTGATTTTAACCCAGAGCTAAATTCTTCTATGACATAAGCATTTTAAATATGGAACATAGTATACTGTCACTGAGTAGAACAGTGCAGTGCACACTGAGGTTAATCTCTAGAGGAAAGAGAATGAATGACACACAATTTCCAGACCTTACCTTGTCCACTGCATTACTAATATTCTTCTGTGGTCCAATACACTTTACCCTCCATGCTTTCTCATTTCTCTCTTGTTGATCTTGGGAAAAGAGAATCTGACCTACAGGCAGAGACTAATGGAATCTGTACTTTTCTGAGAATATATTACTTACCTAGCTAGAGGAGACATCGATGGCTGACTCTTGTTAGGGGCTAATGCAATTGGTGACTTTAAGTTGAAGCCAATGTTCATTTACCATTTTGAAAGTCCTACGATCCTTATGAATGATGCTAAATCTACTCTGCCTGTGCTCTAGAAATGGAACAACAAAGTCTGGATGACAGTATATCTGTTTATGGCATTGTTTACTACATATTTTAAGCCCATTGTTGAGACATACTGCTCAGAAAAAAAGATTTCTTTCAAAATATTAGTGTTCATTGACAATGCACCTACTCACCCAAGAGCTGTGATTTGAGATGTACAAGGAGATCAATGTTGTTTTCATGCCTGCTATTAGAACATGCATTCTACAGCCCATGGATTAAGGAATAATTTTGACTTTTAAGTTTTATTATTTAAGAAATATATTTTTATAAGGCTGAAGCTGCCCTAAATAGTGATTTTTCTGATGGATCTGGACAAAGTAAATTAAAAACCTTCTGGAAAGGATTCACTACTCTAGATGCCATTAAGAACATTTGTGATTCATGGGAGGAGGTCAAAATGCAACACTGACAGGAGGTTGGAAGAAGATTCCAGTCTTCATGGATGAATTTGAGGGGTTCAAGCCTTCATTGTAGGCAGTTATTAAAGATGTGGTAAAAATAGCAAAAGAACCAGAATCAGAATGAGAACCGGAAGATGCGAATGAATTGCTGCAATCTCATGAGAAAATTTGAATGGATGAAGAGTTACTTCTTAAGAATGATCAGAGAAAGTGATGCTTGAGATGGATTCTACTCCTGGTGAAGAGGATGTGAACATTTTTGAAATGACAGCAGCAGATTTAGAATATTTTGTAAACTTAGTTTATGTAGCAGTGACAGGGTTTAAGAGCCTCTTTTGAAAGTTCTACTGTTAGTAAAATGGCTATCAAAGAGCATCACATGCTACAGAGAAATCTTTTGTACAAGAAAGAATCAATCAATCAATGTGGCAAACTTTATTATTGTCTTCTTTTAAGAAATTGTCACAGCCACTCCAATCTTCAACAAGCACCACCCTGATCAGTCAGCAGCCATCAACATCAAGGCAAGAAACTTTACTGGCAAAAATCTTACTACTCGCTGAAGGCTCAGATGATTGTTAGCATTTTTTAACAATGAAGTAATTTTAATTAAGATGTATACATTTGTTTTTAGACAGTCCGCTATTGCACACTTTTAGATTGCAGAACAGGAGTATACTGTATGCCTCTTCTGAGGCGTATCTTGGAGATTTTTTGTGTTTGGTTCCAGACCATCGCAATAAAGTGAATATCGCAATAAAGCAGATCAAAGAAATTTATTTGTTTTGCAGTGCATATAAAAGTTATATTTACAGTTTACTGTAGTTTAATGTGCCGTGGGGCATACTTATACAAAAAATTTACTTTTTCTTCACTGAAATTAAAATTTTGCTGTGTGTTTGTATTTTTGTTTGCTAAATATGCAAACTCTAAGTTAGGGACAATAAAAAATTTCTTATAGTGAGAATATTGGGTCCTTAGAGCAATTCATTTTTTCTGAAATCTTCAGGTTTTAATCACAAAACTGTGGGCATTAAGAATCTCTGTCTTTGAAGATTGCTGTGAAGATTAGATGAGACTATGAATGTAAAATATTAAGCGTAGTATTTGGCCCAGAGTGTGGTTTTGGAAATGAAAAGTAATTATTTGTACACTAAACACCAAATTTATTGAAAATAAATACTTCTAGTAAAGGGATAATAGATTAATATAAACTAATGGTTTCCAAAAAATATGTGAAATGCTTGGGTTTTAAGGATGGCCGGTTTGGGAAATGAGAGAAGCGAACTTTCTTATTTGATCCAGTTGGAGTGTAGGGAGACATGGCAAATCTGTGGACTAATCACTGGGTCTAGAAGAGTCAAAGCATAGACATTTGACAAGTTTTTTTGGATAAAACCATAAACTAAGGAGGGAAGAGACAGACGATAAGGCACATTGACAGGCAGGCAGAAGAATTTGGATTTAATGTGGTATTTAAGAGGAAGGCCCTTTTCAATTCTTGACCAAGGAGGTAAAACGATAAAATTGGCCCCTTACAAAATTAATCTGTCAGAAGTATGCAAGATGGATTGGAGGGGAGAGAAGCTTATCAGAGAGATCAGTTATGAGACTGTTGTAGTGATCTAGCTATGGAGCAATAAGGAGCTAGATTAATCTGTGGCATGAGGGGCAGGGGAGCATGCAAATCTGAACAATGTGTGAAGAAAGAGAGAAATGACAGAAACTGAGGAGGTGAAGGAAAGTCAGAGTGCTGTCAAGAATTGTTAAATCTACATGTGGAAATACAATGATGATGATGAAAGAAATAAGGAAATTGGTAAAACCAGAAAATAGGACTCATTTTAGACAAACTCCAGTGCAAAAACAGAGGTAACCTTTTTTGGTATTAAATGATTTTTTTCTTTCAATAATCAATCAGTGTTAGATGTATAGCTTCTTGATTTTGGGTAACCCTTATCTTCATTTCAGTAATCAAATGCAGGAGACTGTTACCTAACAGGGATAGAAAATCAGGTACTGATTAAGAAAACAATCTAGTTAGATGTCTATAAGCCACATATGTATTGCCTATGTTTATAGAATTATAGCATTATGAAATGTACTCAGGTGTAAGTAGATATGAAAATATTCAGAATTTTTTTGGTATTTTAGAAAATTCTTCCTGAATTTATTATAATGGATCATTGTGTGCATTAATTCTAAGTATTCTATATCAATATAGCAATGACAGATAATAGTATTCTAGGACATAACATTTCAAATATACTACCATTTAAGCTGTTTTGTTTTGTTTTGTTTTGTTTTATACTTGGTCTTCATTTTCTTGTGCAACAAAAAACATTTTATTAAATATATTAAACTACATTATTATATATGAAAGGAATCATATTTTCATGCTGAAATGCAATTATTTGTAATTTCTAGGTCAGTTTCCCCAACAATTTTTATTTCCATCCCAATAAGCAGCTACATTACACTTTTATAATATTTACACAAGAAAATTTTTTTTTGGTCTATCCTATAAAGTAATAAATTTGAGAGAAGAAGGTTTAGGAAAGTGATACTAGGGGAAATAAAAAAAAATGATCATGGCAATGGTTGAGAAGCAGGAAAAAAATACAAAAACAACTGTTGTTTTTAATGAAGTATCTGTTTTGAGTCAATGATGATCTTCCCTACTTTAAAGCATATTTTTCTAGCAGATTTTATGTATATATTACAGATTTTTTTGTATTTTTCCATGTATTTTGTCATCTATTGTCCAATACATGTATTGTCCAATATTCCATGTATTGTCAATATGATATTGGGCAGGAAAAATATTATTGCCCCCACTTTCAGATCAGGAAAAACACATTCATAAAAATTTTCCACATTCTTATGACTAGTAGGTAGCCTAAATAAATGCAGGTCTTCTAACTTTTCCCACTATAGTAATCCTTGGCAGAAAAAAAGAAAGTAATCAATAAACATTGGTTGACTCTTGAGAAAGAAGGTGCAGAAGTGTTACTGATATCCTTTGGCACTATTCAATGGCTATTTGCAGATGCAAACACTCCCAACCCCCAAAAGTCCTAAGAAGGGTCTACTGCTCCCCGGGGATTATATCATTCCTCTTCCCCCCAAAATTCCATTCTGACATCTAAGAAATAACCATAGCTAGGCTGCTTTTCAACCTCTCACAGACATTTTCCATTTTTCTACTAGAAGCAAAAGAGAAAATTGAAAGCAAAGAAAATAACTTTTTCAATATGTTTAAATCATACTTGATTAAAGAAGCAAATGATAAATACATTGTATATAACAATTCAAAATCAACAGAACTACTTTGAAAATCTAAATTTAGTAATGATCAATACATTGTGCTCAGTATATAACAATTCAAAATCAACAGAACTACTTTGAAAATCTAAATTTATTTAATGACCAGTTGCTTTTTGCTTTTCTTTTAAGTTTGTAAATAAGCTACTTTATATTGTTTATTCTTTGTAGACTATAGATACTAGGTGTTGACAGCTCCATCTATGTTCTGCTACAGAGATCTTAACAGTGCATGCTTTCTTTTCTCCTCACACCCCTCCTCCTCCTCTGCCTCCCCTTCCTCCTCTTCCTCCTCCTGTTTCTGTTCCTATCAACATTTTATGATAATGATAAAATCTGTAGAGTAGTGTATTTTAGTTATGCTGGCTAGTTACTGGTTATTATCTAGTCATAAATGCTGTATAAATATCTATATGTGTATAAAATGTATATTTGATAAGCTTGTGTACTAAAGGTTTCAACTATCAGGAATGTAACCATCCTGTTCCAATTTTCTAATATGAATGATGGGAAAATCTTGAATTTTATTCATGCTCCACTTTATATGCAATGCCAACTCACTGAATTTTGAAGGTTGGGGGTTCGGGGAGGAACAGAAAAATATATTGTTTTGAATGGAGTATTCTGTTTTTGCATTAATGATGACCTGTGTTGCTTGTGAAGCATATTTTTCTCTGGCAGATCTTTTGATTCTCTCCTTGACAGACTGCTGTATAACATGTTTAATGAACATGACATAGTATGTAGTAAGTATTCCTGACAGTTGTGAATAAATATTCATCATGCTAAAAAAAGGCAATGACTGACTCTATTTCTTTCATCATTAAAGGATCCTGTATGCTTAATTCATTGTCCTGTGATTATAACGAACATCCAGGATCCTTTGGCTAGAATGTATGACTTGTATTTTTATTTACTCTGTCTAAGATAAATTTCTTTTACATCCTCAGGTGATCAGTACTAATTAAGAGTAGGCTTATGTAAAGTCAAATAACTAAATAAGTGAGAAAGCCAGGTAGTCAACTATATATTTTAGACAGCCTGTCTGTGATGTAGATCATACAGTTGGATGAATGGTTCTATTTTTAAACCTTTATTTAAAATACTTAATATGTTCAGGGCCTTTCTTTAAAGTCTTCCAAAATACAACATAAACATAGGCAAAAATATAAGGTGTAGTCCAAGAATCTTTTGGTAACCTTGAACTGCTTACCACTCTCTCAATTTAAAGACAAAATTAAATAATGTTGCATGTTGTTTCAAACTATATAATAAAAATAAAAAAGTTAAAGAATTTAGATTAATCAATATTTTTGTAAGAAGGACAGTCTTAATTAGATTGAAGTAAAAGATACAAAAATCATAGAAAGAAGGCTATATAAAGTGAGTTATTAGTAACAACTTGGGAAATGCTGACTTTTTTTTCCTTTTAAAATTTTAGTTTGCAGGTAGATTCAGGGTGAATTTATCACCTTTTTAGTTAAATTAATAATTTCAAGGTGAAGAGAAAAACTGAATACTATTTTAAGACATCAATACTATACTTTAAAATACTGTACTTTAAAAGATATGGAGTTCAAATTAAACCTAAATAAAATTTTACTAATGTAATTTTGAAATATGGATATAAACAATTCACCTATGGATGATACAAAAATTCCTGACCCTTACTTCTAATTTAACAAATGAATACACATTTGCTGAAACTTTGAATGAAATTAATTTGTTCAAATTTACAAAAAAAAAAAAAAAAAGTATGTTCTGAGTAGAGAATCCTGCTACTAAGAACAATAGCATTGAATATCCCTAGATTAGCACTAGGGCTGGCTACCGTTTAGAGAATATTCAGCTATAGCTAATTGGAAAAGTCAGATGTGTTCAAGTCCAGGTCCATCTTCGAAAGCAGAGAAAAATGAATAGAGAATAGTAATAATAATAGCTAATATTTATTGAAAGTTTTGTTTGCCAAGTACTACTTGGTATAATTTTTCATGTGTTAACCCAAGGAATCTTCACAAAAATTCTAGGAAGAAAATAGTATTGTTTTTTATATTTTATGGATGAGAAAATTGGGATACATATAAGTTATGTAACATGTGCAAGGTCAAAAAGTTAATATCAGAACCAAATTGTGACCCCAAATAATTTGATCTCAGAACTTAAACAATTTTTATCACTATATTACACTATACCAGAGTGGATGATTTAGGGTAAGTGTAAAGTTTAAGATTATAAAATTGTTGGATATCAGAAAGTACCATAAATGTTTGGGAGAAATCATGCATTTATTCATTTATGATTTCTTTCCTCACATTAGTTGAGTTCATTGGATCACTAATAAGCGGTTCACATATGAAATCAATTCCATATGAAAAGCTAAGCACAGCCCCAACTCAAAGAATGAACAAACTAACATAGGGCATTGGAAACAGGTCTCTTTTTTCCCCCTTTATGCTCTGTTTCTTCACCTGAAAATTAAAAATTCATTAATTTATTCTACTAAAAGCTTTCCAATGTACCATGCACTTAAAATATATCAGATACTTAGAAAAAATTATGGGGTCCTGCCTTCAGAAATGTACAGCATGGTTGAAAAAGACACATGCTTACCCAAGCAGTCATAATGATGTATTACTGAGGGATACTTTAGTGAAAGTAGTGGAAGCCATGGGAGCAAATAGGTGTGTTGGATAAGGCAGGGAGGTGGGGGATAGACCTAGAAATGCAGCTTCCAGGTTGCTTAATTCCCAGAGTCACTGTTTGCATCAGAGTCTATTAGAGAGCATCACCTGCCTGCAGCCATATACCATGATCTGAGTTGTTCTTGAAAGGATTGAATGAAAAACTGTGAGTAGAAGAAAATGTTTTGTCAATGGTAACATATTAATATTAATACTATACAAGTACAAAATACTGCATTGTATTATTGTTGTTATTCACAGCAAGATCCATTGTTTGCTTGGCAGGTGTTGATGGGTTAGCTCTGAAGAGGCAATGGAAGTGAGCAAAACAGACACTGAGGGTTAGTAAAATATTGCTAAGTTTTAAAATTACACAATAAAACATTTGTCACTAACCATAATTATAATCATGATATGTACTTATTTGTTGTTAATTTGGTATCTTGATTTCCTTATTTTGAGGAATCTCAGTCTTAAGTGGGCAAGGCATCGATTGCTTTGATTTCTCCTTCAAAATAGATTCTTGTATCTGCACAAGGATATTATACAACTTGTGTGTTTTTCCCATGTGTAGAAATTCCATGGCATTTCAGGAGATGCTTTTCAAATGTAATAAATTTTAGAAAATATACTTCCAACATATTTTAATATTTTTTGCCTTTAGATACATAAAATTAGTATTTGCTGCTTCTTTTAATGTATGTATTTCTCTTGGTTGGAATTTAAAAATAAAAATGTTTTAACCTGTGAAAAATACTTATTTTACTTTAAAATAGTCTCCAAATGGTTCAATGTGTTACTTCATGAAGAAAGAAGGATAAAGAAAATTCTAATAAAATTGTTTTCATCTGTGGACATTTTTCAAATTCAACTTTTGGTAAATATTAATATCAACAGCTGGAAAGACTTGTAATACTTAGTAGGGGTAATTTTTCAAAGCACTGGTTGGAGTTTGAAGCCACAGTATTTCCATTGACTTTAATAGAAATCATATTTCTAAAATCGAAGCAAATGATTTGAGAATGTGGAGATTAGCATTTATAAACTGAGATTTTATTGATATTTAGGTAATAATACATTAACTACAAACTTTATTCTGAATATGCACTTATTCTCAGAAAATAAACAAATAAAAAACTAGCTGCATCTGAAATTAAAGAATCAATTTATTTTTACATAACGTTTTCCCTACTTTGGGAATCTTTTCCTTCCTAATTATTCCCAGGTTCTCCATGAAATCACTAGATGGTTTGTGCCAGCGCTGCTAATACCTAGAATGATGCCTGGAAATAGGAGGCTCTCAATATAATTTTGAACTAATCAATAAATGAATAATTGTGCCTTCCCCTTCTCTTTTCCTCTTCAGCTAAAAATTCAAGCATGTAAGTAAACAAAAAAACAAATTATCAAAGAAATAAAAAGTTCAATTGAATCTTGAAGATGTCTCCACCTTCTAGAGCAAGATTTTCCACTACTTTTGTGCTGCTTTTGCAGTGGACAAGGCGGCTATTCCAGGCTCCTTTAACTCGGGCATTCACGGTGATGTGAGCAAGGAATGCTTCCCATTCTTTCAGCTTTCCTCCATCCCGTCCCCCAAAATGATTTCTATTAATATTTTTCTGCTTTGTTTCAGAATTGACGCGTGTCTTGAATGGCTTTGTTCCAAAAGTTCAGAAAGTAATTTTTCATTTGTCAATTTAACCACAGCACAAGGTAATAGTACTTAAATTCATAATTTGAAAAAAAATCTTCTCTGCTGACCTACCTCAAACATGCAGAGAAAAACAATCCCTGTCTAACAATGTAGTCACCGATGGAATACGGAGAAGGGAAGGGAAACTACCACTTTCTGAGCATCTTCTATGGGCTGCACACAATCTTGACAATTATTTCTAGATGTAGGTATTATCTTAATTTTATAGATGTGGAAATGGAGACTAATAGAGGTTAAGAAATTGTCTCAAACTCTTCTATCTTTTAGGAATATAGTAAACTGTATAAGGTTTGGAAAGTAAGGTCTTCAAAGCCTAAGTTCTGTTATCCTATATCATGTTGGTTAATAGTATGAACATGAATATTTATTTCTCAACCACAATGCATACAACAAATATCTTGAAGAAGAAAAAGTTTTAAGATTTTAAGAAATGGGTAACATATATATACACATACACATATATACATACACACACATACTATGTACACACATATATATGCTGTATAAACATGGATACGTGTGTGTAAATTATATATATGTAAAATTCACAAAGTGATAACATTGGGTGCTTTCAGTAACTTTATATTACTCATCCAAAATATTATATTGTAGTCCTAGCAAAATTTTTTCCTTTTCATTTTTAAAGCATCTACAATGGTATATAGTAACCCATAGATTTTTTTGACCTTCTAAAAACTATATTGATTTGTCTTTTACATTTTGAATAAAAGGTTTTTATTGTTTTTTATTTTTATTTATATATAATATCTGTATATATTTATGGTTTGTATGTGATATTTTGTTACATGCATAGAATGTATAATGACCAAATTGAGGTATTTAAAATATCCATCACTGCAAACATTTATCATTTCTATGTGTTGGGAACATTTTAAGACCTCTCTTCTAGCTATTTTGAGATACATAATATATGATTTTTAACAATAGTCACCCTACTCTGCTATTGAACGTTAGAACTTATTTTCTATCTACCTGTGTGAGTAACCCACAGACTTCTGATCAATCCTGTCTTCTCTTTATATTCCTGTTTGAGTGATTATTGGCTCAGCATTTTATCACTATAAGATTGCATCATCCAATAGGCAATAGATGAAAGAAGACAACTTGACAGTGGTGATGGTGATTGCTTGTCCTTGTAAAGATAGCACAGACAGGCCCTGTGCCCATTCTCTAGGCTTGTGACGGTCAGCAAGCCTACATTTCCCCATCTGTGAGATGGACAAGCTTATTGTGAGGTTCAGAAACAAACAGCATAGGCAAACTGCCTTGCACAGTGCCTCAAGAAACACTTCTGGAGGGAACAAATGAATCTTACAATCATTTTTAGTTTAAACCAATGGTAGATGCTTGTTCATCATCTTCACAAAGTGCCGAAGATTCCTATTTCCTTATTAGTTGAGTACGATAAGCTATGTTATCTCAGACAAAACCACAATGATCTGAACTAGAATAAAGTAGGACAAATTATTCAAATGACAACCTGCCCCAGTTACCTATAACTGCCATATTGCCCCCGCAACCTGCTTGAACTAAATTTCTAAAGAGCAGAGATCTACAGCATCTTGAAAAAAATGAATAATTAAGAGAAATTGGCATGGTGGAAACTGAATAAAGCAATTATCTGGTAATATTTCTCCTTTGCAAACTCATACTAACCTGCATCAAATAAAAATATGTATTTATATAGTTATATGTATTGGCTACTATTATTTTAATGACATTATTATTATTAGCTGTATACTTCATAGCCATTTTTGTTGCTATCGTTATTTTTAAAAACTTTCTGGTCCTCAGATATTTCTTCTAGAAATGAAGACATAAATACCACATTTGCTTGAAGCTTTGGGCTAGAACTAGAAATCTGAGTTTTCAGCTCTAATATTCATGAGTAAATAAATTTGCAAAGAAAGTTTGAGTCCCTGCATGAATAATATGTAGTGATTTATTTTATTTCCTTTTGGGCTATTATTAACATTTTTCTTTTTGATAAGGCTTAGGTGATATTTCTGAGATACAGGTGCTCAGTGCTACTCAGATGCTTTAATAATATCCTCAGTTGATGTCCTTCTCTCATCCCTTTTCTTTTCACTGGTTATGTCTTAGACACAGCAAGATTTTATAATGTGACTCTATTAGAATTTTCTTTCTGAATCCATTAGAAACCAATGCTTTTCTGCTGGCCAATTCTTATCTTTTTGCTCACTTTTAGAATTTTTTCCCTACATTTAAGCAACACCTTTTTGTTAAGCAAACTGCACTCTCATAAATTCTTTATTCTATATTGGGGAAATTAAAATAGCGCTACATGTAATCTCTTTCTTTGTACTGATTAGAAACTCCACTCAGTGTCTCCTGGTTTCTATTTCTGGTTTGTGATCAGATAAGAATCTGTCTGTGTTATGCCCATTTCACTAGGGCAGGGTAATCTGATCGTCTGGAGCTTCTGTGTTAAAATTACAAAATGTGCCTCACTGTAGGCTTTCTTATTTTCCGCTTTTTCTGGGTTTTTTTAATTTAAAATAAATTTATAATTCTAAAAGGAGATATAAAATATGATATTTTGGTGCTCTTACAAAGTTTCTCAAGTGTTGTGGCAATATGTTTCATGACATGAAAATTGAAGTTTTCATTTGTATTTAGGTTTATAAATTATCAAGGCTCAAACTGGGGCCTAGACTAGTGCTTAACGCCATTCTCATTGGTTAGGGGAATAATATGTTTCCTTTCTATAAAATATTTAGTCTGGGAAACGTGAGAAAGAAATATATTTGCAAATACAATTGTAATCAAGGGTAAAATGTGTCAGGATCTGGAGCAAAAGTAAAGGTGTAAATAGCAGTGTCATTTTAGGGCCTAATGTGAAACCCTAGTCTACCTTGTATGATTCCACTCAAGGAGACAATGACCTAGATATTTAAAGAGGATCTGTAATGTATGGTGAGAGATATATGCCAATAAGAAAGAAAATGATACTTCTAATATGAGATAATCAGGAGAGATATCTTTCTAATATAATATAATTCTCTCTAATATGAGAGAAAAAATCATTTAGTTTTATTTTATCATATCACTAAGGTCAGAAATACAATATGTGTTTGATAATTGCCTTATCTTTTTTTTTTTTTTTGCCTGTCGAAAATATGTTTATTTGCTTTGTTTTGTGTGAAAATATATTAAATAAAAATATATTTATTTGAAAAATTTATTAATTTTTATTTTACAAAAGTTCTAAACTTTAAGCTTTACATTTTTTATCTATAGCATCAAAATAAAGTTAACCTACAGACATGATTTTGAAAGCAAAAGGAGTTTAGTTTTCCATTTCAAAACGTGTTCTCAAAACTTTTGAAGAGGGCATACATCCTGATCATTTAAAACATTCGTAAGTAGCAATAGTATGTCCCTTTCCCTTAAAAGCCCAGATACTTTAGAGGCCTGAGAAGCAATTTCTAAGTGAGTAGTAATCATTGGCCTAATAAAGGCAGATTGCTGTGAGCCTCTTTCCTCCCATTCCCTTCTTTGTGACCTTTCTGCATCCACACTTTGCATGCTCTTCCTACCCTCTACCATAAAATTGTTCAGCCATTTCTCACACTCATTTGTATGATTTTCCTTAATGGTCAAATGTGTCGTGCTATTCCACGTGGTCCCTTCATTCAGCTGAACCTGCCTGAAATTTTGCTGTTGATTTCCTTTGTCATTTCATACCATTCTTTCCTCTTCTTTTGTTTCCTGAATTCCTAGAAAATTTTTTGGTAGCTAAGAAATTAACCTAAATAAATACCTCACATTCTTTATGCCAAGACAACACCTTTTCTTTTCTGTATCTGGGTCAATGTGAATTTTACTAGAATGTTTCTTTATAAAGGAACAAAATTATAAACTAATTTCAAGTCTTTGAAGAACATTAAAACACACACACACACACACACAAACATACCCCCCACACAGAGTCTTGTTCCACAAGTGCTTTTCATCACAGAATTTTTTAAAATATTAGTTTCAAGTGTGATAACTAAATATTTTGAATTTCCTAATCTTTGAATTTCTTATTGCAAGCCAAATGCCTTAGGCTAAACCGGTAACCAGAAAACAATTTATTTAGTGGAAATACAAGCTTCTTTTAAGTGAATGGTATTTTTTAACATGGAATACTATTTAATTTGCAATATGATAATTAGGATATATGCGTATGTTGTTTTATTTTATGATTCTTCCTAGACACCATTTTGATTATTAGCAAGAAAAATATTCAATGTTATGCTATTGCTACCTCAAGCATTGATTAAACTCTCTGCTCTTCATGAGGCTGACAGGGATTCAAAGGAGGAAATGTAAAACTTGAAGGTACAGCAAAATAGTGACATTTTACTCTATAAAGCTGCCAATATTTTAATCCTGCATGTAAATCATTTTTATCAGTTAAATTCCATATCTTAATTTGTATACCAAGGAAAATATCCAGTTGCATTAACTTTAATAAATAACAATGTGATATTAATTATCATCTATTTCGAGGTCCATGTGAGCATTTCTGTTGCTGTTGTTGTTGTTTTTTTATATTGGCCTCCAATGTCTTTACCATCCTATGAATAGATTCTTAGGATATATTTTTCATTTTCCTGCAGTGAACAACGGTACCTTTCATCATTTTGTTATTTAGAATCTTTACTTTCTCAGCTGAAGTGATGTCTTTGTCAATGATAACACTGTATTCATTTAGAGTGATGATTGATATGGTAATAGATACAGTGTGATTGAAAGCAACCTTTGTCAATAAGAAGGCCAAATACTCAAACTGTGTATTGGTCTGAATTTGCTCATTATTGGAGACCTTTCATAGGCATATTGACTTGCTGTCCAAATGTTGTTACTTACCTGATGCTTCCATTGTTTAAATGGTATAGACATTGGTATTGAACATAGCATCTCCCAATATTTGTCCTAAAACACACATGGCTCAATTACGAACTGTCTGAGTACGTTATAAAAGTCTATAACAAAGTATATAACAAAGATTTTGAGTTAAAAAAGAGAAATTTAAGTTTATAAAAAGAACAAAATATCAGAAGAAAACTACAAGTGCTATCTCTTTATACCCTTAGTCCACTACAGTCTTAATTTTGAAACACTGACTTTTTCTGCTTTTATTAGCAAAAAGGTATAACAGTATTTGAACATGAAATATTTTATTATTATAGAAATATTCAATTCTGTTATACTTGTCTATGTCTATGGAATAGCTGTAAAAATTGTTTGCTATAAATTCCATAACATTTTTTTTTTTTTTTTTTGAGACAGAGTCTTGCTCTGTTGCCCTGGCTAGAGTGCCGTGGCATCAGCCTAGCTCACAGCAACCTCAAACTCCTGGGCTTAAGCGATCCTTCTGTCTCAGCCTCCCAAGTAGCTGAGACTACAGGCATGCGCCACCATGCCCAGCTAATTGTTTTCTCTATATATTTTTAGCTGTCCAAATCATTTCTTTCTATTTTTAGTAGAGACGGGGTCTCGCTCTTGCTCAGGCTGGCTTTGAACCCCTGACCTCGAGCGATCCACCCACCTAGGCCTCCCAGAGTGCTAAGATTACAGGCATGAGTCACCGCGCCTGGCCAACATTTTAATATAATGCATAAAGACAGATACACATTCAGGGCTGCAAAATTTTCCTTTATAGATTCAGTGCAAGACTCTTTGATCCACTAAGAGAGACTTGTTTTCTCTTTCCTCTGGGTTCCCCACATTTCTAGCAGAACGAGGATCCCCTTCTTTTTTCCCTGTAGATCTATGGGCAGGTTGAGGACATCTTTTCTTGTTCATGTTTTATTTCCCAGTGCTTTCTAATGTGCTTAGTACTTAGTAGGTAATCTAAACATGTTGGTTGATTCTAAGAATATAAAGGGTTCAGAGATTCAAAAAGAAAGATAACTGAAATATTGTTGCTTCCACATAACACCATAGAAGAGACCTTCCTAAATTTTCTCAGAGCAAGCACAACTCAGACATAATGCACATGCATGATCCTTGATTATCTTGCCACAGAAATCAAAAGTAATATAAAAATATGTTTTCCTAACTGTTATCTACCCACAGATGTAATCATCCATGCTCTCAAATATTATGATAACTTTCATTTTTCAAAAAAAATCAGTCTTCTTAGGTTTATGGTCAGTTCCTTCCCATTGGATTGCACATTCTACTTCCATGTTTATTAATAGACTCATCAGTTTTTCAGGGAATGATTTCTAAATTGTCCAAAAACCTTATTTTTTCTTCTTTTTGTCTAAGATGCTTGAATGTCATAGTCATTTAAATAATCTTTCTCCATGGTCTTCCTTCCATGTCTATCAATACTCCATTTTCAATGCCTTTTTTATCCAGTCCTTGTTTTCCACTTCTGTTGCTGTCTCTCTAATCCCGGCCCTGACAATTAGTGTAACTGGCTTACTAACTAGACATAGGACCCGAGTATCCCTCCTCATCTTCTACTCTCGTTTCACCCTGCAGCCTGCTGCGATCATGTTACTCACAGGCTTCCATTTGCTTACAAAGTGAAATTCAGACTCACTATGCTAGCATTCATGTCATTCCTTGTTTTGATCCAAACCTATAATTTTAACTTTATCTCTCCTGTCTACTCTACATGAATTCAATCTACACACCATATCCAGCACACGTTGTGCTTTTCTCTCCCTGAGCTAGTGCTCAGTTACATGTCCTTGTCTAATTTCATTTCCCCATTTTCACCATGCTAAACCCACTATGTCTTTCAGATACTAATTATTTCATAAACTTTTCCTGAGTCTTCAAAACAAAAGCTATCATTCAGGTTACATTCCAGGTGAGGGGTAGCACAATAAACCTCCCTATGTCCTTCCTCAATTTGTCCCAAAGTCATCACAGGTGGTTCATATTGTCCAGCAGCCAGGCAGGCTTCACAGATGTGCAACTAGTGTAGCTGCACAGGGCTGTGCTCCTGGAAGGGCCCCAGACCTCATTTAATGCTCTACAGTCTCCATCTTGAAATATTAAATTTTGAACAAGTGTTCCTAAAATTTCCTTTTGCATCGGGCCCCACAAATTATGAAAGACTCTTTTATCCACTCAGAGTGACTCATTTTCTCTTTGCTCTGGGTTCCCCACATTGCTAGCAGAATGGAGATCACCTTCTTTTTACCTTGTAGGTCTATGGGCAAGGTGAAGACATCTTTTCTTTTCCTGTTTTATTTCCCAGGATCAGTCCTGTCTTTCAGCATATTTTGCACAAAGTAATTTCTCAATAAATGTCTGTCAGAGTGTTGGGCCAATTTCTGAACTCATTTCCCTCCTCCCTTGGAACAAAACCAGGTACAAACCTGAACTATAACTCAGTTGATGCCTTTGTTTTTATAATTGTGCTATGGAGGTTGATAAAACAATACTTAAATAAAATATTTTGGACAAATGAGTACCTGCCTTTATACCAGTGTGCTGCCATGAATTAAAAAATAAATAAGTTGGCAACATTTTATATAGGTTAAATTAGTTTTTTTATGCTTACTTACAAAATAATTATAATCATAATATTTAGTAAAAAGATGGCTTGGATTTTCACATTTGACCCTGAAAGAATAGATTTAGTCAACATTTTTTACCTCATTCTTTTATAAAATGTTTGCAGTGATTGAATTAGTTATAAAAAATGAACAACATACTCATCAGATAATATGATTCACTACATAATCAATTTAGTTATATTAGCTAATTTATAAGACTTTTCTTGAGCCTGGAGTAATGTTTAGAAGCATACCTGTAAAATTGTTATTTAGAAAACAGCAATGAAATGGGATTGTGTAGGATTTTGTAATTAGAGAGAAGGCTGACAATCCTTAGATTCTATCCTGAGTGGCATCATGTACAGTTTTTTAAAATCTGTCTGGCAAGAATTTTTCTCTCTCTGAATTATTTTGAGGGATATTGATCTAGAAATATTTCCAGACTATTCGGTCTTCTTTATTCTCTCCAGATTTTGCCTTGAGTACATACTCAAGGCTAAATTCTCTCTGTCGAAGATTCACAATAGAAAAGGTCCAAGATTCACAATCAAAAAGATCCTTCAAGGACATTGCATGTTTTCTGTCCTGAATGCCTCAACTCTGTGTAATATTGTTAGAGGTAAATGCATAGAAGAGAAATTTAAACACCAGTGCACATGTAGCAATATCTTTCTCTTCTTGCTTTAGGAATTATATATTTACATTTTATAATCCAATTTTCCTTATTCTATGTCTTACTATCCAAGTGGCTACAAAAAAATATATAAGTAAAGGAGACTTTTATTTAGCTGTCATGATAGTTAATTTCCAAGGCTCAGAACACATAACTTACAGAAATATTATGTGTTTTGAGCCATGGATAATTGTTTCTTTACCGAGTATCAGATAAATATGTACTGACTCAAAAACTAGAGGAGGTGAATGGTAAGTCTTAAATTCTTTAAGATTCTAAACTTCTGTGTGTCTGAAAACTTCAAGTTAATTACTTTATATTTATATAAATTCCCTTTTATGCATAATATTTGGAATTTCCAAGCATGCAATGAAACAATGAATTTCATTATATAGTAATATTTCTAATCAATGCCAGCACAAAAATGTTTTATTTTTGTGTTTGAAAAATGTATTTGTATAGATAAGTTTAATATTTCTAAAACTATTAACTAAATATTAACCAGTTTATGTAGCTCCTTCCTCATAATGAAGCATAGGAACTTATTTGGAAAATGGTCATAATTTTTATATGAATGATAAATAAGAATGTTTTAAAATTCTTGAAGCAAATATCAGAAAAAATTCTAATTCAGGGCTTTACCATTTTAGTATTTCCGTATTATTTATATAAGTTATTCTACCTCTACCTGGCCCAAAAATGCACCATGAGAAAATATGAGAGAGAGACTTATATAGAGGTAAATGACACACAATGTGGCCAATTCTCAACAAATATGAACCTTAGCCCAGAAGACAGATGCTCTGATAATTTTCAAAACATTGAATATACAAGACATTCATAAATATTTTTGGCAAGTCTAGTGGATGAGGAAGATTATGGCCTAATAATTTCCATAGAAAAGCTGGTAAATCAAAACTTAATAGATTTTTAAATAGAGTATATATTTGAAAAGAGCTAAGTTGAAACTAAATAGATTACCTTTTAAAATGCATGAATATTCAAGAGCTTGGGCTTGGGGGGCCAGAAAAGGATAAGAACATATTTAAGGACAAATAACAAAATAACATAATCTTGCTTTCATTTTGGATCTATACGCTAAGCCTAAAATGTGACGGGGTGTGATTTGCCTTATATTTAAGATCTTTTAATTAAGTTTCCCTTGATATATTTTTAATGTTTTCTAAATAGAAGAGAATTTTGAATTTTCCAGCTGAAGAGAACAAGGTATTTGGAGAAGGGTAGGGGAAATTTTCATGATTATGTTCACTGGCCAAAAATATTTGCCAAAAAATTAAAAAAAAAAACAAAACTTCTTCTCTAAGGGTTAACTAATCAGTTCTCTGTGTTACATTTTCAGAAAGCATTTAAAAATGAATATTTTACTGGGAACAGTCTAAGTGATCCAATCCCACCTGTATGCTAATAATGTTTGCTAATATCTCTTTTCTTGATGGCACATGACTTGAGTAATTCTCTGAACGTATCTCATCTATTTAGTGCTACCCAATGTGTAATGGCATGTAGATATAAATACTAATGGAGAAAGTGCACTGCCTTAGGGAACACCCATCATGACAAGTAACTAATTGCTTTATGTACATTAGTACCAAGTGAAGCGTTTTACATCTTCTGAAAGGCACCAGCACCCTCTACTTTCTCATTTACCAAAATGTCATGTCCCTTCCTGAAAGACAGGATTAGAAGACTTTTTTTAAAGCATCTCACTAACGTCCCTCAATTCACTATTCTCTGCAAGCTGGGTTGAGAATCATTCTAAATTAGAGAATGTCTGCTATTATATACCAAATCACTCATGGTTGGGTGATTTTATTTCATGCCTTTATATATATGTATGTGTGTGTGAGTGTGTGTGTGTGTGTGAATATATTTTTCAACTATGGACTCTTGATTCCTAAATAAATTAAGATATGAACAAAGATCATTTGGATTTAATTTACATGGAATCAAGTGGTAAAACATTACTCTCTCATTCTACAAGAAATTGCTAGTCATACAAAGAGGAAATGAGGCAACACACACACACACACACACACACACACACACACCTTCCTTTGAAAACAAAACTGAAAATACATTTTGGGAAAAAAATAAGCCTCAAACATTAATGACATTACTAACACGGCATGCAGTATTATACTTTGATGTATGTGTCTTTAATGTGTGTACTTGGTGCTGATACACCATTATTAGAGAGTTAACATATGTGATGTGAAATGCAGAATTGCTTAGTTTGATGAATTGAAGTTTTCTGTCATGAAACTCAAAGATTTCAATGAGACACTTTGCTACTGCTGTCATCAAAGGAGTTCTAATGATAATTATCTAAAATTAATAAATACAATTGCAAACAGGAGGAGGCAAGTTGGAGCAAGTCTTTTTCGATCTTCCTTTCCACTGTGATGTCCACACTCTCATCAGATATTTTTACCCCTCTCAAATTTGAAAGTAGCCCTGCCTATAAACATAACCTGTTACAGAATAGGCCGTTTATTCCAACCTCTCAGCAAGGCATTTTCTCATTTTGTGGTATTTCTTTTTTATAAGGAAAAAAAAATTTAAAAAAATCTTTCTTACACAGCACAAATGTAGTCTCCCCATAGTGAAAAGAAGTGCAACGTTATACAACAGAGAAGAAAAATAGTGATATAAGGAAGAATACAAAGAAGGACTTTCCTATATTATTGAAGAAACTTTGTTTTATATTGTAGGATGGATATATTAAATGGTGGGCATTGCCCATCTAGTTCTGGGTGTCTGTGGAAAGATGGTAGGGGACTTATGAAGCATGTGAAAAGAGCAATATTCAGATAGAAAAGTGCTACTGCACAGTGGGTCAACCCAACAGAGGCTGCCACACAAGATTTGGGTTAGCTGCACACAGGTTTGAATCCTAGTTCCTTACTATGTCCATGGACGAGTTTAAACTTCTAACTGAATTACATTATTTATAACATTGGTCATTAAAATATGGTTTTTATGGGACTATTGTGAGAATTATAGGAAATAATGCACATAAGATGCTGGCCATAGTACAAATAAAAGCTTAAAAATAGCTGCTAATTTTCTTTCTGTAGTAATTATTGATTATAGTGAAAATAGGCTTTTTTAACACATTTCAGTTGCTTTTCTGATTTGTTTAACAGAATATACAAAAGGCATATTTATACATATCAGGAAGCAGCATTTATTTATAGCAGAAGGGATTCTTTAAAATAAAAAAAGAAAAAGACACTGAGATAAATTAAATTCTCAATATAAAAATTAATACATCATTTATTAAGAATTTAAATAGATATTCATATAAAGTAAATTATAAGTTATTTACAAATATCATCCAGTGTGGTTTTTGCTTAATCTTCTGTATTAATCATTATTCAGTACTATTTTCCTTCTTGTAAATGTTGGACATTGGTGTTTTCCTGTTTAACTGTTTTCTACAAGCTACACATTTGTTACATTTATTCATATATGTGCATTATCAAAATTTGTTGGAAAATGTAAGAAAGGAACACTTCTTTTATTATACTTTGATAGTTTTCCAAAATAAAAGCTACGTATGATAGTAAATCACTAATTTTTTGGTAAAGAAAAGGAAAGAAAATATCATTAATGTTATTTTATATCATCTTTTTAAATTTTCACTATTAGCCATCCAGTCATCATCAGAATTAAGTCAACAATTATTTATTTGAAAACTCATAGTGTACGAAGTAAGCTCTGAAATCTCTACTTTATTCTTACCTCTCAGAGTATAAATGGTTCTTTTTTTTTATCATTTAATTGTTTATTTGCAAATATATATATATATATATATAACCTAAAAATTTAGACAATCAAGACATTAGTAATCCATAAGCATGTAGAGACTCCATTTGCAAATTTAAAGTGTTGTATAAATAGCAGTCATTGCAGACATAAAACCTAAATGTACTTCATTTGTAATCTCATTTATACTACCAACTCTCCTCAGAAAAAATGGATAGTACTTGGTTCTAGTTGAAGTATTATAAATT
>CM052438.1:69262547-69283395 GCA_028533085.1 Varecia variegata | reverse complement strand
GTGGAGCTTCCATCCCTCCCTGGGGCACCACCCTCCAGGATCCTCCCCGTGTTCAGCTATCCGGAAGTTCTCCCAACCCAGTCTTCTTGGGTTTTTATGGAGGCTTCATTACATAGGCATGATTGACAACCATGTAGAAATGTAAAAAGCACATAGTCTAAACCCAGCAAGCCCCATCTGTTCAGATTCTTCCTGGCCTAGAGGCTAAATGGTTCTTGACATTATAAATTTATCGAATATTTCTACATCCAATCATTTAAAAATAAAGTAGGGGAACTTGTTATTTAAAATTATCCCATGGTTTATTTTTATTTAAGCAAAAAAAGAAATGTGTCCTTGATTAAGTTTGAATTTCCTTAATTTTGAAACTTCAGATTGAAAATACAGATGTTTGCATTTTAAGTGTACTTAGAATCTTGGATAAGGTGATGGTTAGGACTTTGTCTGTTTAGTCCTCTTCTTTTTTTCTTTCCCAGTATAATATTTATCTACCTTCTTTGATTCTCCCAATAAGCAGTGAGCTCTTTCCTCATGGAATGTATCTTTTTTTTCTCTACAGAGTTATCTCAAGATGCAGCAAGTTCTCTGTCCTGGAGAAACAAATCTGTGTTCCTTAAAACACTTTCAGGAACACTTACTGTTCCTGAAATTGTACAATTTCCTGATCATTACCCCAAAAGGTCACTTTTGACAAATAACATATGCACAGGTACTACCAAATATGTACAGCAGAAAGTGGAGAGAAAGGACATCCTGTCTCAAAAGACGTTCCAAGCAAGATTAGCTCTGAAGACCAATTGATGGTCTTCTAAACAGCTTTAAAGACAATCACAGGCTAAAATATTTATGTGGCTGGTATGAGGAAAAGCGTTCTTTCTTTCTTTCTCTACTGCCTTTTTTCATGTGCATCCTGGATTGTCTGGGCTTTACTATGGAAACGAAGACCAGAGCAAAAATAATTGATTATATATAGGCTTTGATGACTACGCTGAAGACTACCTTTATTTATATGTAGATTGAGAAGGGATGCCACGAATACCACATTCAAAGAAACCTACTGCAGCCCACTCATGGGCCTTTGAAATTCCCAGGTATCACTTTTGCAGACATCTATTAAAATGCAAACAGATTCTCTTATCTGAAATGAATAACATATTAAATTCTCAGATTTTAATCTGCAGTCTTTCATTCATTTATTCAACAATCATTAATTAAGTCATTAACTGCCTCTGGGCTTAGCAGTAAGATTCCAAGGTAAGCAGACCATCAAGAGTAGAAACAAGAATAAAAAAAAAAAGGTAGAAGAGGTCCTTCATATGAGGTGCTGCTGGGGTTGTGGTACTGAAGATAGCCTAGATTAGGATAACTGTGTAGGATTTTTGTGGGTTATAAGCCTTTACGAAAGAGAGAAACCTGGAATGTTCAAGGAAGAAAGAGAAAAGCTCCAAAAAGTGCCTAAAACAAATGTTGCTAGAACATGTTTGATTTTCAACAAATCCTACTTTCTATAATAATATCATAACATCATGCCTTTAAATTTTGACAGCTTAAACATCAGTGATCAATTCATTACTATTAGTAATGTATCTGATGCAAATGTTTATATTTTCCTAATTCCAGATTTTGAATATTGACCCTTACGTGGTCACCGTAACAAAAGTAATTGAGATCCCAGCTTGAAATGCTGCCACTATTGGAACACGTGACTGGGAATTTCTAGTGAAGGACCACTATAAGTCAATTTGCATGAGTCCTTTTGTGGAGGCTGTTGAGGGAAATAGAGATGAGAGATACATGCGATAGAGAGGAAAGGCAATGAGAGTTGTCTCAGACACCATGAACTTGTGGCAGCGCCTTATGGAGAGAAACTCTAAATGCGGAAAACAAAAGAGTCTTTTCTTATGGGGTGTTATTTTATGGAGCAAAAGCAAGGTTGCAAGAAACAAGTTGACAAAATGTAAGGTAGTCCATGAAAGTGCTTTTTCCATTTCTATGCGCAATGTAAATTTCCCTAGGCTTGCTGAGGACCCACAGTAACTGGTACCACTTTGGCATCTTGCTTGTGGCTTTTTGGAACATTGTGAGACTGTACCCTTGAACAAATATCACCCTTATCTCAGTGGGGTTTAGAAGCAAGGGGAAAACCAAGGGACTCTCAAATGGCGTCTTGGGTAGGGAAAATCAGCTTGGAAGGATAGAGCTTAATGTAATGTAGAAGATCATTGTGTGTTCCCCAAGAACTCCTAGAAATAACTACTTTGTGAGCAAGTTGGAGAAAGAACCACTGAAAGACGAATTGTATTAATATTAAAATGACCAATTAACACTGGTCCTCTGTTTGAAAATGGCCCAAAAAAGGGATCATTCTTTAACTTGATTACAAGGCAAATTTAAGGGTTCCAAACTAATTCTCCAAAATGATTTTTTTAATTATTTTTTGTTCATCAAATAATTTTAATTTTTTAATATGTAACATCAAATATACCTTAATAATATATCCAAATGTGGCAAACCTGATATGGCTTTAAAAATTAGTAAGCACTTCTGTTATTGTGAGAAATGAAATTTAGTATTGATTAAATAACATACCTATTTTTCTGTAAATGGAAGATCTGCTTGTTGTCCCAAGAAATTTGATATTCTAGACTTAGTTTTCAAGGTTGTAGGGAAAATGTACAATTTTAATATTCAGATGATATTTATGTGTATATATGTGTACATATACATTATTTAGATAGATAAGACTTTTTACTGATAACACTAATTATGTGAGAAAACTCCAGTGCCTTGCATACTTATATGTATTAGGTGCTAAAATGTCAAGTTTTAGTCTGAAATGTTGGTTCTTAGTGTGCTCATGGCCAAAGAATGACCAGACACACCAAAGTAAGGCAAGCATGAGGTGAAGTTTTTTGAGGGGGACCAAGATAGGATTGCACGGATAGGAACAAGATAGAGCAAGAGCGAGACATAGGTTTACAAAGCACCTTACATACACCACAGATGACGACTGGACCCCTTGTCGCAACAAAAAAAGGGAGCCTGGTTGTGGTGTGGATCTTGTTTTATGGTGTCTGGACAGGGACCTCCCCGTGGTTCAAACGTCACCATGGAACCACTTCGATTGAACAGTTGGGAGCTGCATGACCTGAGTCTTACTGCGCATGTGGGTTCTAGGTCACTTTCTGGACTTTATGGTACCTATGCTGTTTGGCCCGTGGGCCAGAGAGTCCTCTGCGTTCTTTTGCAGCTTGTGCTCCAAGTTCTGATTGGCAGATTCATAGGGTATTCCTTCCTCCTCCAGGTATGGAGAGAATTGGGGTGTGGCACTTACACCAAGGCAAAGCACCCACTTTCGTCCCTAGGAGACCCCAAATCCCTCACTATCTTCCTAACAATAATACTACTTTGTTTTGTATTTTTCTATAATTAAACCTTCCCTTTTTTGTACATCTTACACTGAAAAAGGTATATTTAGCCTCCTTCTTTCTGAATTATGTAACTTGAGTTGCCCACACATTATCTCTTTTTGGAAATCTTGACATCAGGGATTTAACCCAGCAGATGGTAAGTTAATCATCTTCTGTTACCAACAGCCAAGTCACCCCTTCCCAGTCCCACCACTAACATTAAAGGTTCCCTCCCAGTTCCCCAGGTTAAATATTTCATAATCATTTTTACTTTCCCTTTCTCTTTTCCTCACTGGATCAAATCCATCACTAAGCCTTGACACTTTTTTCTTTTTTGGGTCTGTTATGTTTCTTGAGCCTCCCTTTCCATCGTAGTAGCCGATACTTTATTCCAGGCATCCGGCGTCCCTCATCTGCATGATTGTGCAAGAGACCTAGTCACTTTGCTGCCTCCAGGGTTTCTCCACTGCACTTAATTCCCTGTATCCTCTAAAATAATTTTCTTCCAATGTATTCTTTTTTCATCAAGTAATTTGCTTACTCTTTATTATTCTAGCTCTGGCTATCTTATGCTTTCAAAAGCCCCCTGTCAATTGCATTTGTGTCAACTGAAATATGCCATCGATTGCTACACTTGCCCATTTTACTTCGCAGCTTTAATGTTAGAGTCTTTGGTGCCTGCAGTTTTTCTGTATCTTCAACTCTAAACTCCTTATCCTATAATAAAAGTTCAATAATAGAGAATAGTCAGGTAAAATATGCTATGTTCATGGGAGAAAAGACCAATATTTTAGACATAGTTTTAAATTCTAAATTCTATGTTGACAATAAATATTTTCAAGTGGGGGAAGAGAAATTAAAAAATCACCTGAAGAGTCTATTAGGTGAGATTTCCTGGGAAACAAGCTAAGACAGAGATTCCCTTACAGAAGTTTTTTGAGGACTGCCTTCAGGATCAGTACCTTAGGGGAATAGAGGAAGGACTGGGCAGAGGGAGGGGTTGAATTATATGTTCTTGGAACAAGGTATTCAGGCAATCCTAAAGGAATCTCTTTGGTTCAGGATGATTCTCAAAGAACCACTCAGCTGAGGGCCAGTAGATCTAACGCTCTCAGCAGCTGGGGAATGAATGCCTTGGGGCTGAAGGGAGTATCTGAGTGGCATACCACAGCATCCACTTAAGACTAAGTAAGACAATAATTATGTAAGATTCTGTAATTATAGAAGCTAGGACTAGAAACCCAGGGACATGTTTATTATCTCTACTTAGGAGGCTTATACGTGACTTTTATATATTATGATTTATTTTTTCTAACATTTTCTATATTGGTTACAAAATAAAATGAAGACATTTTTATCAGATAAAACTAATACATGCTATTTAAAAAACTCACTTTTGTCTTCTCCACCATGACAATGTTCCTACTTATTCCTCTCATCAAACAAGGGCAATTTTGCAAGAGTGTGATGGAAAATCATTAGGCATAAACCTGATGTGGCTCCTTCTGACTTCTTTTTGTTTCCTAATCTTAAAATGTCTTTAAAGGGAACCCATTTTTCTTTAGTTAATAATGTAAAAAAGATTGCATTGACATAGTTAAATTCCCAGGACCCTCAGTTATTTCTGGATGACTAAATGGCTGGTATTATCACCTACAAAAGTGTCTTGACCTTGATGGAGGTTATGTTGAGAAATAAAGTTTATATTTTTTGATTTTTATATTTTAATTCCATTTTTTCACAAACTTTTTGAAGTTCTCTTGTATAAACATCTGCTTCTCTGAAGAGCCCTCACTAATACACATATCTAATATGAGTAATTGTTGTTGTATATGCTCTTTGAAGACATTGACTAAGTTTTTCTAATCTTTATACTTCCAAAACTTAACTCATTGCCTAATGTAAAATCAAGCCTTAATAAATGTTGAAGAAATGCAAAACAAACCCCTCACTTATGGTATTTTTTTCTTAATTTGTATAATTTTTATTGATTAATCAAATGATTACTATGTCCTTCATAAGTACTTTTTTCAAATTTTTTATCAATTTTCATTTATTACTACACTTCAGCTATTCTATATATTTGTTTCCTCTTCAACTAGATAATAAACTTCTCAATAGTAGGTGTCTTGTCCCCATGTCCTATCTGAATTCTGTTTTATTGTGATTTTTAAATATATACAAATTTAAATATAGGTATATATGTTTATATATTTATACCTATAAATATGTTTATATATTGAAATCTATAAATACATATGTAAATATGTTTAAATATATTTGAATATACATATTTAACTATATGTATGAACATATACACATACATACAGATCTTACTTGCAGCTGCTACCATGGAATTCTTTGCAGAGTTGTGGCTATATTGTTGAGTAACTAGAGGAAAGGAAATTCAGAGCTAGATTAGGGCTCTTTTTAACCAACAAGTTACTAGCAGATTCTGGCTCAGAGGAAATATTGTATTCGAAGTTAGGGTTTTCAGGCACAGTTTATATAATCCCCTCATTCTGTGGTAGGAGTTAGTTGAGTGCAAAGTAATAGCTAAAAGAAACATAAGAACCTACAACTAAAAGGTCATTTTGGACATTCTTAGAAACGGCCTGTTAATGTTACCATAGAAGGTGTGTTTCTTATTTTGGGATTTAAGCTTATCGAATTTTCTATTTGCCCCAAACATAGAATGATAAACCCCATAAAGTAGTGTCAAAAAGCTTCTGAAAGGTTGAAATTGGCCCTGATGTCTTACAAGTTTCACAGGCCATAGACTTTTCAGTTACTTTTAGAGTAGCAGTTGCTCTATCAAGTACATGTAAGGAATTATTAAATATTATGAGAACTTTTTTAAACTAAGCATGATACCTGAAACTCTGATAGCCTCTTCTCCAACTTGACTTTAGAGGAGAAAAGACAGAAATATCTCTTTTTGTTTATCTATCAAGAGAGCAAACTTGGGTGAGAATCACCTAAACATAGCTGTTAGGGTCATTTAATATAGTAACATCTAAGATATTACTTAAAAAATAGCTTCAAATCCCAAGGTAATTTAGAGCTTGAAGCTCTTATATTCCAAATAACTAAAAATTCACCCTTTTAACAGAAGACACTTGCAAACTCATACTGACCACTGAAGATTCATCGAAACTCAGTAGTGTTAATTGGTGTACATGTTTCAGAAAAAAACATGATTTCAAAATATATCCAGGAGTTATGACAAGGAATTCACAGCATTAGCCAATTAGTAATATAATTTTTAAAAAGTTTGAAGCAATAATAAAGCTAATTTGATTGAGAATTTTATTTAAAAGTTTGCTTAAATTTATGATGTCATCTTAGTCATGTAATATATTATACATATTATTAATAATAACATTTAAAGAGGATTTTTGATGAAAACATTGTTTTACTGTTGTTTTTTATACTGTTTAATAAAAATGTAAGAATAAATTTAGTGTCTTTCACATTAAACTACAGATCCTTGTCTAAAGATGTAACTCATTATCCATCTATTTTCCCTAGTCTTCACATAAGTCACTTTTTTTTTTTACCTTTTGTATTACTATTCTCTAATTATGTTGTCGCTATTAACCCAGGAGCTCATCATCCTAGAAAACTTGATGTGATCTGATGTTCTGCTTCCTCATTCAGTTGACAGCATCTGTAGATTCTATTGCTTCTCTGGCCTCAGAATTACTCTTGAATTTTGCTTCTTCTCATCTCTCCTTTTCCATTGCCTTCATCTAATTCTTCATGATGCAATGAGTTTCAAAAATTTCTCCCTTCATCAGTCTCCAGTCTGTCCTCTGCGTTGTCACTAGTTGACCTCCTCATCTTTTACAAACCTGATGATTTAAAACTTGTGTCGCTTTCCTATTGCCTGAAGGATAAAACCTAAATTATCTCAGAAAGTCAAAAATAAGCCTTCACAATCTGGGTCGCTCTCCTTTTCCAAACTGGCCCCTTATCACTTCTCCTCAGGCATCCTCCAACCTTCTTTGACCAAGAAGGTAGTTTAGGGAAGGATGCTCATGGAGTCATGTGGAATGATGAAGGTGCCTGTTTAGTCAGCCTGAAGAACCTCTGGCCATGAATGTGATGTCAGATGTAGTAGCCACATCCTCTTCCCTTCCCTAATTAACCCAACGTTATTCCCAATGTTCTAAACTTCTCACAATTTTTCAGACTGCTAGCCATATGTTGAACTCAAGGACTGCCCCACGGGATCAAAGAAATTTAGTTGGTCATTGGGTATTAATTTTGAACTGAGATATTTTTGCTGTATTTACTACTTAGTTGGTTTCTGGTGTTTTTTTTTTTCTTTTTTCAATGTGAGCCCTTTATATGAACATGCATAAAACTAGTAGGGGTGAAGGTCTAGTGATTTCTATGTAGCAAATACTTTATAACCTGATTTCATCACTAAAATAGTTCTGCAAGGCAAATATCATTATCTTCATTTTAGGCAATGAGAAACCGAGGTTAAGAAAATTTACGTCATTTGCTCAAAGGCACAAATTTAGTAAGTGACTGAATCTGGATATGAGCCCAGATCTGTCAAATATGTGTGCTTTTTGGGTCAGAAACTTGCCTCCAGGTTTCTAACTGAATGTCTGTATCACTTTAATTTGTGCAGCCATGTAATATTTAAACTAATGGATGTAATGAAAAAAGGCACATAAACAAATAGTCTAGCTGTTTGATGACCATTAAAGCATACATAAAGCAAATCAAAATCCTTCTTACCCAATAAGCTTTCAAGATTAGTGGTATGTAGTTTACCATTTATTAGTATTTTAAATAATTTTTATAATATAAATTGGTTTGAATTATCAATTTTTGTCCAATATTAAAGTAAAGATTATATACTGCTGACTATGGAAGCCAAGGCTATGTCTTTCCTATTTTCTTAGCTGACTCAAATGAAACCAGATAATTTCCATCTATTTCATTCCCTTTGACCCAATTCACAGTCACCCCTAAATGGATTCCAGAAATACCAGTTCTGCAGCTTGCAGAGTTTTCTTAAAGCAAGCCTAATGGATCAAAGTGTGTCATTCTATCTAGCATCAATTTATTCATCATACAATAAATTCACATTTTGTATAGGCTTAACACAGTGCTTAGGAAAGATAAAGAGTCTTGACTTCAAAGACCTATACACACACACACACACACACACACACACTTACGATCCACATATAGACACAAATATAGATATGCAAACATATAGAAACATAGAAGCAGACATGTATAAGTAGATTTATAATATATACACACTACATAATTTCTTTAACAATGCAAAATATCAAATTATAACCATGGGATTGCTATGCATTATAATAGATTTACCCCATGAGAATTCAGAAGAAGGAAAGATGAGTGTGGTACATAGTATCAGCAATACACTCAGCAGTTAACATTTTACTAAGCTCTTTATATGAATTATCTCATTTAAGCCTTCTATTAGTCATCTATTACCATATAAGAAATTTTGCCCAAAACTAGCAGTTCAAAACAACAGATATGTAACATCTCACAGTTTTTGTGCATCAGGAACCTAGGTGCATCTTAGCTGGGTGCTGTTGGCTCCAGTTGTCTCATAAGGTTGTATTCAAGGTGTCAGTTGGTCCACACATGCTACAGTAATTTTAAGGCTCAAATGGTGCTTAATAGCATACTTCCAAGCTCCCTTGTTTGTAGCCAGGCCTAAGAAGATCTTCCAAGTTCACTCATGTCAGCCTCTCCACAGCACTGCCTCATGACACAGAAGCTGGCTTTTTCCATGGTGAATAATCCAAGGGAGAACTAGATAAACATCGAAAATGGAAGTCACAGTCACTTGTATCTTAATCATAAAATGGCATCCATCACTTCTGCCATACTTTGTTCATTTGAAGCAAGTCTAAAAGTTCAGGCCATTAACGAGGGGATAACTTTACACAAGGGCATGAATACCAGGAAGCCAAGAGCCACTGAAGTCCATACTACAGGCTATCACAATCTTAAAATATTTTACAAGGTAAGCACTATTTTATGTAGGTAAGAAAATTGAGGCACAGATTGTTTAATTAACTTTTCTAATGTTATATAGCTGAAAAATGAGTAGACTAGGATTTAAACTCAGAAAGTATTATTACAGAGTCTAGAGAGATTCCCAGAAGTTAAAATTCAAACAGAGAAGAAGTACATGCTAGGAAAGAAATAGAGTATAAGCACAAACCAGAGCTGCAAGTGTGAAATTACGCATAATATGAATAATGTAGAGCCATTGATTTGGAAGTTGGTAGGTGATCCAGATAGAAAAATGGGCTGTTAGCTTTTGCTAAATGGCTAAGGAGTGGGGATATGGATAAGTGAGAAGTCATCAATTTTTTAAAACAGGGAATAACATGCTCAAAGTCTGGATTTATGGAGTTTGGAAGTTTGTAGGAGAGTCTGGAGTGGTGTGATCCCAGAGATACGGAGAGTTATTTCAATAGGAGTATATGCTGCCATGAGGATCTGGCCAAGAGGAGAGTCAGTGGGAAGAATAGACAATGTCTACAAGTAAGAATTCCCAAGAGTTGTTCATTAGCTGGATAAGAAATTTAAAATACTAAGTGTAAAAAATCACTCCAAGATCTTGAAAGAGGGATATTATGTGACAGAGGGAGTGAAATGACAACTTCAACAGGCAGGGATTTTTCCTGATTTCTTCACTGTTGCTCCTTGGAGCTTAGACTAGGTTATCACAAGTTCTTGTTGAATGAATAAATAACAGAAGCTGTTATTTATTAGACATATACTCCACTTAGCTCAACAAAAAAAGAACAAACAAAAATGTAAGGGAGGGTTAAGATTATAATGTTTAATGCCATTAAAACATAGCCAGGTTTCATGGGAACTGGAGGGCATCAAAAATAAGGGCATTGCTCACTTACTGTGCTTGTAGGCTCTCTGTCTTCTCCCTCCCTCTCTCTCTCTCTCTGTTTTTATCTCTCTCTCTCTACCTCTGTCTCTATCTCTATCTCCATCTCTTCCTCACTTCCCACCATTAGGTTCCTTAAACTTTCCAGATGTTTCCTGTAATTTCAGCTTGCATTTACCTTTGTTTTGTAACTCTGGCTTAGACTTTATAAGCTACAAGTTTCATTGCCAAGTGCTGATAAGCTCTTCTTGTGTTAATTCAAGTGAGAGAGAGAGAGAGAATTTCTGTGTAGTTCAAGCTTGGATCAGATATCTCCTCTGATCTAATTAGCACTGACAGAGGGTAGGTGGGTAGAAGTTTATGAAGCGTATTTTTTTCAAAGCAGGTTGGTAGAAACATATTATCTGGGAATATTGCATAAGTGAGGCAGGCAATTTTATGGTCATGTGTGGTGCATTATTTCTAATTCTTGACAATGGAAAGCCCTTGATGAGTTCTAAATATCAGATAAGGAAACTCAGGCTCAGAAGAATTTAGGTAATTTACCTGTTATACAGCTCACACATGGTTTTAGAGAAAACTCCAAATCCTCCATTTTCTGACTCTAAAACTACTATGTTACTTTTTCAACTTCTCACTGAAAAATACCAATAAGAAAAATAAGAAAGTTAAAATCAGAATGGCTATTTGTTTAATGAGGAGTCTGCAGGCTGGGCTATAATTGCCAGGTGCTAGTAATTGTAGGCAACCAATATCCCTGAATTTTGTCATCCCTCTGGCCCTATATCAGTCTCACCCATGCCCTCAACATAGGGTGAGGCTCCAGCATGGGTGAGGTCTGTCTTAACGCTCTTCTTGTAATTAAATACACTGGAAGTTAAACAGTTTATTTATAGCCTTTATCAACAGATCTTTTCTTTAAAACCCCACATGCCTTACGGTGGAAGCTATAGTTATCAAACTTTGGTTGTAGAACTTTGGCAGAAAAATGGGTGATATTGTAGAGTTATGTAACATTAGCATCAAATATAGATTGGGATGACTGGTTGATTGGTTAGTTGTTTGTTCTAGGAAATGGGTGGCCTGCTTATGGTACAAAGAAAAAAGAGTCAGTAGAAAGAGAGCACTTATAAACAGGAAAGGTAAAATTAAATCACTGAGGTAAGTGAGGGGGTGGGAATAAAATAATTGCTGAGAAAATAGGTAGAGACATATGTCTCTTCCTAAGTGACAAAAGGGAAAAGATGTGGCCAAATAAGAAAAATCTCACTAGATACTACATGATGTCTTTTGCTAGTAATAAGGAGTAAAAAATAATTTGTACTTCAAGAATGAAGGGAAAATTATCCATAAGATTCTCTCAGATAAATTGGGATTACATTGGCATTGATGCTCTAACAATATTAATTTATACAGTTATAATATTACAGAAGAGTACTCTAAAGCAGGAAGTAATGTTAAATGTTTAATGATTATTGTATGATTCACAGGTTCTTCTATGGTACTATTCACATAGTAGATGCTTAATAAAATTTTGTTGAGTAAATAAATCAACTAAAGAACAATAAGCAATACTTGCATTCTTTATTTCATTTCACAGGTTCCATAGTTGGATTTGGAAACTACAAATATTATGGAATTATTTGAGCAATTATTTGATAGTTTTAGAAATCTGTTTATGCATTTGTAGGTCAAGTATTTTTAACAGCAATTCTATATAATCAGAAATGTTTACACTTTGTGATATATTACATGGATGGGAAGAATGATTTTGCTGGGAAATATTATTGTTGAGATAAATTCTCAAATTTATTTTCATAAAAGGAGAGAAAATTATTGATAAACACATCTAAATTTGCAGATTGGTTATTTTTCAGAGGTTATTTGGGGTCATAATTGTAAATCTCATTACCGTGCTTGAAGGAGGTTTCTTTCATTATTATGGTGCTGAGGTCCATATCCCTGAAGCTAATTGCAAGGTAGAGCTGCAGAGTTCTAATTGTTTGCCATCAAAATAGCTGTGTAAGCTTGATTAACAGTGTTCAGCAACATTCATAATAGTCCAAGCCTGGCCCCGCATAAAATAGAAACTGTGAAAAAATCAATAAGATTTAATAAGATCAGGAACAATCACTTACAATAGTACATCAATCACACAAAGTAATAGGTGCAGGATTTGATAGGGTCCTGAACTGCCTGAGAGATTCATAACCAGTACTCGTTAATAATTTGTTCATTTGCATTTTATCAATCCAGCTACAGCTGACAAGCAGAAGGAGCAGGAAAGAAATATGTTGACTTAAACTCATCAGCTTTGCAATTAAAAAAATAACATATAATAGCAAATGTCTTGTCACATGGAAATCTGCTGTTATTACAAAGATGTGTGCAATCATTGGTTCTTCAGACTAAGCTTCTGTTAGACTTGCAGAATAGCTAGGATAACAGTGTCCCTGTGGTCACTAGGAAGTCTCAAAATGTTAGAGAGAATATACATGTGAATATAAATTTCTTCTCCACCTCTCGTAGAGCTTGATGGAGTAATAATATTTAATGCAAAACCTGCATATTTTCTTGTTTTTATCTCTTTGAAATAAATGAAGCTCCTGGCTTTGCCTTAGGCAAAACCTCTATCAAATGCTAAAACAATCATAATGAGATGGCTTTCTGGTGATTATTGCTTATCATTATATTCTCTTTCAGTTGATGTTATGAGTTTATAAAGTAATCATGCTATATTTACTATCTTTATTAAAACACATTTTTAGGAAGAAAGGTAAATGGATAAAATAAAATTGAGTAAACAAATTTCTGATTCTAAATAAATGATAGTCAGTAATATGAAAAAAATAATCCCCCTATAAACATCAGAGGCATAATGAAAAGTCTGAGCTATTTCCGAGAAATTCATGTGGATTCCTGGTTAGAAAATTTCATACAGGTTTTCTATGGAGGGAATTATGTGAGTGGTGGGATGCAGAGCACATTGTCAGAAACCAGCAGTGGTAGGATCCAAAATGTGGATTAATTAGTCTCTGTCCAAAACTTCAGTAAATAGTGTGCTCTTTCAGAAAAAAAAAATTATGATTTAGGTCTTTGTAGATGATGTTTAAATAGCTGATTTCTGTAAAGGAAGCTTTAATTCAATCAAAGTACAGGTAAAATCCCATTATGATAGTCTCCATGGGGCCTCTAAATTGTTTTGTTGTGGTAGAATTTTGTTAAAATGAATAAATACATTTATCACACTCCCAGTGTGTAGTATGTACTAGAGAGACAGACTTGGTGCCCAGTCTCTTTTCTATAGAATTAGCACATGAAAAAAATGCTTTGAATAGAAAGGCGGCTCCAAGAGCAAAGTAGAATGCTCACACACCCTTTAGGCTTTTCCTAAATCCTAGATAACTTTCAGAATGGTTTTGTTATTAAGATAAAGTTTTTATTATTTTTCTTTCCTTTTAAAAAGTCAGATTGATAGGTTGATCAGACTTTTGAAATCTAAAAGTGTGAAAAAAACCAAGTAATTATTATTTGTTATCTTGACAAAAAATAACTGTAAAAGATTCGATTATGTGCAGCTTAATTTGCTTTTCCTACAAAGCAAACGATTAAGAATCAAATGCTTCAATTATATAGGTTGATTCTTCTAAGGCCATTAAGCAGAGAGAACATTAGTAAATTTACCAAGAATCAATTCATAGAATGCCAATTTGCCTAAAAGCAAATTGATAAATGTTCAATTTATTGAAAGATCAATTTACACTAATTTTCAGCATTCAGTGATGTCTTTTTGGTGAATTGGTGAATATACAATTATCAGTTATATGGAAATCATTGTTACCAGTTTTTCTGGACTGTGGAAATGGATTTATTATTCTGAACATTCTTACCTTTCCTTAACGGAAGAAATATTTTTAGCACTGGCACAATAACAGCCTTGAGAGATATAGATAGTAATAAAAGACATATTTGAACAGTTTACATTGTAACAAAACAAGAAGAAAGCATATATATCTTAATAAATATTCTAATAAATATATTAATAATGTGCTCTCAGATTCAGAAGAAGGTGTGATGAATTATGAGGAGATAGAGTGTCTACCTGGTTCATCACTTTCAAACTATGGCATTCTTGAGAGTCAAAAATGGGCTATTAAAAGTTATATTGAAACAGCAGGAATAAGCAAGGACTGTTTCAAACAAACCAAAATATATGGTCACCTTAGCTGTAAGAGAAGAGGGGAAGGTGTGGGTTGTTCGGGGAACTGGTGATATTTAAGTTGAGATGTTAGAAATAAGTAGAGTTTCCCCATTCCAGGTGAAGAAAATCCACTGAATGGACAAATAGGTATGAGCAATAGTGTAGAGTCAAAGTGCCTTGTGTGTCTGTTGAATGGGAGAAGACATTAGAAGGTAGAACTGCAGCCTAATATAGAAGTCTTTGAATGTAGATTTTTTTCTGTAAGATAGAGTTATTTGAGAATGAAATAGCAAAAGAGAAGTAAAGCATATGGCATTATATAAATAGTTAATATTTTGTGCTCTAAAAACAAAGAGACTTAGATTTGCACCCCAGCCCCTGTATTGCTAACTTTGTGAAGTTGTTTCGTCTCATAAACTTAATCTTCCTCATCATTTGTGATGCATGTAAATCACTTACCATGGTGTTTGGTGCATAATAAGCACTCGATGC
Organism: Varecia variegata; assembly: GCA_028533085.1. NCBI lineage: Eukaryota > Metazoa > Chordata > Mammalia > Primates > Lemuridae > Varecia > Varecia variegata. Next base: position 69,268,373 of record CM052438.1, on the reverse strand, counting down.
TTATTAGTTGTTATTATAAATAAAAAATAATACTAGATGTGGTATTATTGAAAACACTTATTTCCTATATAATTATGATAAAATTAATTTATCTGAGGCTTAAAATTTGTACTTTATAAGAATATGTACATAAACAACTCTTCAAACTATAATATACTCTTCAAATTATATGGTTTACATAAGATCTCTATTTTATAAAGATAAAAAATAAACACTGGTAGGAAACAAGAATGGATGAGGAAAGCAAGATTATAAGCAAAAAAATTATTTAAGAAGTTTGTGATAAACACTGATTTGATGGCTCCCAATCCACTAAACACCCTAGAATTTACACCTTTGTATGTTCTTCTCCCCCATTGATTCTGGGCTTGATCATGTGACTAGATGTAATTAGCTTTGACTAATGGAGCATGATGAAAGTAGAATCTCAACAAGCACTGGACTTTAATTCTTATCTTCTTGGAATATTTCTTTTTGGAGTCCAATTACTAAGATTGAGGAGGGCATGGAAAGGCCATGTGGAGAGGGAGAGGGAGAAGCCCCGTATGGATCCCCTTGTTCTAGCCATCCCAGCTAAGACACTAGATACGTGAGAGAAGAAGCCCTCATGTACATCCAACACAAGAAGGTACCATGTAAAACACAGACAAGCTGTCCCAATTAAACCCAGTCAATATTGCAGAATCATGCACAAATATTTATTATTTTAAGCCATTCAATTTTAAGGTGGTTTCTTATACAGCAATTCATTACTATAACAGAAATTGAAACCTAGAAGTAGGGTTCCATTAAAATAAAATACCAAAATACATGACATTTACTTTTGTACTAGGTGACAATTGAAGGCCTAAGGATCATAAAGGAACTTGCTATTAAAGTAAAGAGAACTTAAGTTTTGTATGTATGACAAAACAATCAATGACTCTGCCACCTGCAGAAATATGACAGTATTAGTAGCTCTGGCTAAGATTTCTAGGAAAAATGTCAAAAGTGCCAACTAGATACTTTTATCTTCCTATCATAAATATGGGAGAAGTTAGATGAGTTAAAGAAATAATGGTTCAATATTAAAGCAAAATTTAAAGAAAATATAAAGGAGGTATGATTTGCTGTGTTAAAAAGCAAAATTGTTTTCTATCCCCAGGGCATTTTGGCAAAAGGATTCTTAACGTTAGGAATTAACTCGGGTAAAGGTCAGTTTCTGGATGCTGCCAGTGGCACATGATCTCATCATGAACATCAAGCCTAGGGTTAAGAGTGAAGGATACTTCATGAGACCTCAGAAATGTTTAAAGATGTGACCCAGAGAGTAAGACAAAGGACATTCTAAGAATCTTAAAGATATTGTTCACAGCACTCTCAATCATAAGGTTGTGGGAGAATCATACTAATGGATCTACTGCCAGCTTGGACTAAAAGTATTGAGGTAGTCAAAAAAGAAAAGCCTTTCCTATAAGAAGGAAAAGTTGAAAAAGCTACTCGGTCTAAAATATGGTCCACTTCTTATAAACAATAAAAAAATAAGAAAACTCAGAGAGTAAATCCAAGGACCAAGGCAACTGAGCCAAAGCTGTGAAGGAGCAAAACCAGACCCCAAGCAGAAAGCTAGTGATATGTGCCCACCAAACTTTCAAAATTGCTATGGACCAGTGACTGCTATTTGGTCCCCATTCTCTTGCTTTTTGAGTGGGAATGTCTACTGTGGATTTTCTGTCCCTAAATTACCAATGTATTTTAGGCACATGAAGTATATAATTTACCTTTAATTTAAAACTCTTTGGATTGAAGAGATCCATATTTAACGATCCTCATCCACACATGAACCTGATCTAGATGACAAGATTCTATTCTTTGAGCCAAAGCCTGGTGATATAATTAGATGAGATTTTGTATATATTTTGGAAGGGTGGGGAGGAGATTATAATTTGTACATGGAAAAAAAATAAATCACTAGGGGCTATAAAGCATATTGTGGTATTAATATATTTTTTCTTTTGTGTGCTTTCCTTTCCAATGAGCAATCCCTCCTATCAGTCTTGCACTTACACATTTCTCTCCTCCATTAAATCTGAGCTTGACCATGTGGCTAGGTTTGGCCAAAGAGATAATACCAACTGTGATGTAAATGAGAGCTTGGTAAGTGTTTCCCATTGAGGCTTCTTTTCTTGAAATGCTTGTTCTTTGTAACAAAACACCAAGCAATGAGGAAGTCCATGCTAATTCTAATGATGTAGAGGACCACATGGAGGGAAAAAGATGCCCATGTAGGTTCTAGCCATTCAGCACTCCAAGCTGAAGTGCTAGGTAAGTAAAGAAACGTCTTACACATTCTTGCCTCAACAGATGTCAGGTGGAGCAGAGAAAAGAAATCTCCTCCAAGTCTTGCCCTAATTGTGTCACTATTGCAAAGACATGATGGTTGTTTTAAGACACTAAGTTTTGGGTTGATATTGAATACATTATACAGCAAGTAGGTAACAGTAGCAAAACTATTTCAATTTTTCAAGTTAGAAATCATGGAAGAGGCATGTTACGAAAAGAAATAATATGATTTGTTGGATTACTATTTGTGGGAATGTAAGAGAAGAAGGTAACAAAGAGGACTACAAAGTGTTTCATCTGGAATGAGTGGATTGTTATGTTTTTAACTGAAATAGGAAACATAAAGGGAAAGAATTGGGGTGAGGGCTTTAGTTTTATAGGTAAATTTTAAATGATTTCTTATCCATCCTGGGCCCTTTAAAAGAAGTTCTCACATCCATGCCCCAACTGGCACATGAAAGCCAGCTTGAAGAACACCTATTTAGAGACATTCCTTTGAATTTTTTATATTTTCTGCCTGTGTTCAGTGGTTTTTGTCCAAGGCTCTGCACAGTAGGCAGAATAATACGTACTATCAAAGATATCTATGCCCTAATTCTTGGAACCTGTGACAATTCCATGATATATGGAAAGTGGACTTGGCAGATGTAATAATTAATGTAATAAACCTTAAAATAGATCATCCTGGATTATCTTCTTGGGCCCAATCTAATCATATGAATCCTTAAAAGCAGAGAACTTTTCTCCAGGGTCAGAGACACATGGAGGAAGGAAAAGAAAAAGTAGATACAGCAGAAGGGGGAATAAGATATGCCAAGTGTGAGAAGGTTTTAGTGTGCCTTTGCTGGTTCTGAGATGTAGAGGGTATGTGCAAGGAGTGGGGAGAGGGTTTCAAGGAGGCGAGAGCAACCTTAGCTGACAGCCATCAAGAAAACATAGATCAAAGTCTTATGACTGCATGAAATTGAAGTATAACAACAACCTGTGTAAGGTAGGAAGCAGATTCTTCTCTAGAGGCTCTGGAAAAGAAGATAGACCTTGATTTTGATCTTGTGAGATCCAGAACAGAACTAGCTGAAACACAGTGTACCCAGTCTTCTAACTTATGGGAACTGTGGGATAATAAATAAATGGGGCTTGTTTTAAGCCACTACATTTTTCATTTTTGGAGACAGGGTTCTCACCCTATTGCCTAGGCTAGAGTCCAGTGGCATGATAATAACTAACTGGAGTCTCAAACTACTGGGCTCAAATGATCCTCCTGCCTCAGCCTCCCAAGTAGTTGGAGCTACAGGCATATGCCACCACATCTGGCTAACTTTTTTTAACTTTTGTAGAGATGGAATCTGGCTATGTTGTCCAGGCTGGTATTGAACTCCTGGCTACAAGCAATCCTCCCACCTTAGCCTTCCACAGTGCTGGAATTACAGGCACGAGCCACTGCACTCAGCCCTAAGCCATTACATTTTGTGGTCACTTTTTATGGCAGCAATAGAAATCCTAGATATTGTGTTCTCCGGGTTCTGTTATTTGCTTCTAGCTTATTTTGCTCACCAAGTATGTATCACTTCAGAACATGTTGGACTTATCTGCATTTTATTTCATTTACTAATGTAGTGACCAGTTCTGCAAAGGCTCTGATAAAGAGAATTATCTTGACCTTAGGCAGCTGTCATGCTGTCATGCTGGTTCGCAATATTGATAACGTTATTTCAATTGCACCAGGTGAGCAAGGATTTGGAAGTATGCTTGATACCCTAGCAAACCACACTTCTGTGAGGGGATAGAAGACCAAACTTCAAGAAAAAACAAGGGAAAATTTTAGCAGTTTAAGGGTATAAAGCATAAAGCATCCTGTGTCTGTGACATCTCTCTCTCTCTTTTTATAATTTCTTTCATAATTCACTGCTTCCCCATTAAGAGAAACATTGGTTTGTGGAATTCTCTGCATTTTGAAGGCAATTTATACTTCAGCTGGAGCTACTGATCCAACCCATTTCTTAGGTGACTCAGAAGACTGCCATTTTCAAATAGGGCCTGGCTAAAGTGCCATCTTCCCTACCACATGGGCTATGAAATCAAGCCAACTCAATGGTGCTAGTACTAACTCTGTTGGATAAGAACATAATGTGGCAAATCCCGTAATAGAGCTGAAGTATGGACTAAGTTCCAGAGCAGGGAGATAACCTTCTGAAGTAAAGAAAGTCTATTTTTAGTATATTCCCAGGAGCTCTGGCCACTGTAGCGTTTCCGCTAACCCTTCTACATTATCTCTTTGAAGAGATTGTATTTGACCAACATCTAAACTGACCCTATGAAGGACTGGCCTTGTACCTCCCCTCTCACAAAAATTGAGGTTCCACATACTATAATAGAATAGTAAACCAGATATAATGAAGGGTATGAGAAATTTGGATGGCAGCAGGGGTGTATTGCATTAATCACTTCTTTCACAGCACTTCTGATAACTCTAGACTTCATCTGTCTCATTCCAGCCACTCCATAGAAACCAGTTCAGCATAGCTTTATGCAACATCCTTGTCTATACCAATTCACCTCAAGCTCATGCTGCATACCTTTAGCCTTCTTTCCCAATAGTTCTCTGTTTGATTCTACAGTGTGGAATGATTAGAAACCCAGTTGGCTCCATGCATAAGCAACTTGGAACTATGAGAGAATCAATATGTATTAGACAATGCTTTAAACAATAGAGGATGCTAGCTAGTAAATAAATGTTTTCTTATTCTCCTTGGGAAAAGACAATCCTGAAAACCATTTCAAACATATTCTTAAAATTCTATAAATTCATACAAGTAATCATCAGCAGATGTAGCTGTCTTGAAAGTGCATGTTTTTTTTTTTTTTTTTTTTCCAGAATGAGTAAAACTAACTTTCTTCTTCTGAACTAATTAAGAGTAAGTTGATGACATGACACCCCATTACCCTCAAATGTTTAGGTGGGAAATTCCTACAAAGAAATTCTCCTACATACTCTCAATATTGCCATCAATATTGAGAAATAAACATTATATATTGCTGTACCAATATATACAAACCAAATTCATTTTTTGCCAATTATCTCAATAATTTCTTTTGTAGTAAAGGGATCCAATCCAAGATCAAATACTGCTTTTTTTTTTTTTTTTTTTTTTTTGACAGAGTCTTGCTCTGCTGCCCAGGCTAGAGTGCCGTGGTGTCAGCCTAGCTCACAGCAACCTCAAACTCCTGGGCTTAAGCAATCCTACTGCCTCAGCCTCCCAAGTAGCTGGGACTAGAGGCATGTGCCACCATGCCCAGCTAATTTTTTCTATATATATTTTTAGTTGGCCAGATAATTTCTTTCTATTTTTATTTTTTTTATTTTATTTATTTATTTTTATTTATTTATTATAGCTTATTATGGGGGTACAACTGTTCTGGTTAAGTATATTGCCCATGCCCCTCCCAACCCCCCGAGACTGAGCCTCAAGGGTGTCCATTCCCCCAACAGTGCACATCGCACTC
>CM052438.1:69108033-69262047 GCA_028533085.1 Varecia variegata | reverse complement strand
TCCAAATAGGGAAAGAAGAGATCAAACTCTCACTCTTTGCTGATGATATGATATTATACCTGGAAAACCCCAAGAATTCAACTAAGCGACTCCTGGAACTGATCAATGAATTCAGTAAAGTATCAGGGTACAAAATCAATACACACAAATCAGAGGCATTCATATATTCCAACAACAGTCAAATGGAGAACCAAATTAAGGACTCAATACCCTTCAAAATAGCAACAAAGAAAATAAAATATCTAGGAATATATTTAACTAAGGAGGTAAAGGACCTCTATAGGGAGAACTACGAAACACTGAGGAAGGAAATCGCAGACCATGTAAATAGATGGAAATCCATACCGTGTTCATGGATCGGAAGAATCAACATTGTTAAAATGTCTTTCTATTTTTAGTAAAGACGGGGTCTCGCTCTTGCTCAGATTGGTCTCGAACTGCTGACCTCGAGCCATCCACCCGCCTCGGCCTCCCAGAATGCTAGGATTACAGGCGTGAGCCACCACGCCCAGCCTCACATACTGCTTTTAGTTGTCATATCTTTTCAGTTTTGTTCTACCTAGAATAGTCAGTCTTTCCCTGACTTTTATTACCTTGACATAGTTAAATATTGCAGCCAATTATTTTGCAGAATGCCCTCAGTTTGGGTTTGTTTTATATTTCCTTATGATTAAATAAAAATTATGTACTTTTAACAAGGATATCAGTAATCTTATGTTCTTATTGCATCCTATCAGGTGGTACATGATTTTGATTTGTCCTATTGTCATGTTAGCTTTGATCACTTAATTAAAGTGATGCCTGCCAGTTTTTCCATTGTAAAGTTTCTTTTATTTTTAACTTTTTGCAGTTAATATGTATTTGTGGGGAAGTCCTTTGAAGCTATGTAAATACTCATTCATAAAACAATTTTTCCTATTAGGTTATTTTCTCATCAAATTAATTATTACTATGACTTTTATTTTTAACTTTTTACAGTTAATATGTATTTGTGGGGAAGTCCTTTGAAGCTATGTAAATATCCCATTCATAAAACAATTTTTCCTATTATTGTTTTCTCATCAAATTATTTATTACTATGATGGTTCCAAATAATGATTTTCTAATTCTAATTCCATAATTCCTACTACAGAGGGTATTGTCAACATGATAGATGACTAAAAGTCTCAGGTGTTCATTTCCTAACAATGACAGCCAAAGCAATGAATAGACAACTACATTTTGATGAAAATAACTAAAAAAAGAGTACCAGAGTACATCAAATGAGTAACAGAAATCCTATAGAACACATAAACTCAATATGCTCATATAGAGAATGGAAGGAAACACTTGCCTCTGCCACCCCATCCCCCAGCTGAAATCAGCTTGGAAACAGGAGGGACTTCTCCCTGTGGTTAAAAAGCATCATGAGGACCTCAGCAGTCCCCATCACCATTCCAGTCACCTATACTCTTCACCACTGGGGACACCTGCACTCCTCACAGCTGCTAAGCCCAGCTGAGGGAGCAGCCTGGAGCCCACATAGCTCGCCTCCTTCCAGAGAAGGAGCCAGCACTGTGCTCTGCCCTCTGTAGCCTGTGCTGCTTCTGTGCTACATCATCCTGGCACCAGAACCACTGCTGAAGTGTATTCTGCACTGGGGATGTGTAGCCATATTTTTATTCTGAGGCTATGTTACTGCTGCACTATGCCAGCCTGGTAGCCTGCCATCCCCAAACTGAGCTGTTCCTGTACCCTACCCTGTGGGGCCAAGCTGCCATGGAGCTGCCTCATCCACCCTGTTCAGTTCCTGCTGCATCCTGCTCCTTGGGACTTGAGCTGACTTGGTGCCCTACCTCCTAGGAAAAGAGTGCTTTGGCTGCTCAGAGCAGTCATGCCCCCCAACCTGAGCTGAAGCAGAGCCTTTGCCTGACAGGGAATCATGCTTTGGCCAAGCTGAGCAGCTGCATCTCTCAGGGCTGAGCTGACACGATACCACACATCCCAGGGGAAAAGAAAAAAAAAACATTGGCTCAGCTGGGACACCCCACTATCCAGGGCAAACAATGGCAGCATCCTGCTTCCCTGGAACTGGACTAGGCCACCAGAGTTTGAACTGCTGAGACATCCTAGCTTCTTGGGGAGGGGAGTCATTGCCAAAGTGTTTCCTACGACCTGGGGCCCAAGCCACAGCTCCATGTTACCATTCCTGGGTCCTTGCTACTACTGTACCTTGCACCATAGAGCCTGGGATGCTGTGGTATCTCACCATCCCAGAGTTGAAAGTCACCATTATGTAGTACCTTATACCCTGAAGCCTGAGTTGTTGCTGTGCCCTATTGGCTCTGATTCCTGAAATGTAGCTGTGTCCTACTTCTTCAGGCTTGAACCTCCAAAGCACCTCTTCTTCCTTGGATCCAGGACAGTGCTGTCTCTGCCCTCCAGGTTCTGAGGCACAGCTACAATTTTGTCTTCTTGGCTCAAGCAGCTGAGGTGTGCTTCAGAGTCATAGACCCTGGCTTTTGGGGCAATCTGTGCCGATGCCTCATACAGTGAAACTGTGCCCCAACTCCCAGGTACCACAGTAGGTTTGTAAAACCTTGAGCCTAATATGCTGGCTTTGTAGTCACTCTGAACACCCTCTGTGAACCCTGGAACCTAGCACTGCTACCACTATTTGTGGACCATGTCAGACTTGATGCTGACAGGGATACTCTCAGCTAATACTCCTCAATATGGGAAAAATGAGAACAGGAGGATTCCAAAAGCCTTCACCACTGAGGATTCTAACAACATATGCTGCCACTGCTGCTGCTGCCACCAATTCCTATAGCTTAGGCCACTGAGACACCCATAGTCATTGCTGACATTGATCCCAGTTGAAGAAACTGCACAGAGGCTATACCACTGCATCTACCACAACTTTTCCAACTAGTTCCCTAAGACCCATCTGTATGTGAAAGTGTTTCCCTATGAAAGCCACTTTGTGCAGTTTGGAAAAGGTGACTATCTGACCACATGCATAGACAGGCATACAAGAAACACAAAAAAGCAAGGAAACATGACACTATCAAAGGAACACATTAACTCTCCAGTTGCCTTAAAAGTAATTCAAAATAATAATCTTAAGAAAACTCAATGAGATACAAGGGGATACAGATAGGCAATTCAACAAAATCAGAAAAACAATTCCAGATCTGAATGAGAAACTCAGCAAAGATAGCTATAATAAAAAAGAGCCAAACGTATGTCATGAAGCTGAAGAATTCAATGAATGAGATAAAAATATCCAATAGATATCTTCAACAGCAGAATAAATCACTGTAGACAGGATCTGTGAACTTGAAAATAGATCTTTTGAAATTACCCAACCAGAGGGGAAAAAAAGAAAGAAAAGAATGAAGGAAGCCTATGAGACTTATGAGACACCATTAAGTGAACAAATCTTCACATTTTAGGTGTCACAGAAGGATAAGAGACAGAGAAAAGGACAAAAGCTTATTTAATAAAACAATGGCTGAAAACTTCCCAAGTCTTGAGAGAGATATGGACAGCTAGACCCATGAAGCTCAAAAGTCCCCAAACAGATTCAACTCAAGGTCCTCTCCCAGGCACATTATAATCAAACTGTTAAAAATAAAAGAGAATTTTAAAAGCAGCAGAAGTATGAAGTCATGTATAAAGGAATTACACTATCAGCATATTTCTCTCCTTGTAAGCCAAGAGAGAATGTGATGACATATTCAAAATGCTGAAAGAAAAAAATGGAAGTGAAGTATAATATACCAAGGAAATCTGTCCATCAGAAAAGGGAGAAATAAAGTCTTTCCCAGACAAGCAAAAACTGAGGGAATTCATCACCACTATACCCACCTGCCTTAAAAGAAATGCTTAAGAGAGTTCTTCAAGTAGAAATGAAAGGATGTTAATCACTAACATGAAAACATATGAAAGTAAAACATTCTTTGGTAAAACTAAATATATAGTCAGATTCAGAATATTCCAATACTGTAATGATGGTCTGTAAATCATTTATATCACTAGTTAGAAAGTTAACAGCCAAAACAGTCAAAAACAACTATAGCTACAATATATTGTTAAGGAATACACAATATAAAAAAGACATAAATTGTGACATCAAAATATAAATCGTGTAGGGGAGAATAAAACTCTGGTTTTTGTATAAGACCAAAGTTAAGTTATTATCAGCATGAAATAGTCTATTGTAATTATAAGATGTTTTATGTAAGCTTCATGGTAACCACAAAGCAAAAAACTATAGCAGAAACATAAATGACAAAGAGAAAGGACTCAAATATAAAAATTCATAAATGAAAGTGGAGAAGTTATAACACATGCCTCAGAAATTAAAATGGATTATAAGGGAATGTTATGAACAATTATACACCAACAAATTTGATAATCTAGAGGAAATGGATACATTCTTGAAAAATACAACCTAAAACGTTGTATCAGAGAGAACTATAAGAGACCACCAACAAACAAAGATATTGAAGTAGTAATTTAAATATTCTCACCAAAGAAAATCCCAGAACCAGATGTCTTCATGGCTGAATTCTACCAAACTTTCAAAAACTAATTAATACCAATACTTCTTTTTAAAAAAATTAATGTATTACAGGGATACAAATGTTTTCGGTCACAAGGGTCACTTCTGTAATGCTTGAGCCAGGGGTATAAGTGTGCCTGTCATCAAAATATTGTTCATTGTACCCATTAGGTAAGTTTTCACTCATCCCCTCCTCCTCCTTCCTCCGTGGTTGGTTTCCATTGAATTATACACCCTTCTATGCACGTTAGTTCCAGTTTCATAGTGAGTACATGTGATGTTTGTTTGTCCATTCTTGAGATATTTCACTTAGGAGAATAGTCTCCAGTTCCATCCATACTGTTCCAAAAGGTACTAAGTCATCCTTCTTTGTGGCCGAGTAGTATTCCCTGGTATACATATACCACACTTTCTTAATCTACTCATTGGATTTCTGGGCACTTGGGTTGATTCCACAACTTTGCAATTGTGAATTGTGCTACAATAAACATTCAAGAGCAGGTGTCCTGTCAATAAAATTATTTGTTTTCTTTTGAGTAAATACCCAGTTGTGGGATTGCTGGATTGAATGGGAGGTCTACTTTCAGTTCACTGAGGTATCTCCACACTGTTTTCCATAAAGACTGTACTAATTTGCAGTCCCACCAACAGTGTATAAGCATTCCTTTTGCTCTGCAACCATGCTAGCATACATTGTTTTTGGACTTTTTAATAAATGCCATTCTAATTGGGGTAGGATAATATTTCATTGTGGTTTTAGTTTGCATTTCCTTGATAAGTAGTGATATTGAGCATTTTTTCACACGTTTATTGGCCATTTGTCTATCTGCTTTTGAAAAGCTTCTGTTCATGTCTTTTGCCCACTTTTTAATGTGCTTGTTTGATATTTTCTTGCTGATTTGCTTGAGTTCCTTGTAGGTTTTAGTTATTAGCCTTTTATCAGAATATAGCTTGTGAATATTTTCTCCCATTATGTATGTTGTCTATTTGCTCTGTTGATTATTTCCTTTGGCTATGCAGAAGCTTTCTAATTTAATCACATTCCACTTACTTATTTTTGTTGCTGCTGTGCTTACCATTGGGGTCTTCTTCATAAATTCTTTGCCTATGCTGGTATCTAAAAGAGTTTTTCCAACATTTTTTTCTAGAGTTCTTATGGTTTCATGCCTTATATTTAAGTTTTTTTTATCTGTATCAAAGTAATTTTTTGAGTGGTGAAAGATATGGATCCTGTTTCATTCTTCTGTATGTGACTATCTAATTTCTCAGCACCATTTACTGTATAGGGATTCTGTTCCCCAGTGTATACTGTTTTCTGCTTTATCAAAGATCAGTTGGTTTTATGTCTGGGTTTTCTGTTCTGTTCTATTGGTCTATGTCTCTATTTTTGTGCCAATACCATGCTGTTTGGGTTACTATAGCCTTGTAGTGTAGTTTGAAGTCTGGAATATATCTCACAATTATAAAAGCCATATATGACAAAACCATAACCAGCATCATTCTGAATAGGGAAAAGTTGAAAGCATTCCCACTAAGAACTGGAACAAGACAAGGATGCCCACTGTCACCACTTCTAGCCAACATAGTTCTGGAAGTCCTAGCCAGAGCAATAAGGCAAGAGAAACAAATTAAGGATATCCAAATTGGGAAAGAGGAGGTCAAACTATCACTTTTTGCTGATGGCATGATCTTATATCTAGAAATTCTATGCTTCATTTGGAACCCAGAAAGAGCTCAAATAGCCAAAGCTATCTTAAGCAAAAGGAACAAATCTGGAGGCATCACATTACAAACATTTGAAAAAATAAAGCTGAAGGAAATATTTTCTTAACACATTTTTTGAGATCAACATCATCTTGATACCTGAGTCAAAGATTTCACAGGAAAAGAAAATTATAGGTCAATAACTCTGACAAACATTGATGCAAAATGGCTCAATAAAATATTAGAAAATATATTTTCTAATGACATATCAAAAAGAATATGCATCATGATCAAGAGGAATTTATCCCTGGCATGCAAGGGTAGTTTAATATAAGCCAATCAATGGGATACATCACAGACTGAGAGACAATAATCATATGATCATCTCAATTGATACAGAAAAAGTATTTGACAAAGTTCAATATCCTTTCTTGATAAAAAAATTCTCTCAATAGTTTAAATATTGAAAGCTTGAAAGCAAGTTCCTCAACATAATAAAGTCTGCTTATGAAAACCCATAGCCAGCATTCACAATCGCTGGTGAGAAACTGAGAGCTTTTTCTGTAAGATCTGGTATAAAGCAAGGATATCCACTTTTACCACCTCTATTCAACATAGTATTGGAAATACTATCAAGAGCAATCAGATAAGAAAAAGAAATAAAAGATATCCAAATCAGAAAAGAAGAAGTAAAATTATCTATATTTGCAGATGACCTGATCTTATATGTAGGAAAACCCAAAGACTGCACCCCGAACTGTTAGAACTGTTAGAGATGAAGTTAGTAAATGTGTAGCATACAAAATCAACCTACAAAAATCTGTACACAAATAGCATTTCTCCACACAAATAACAAACTAGCAAAAAAGGAAATCAAGATAATAATCCTATTTATGATAGCATCAAAAGATAAAATACTTAGGAATAAATTTAACCAAGGAGATAAAAAATCTATACACGGAAAACTAGAAAACACTGATGAATGAAATTGAAGATGACACAAATAAATGGAGAAATATCTCATGCCTATGGATGGGAAGAATTGATATTGTTAAAATGATCATACTGCCCAAAGCAATATACAGATTCAGCACAATCCCTTTTAAAATCCCAATGACATTCTTTACAGAAATAGAAAAAAAAATCCTAAAATTTGTATGGAATAACAAAAGACCCTGAATAGCCAAAATAATTCTGAGAAAGAGAAATAAAGTTGAAACATCAAACTTTCTAGCTTAAAATTATATTGCAAAGCTAAAGTAATCAAATCAGTATGGCCCTGGTGTAAAAACTAGGTATATAGACAAGTGGAACAAAATAGAGGGCCCAGAAATACCTCTAAACGTATATGGCTAATTTTTGACAAGTGCATGAAGAAGATACAATGGGGAAAGGATTGACTCTTCAATAAACAGTGTTGGGAAAACAATGTTTCCACATGCCAAGGAATGAAAATGGACCCTACCTTACACCATACATAAAAATCAACTGGATAAAGGACCTAAGTATAAGACTTGAAACCATCAAACTTTTAGAAGAAAATACAAGGGAAAAGCTTTTTGACATTGGCCTTGGCAATAATTTTATTGATATAAAACCAAAAGCTCAAGCTACTAAAGCAAAAAAGCTTCTGCATGGCAAAGAAAATAATCAACAAAATAAAAAGGCAATCTACATATTGGGAAAAAATATTTGTGAACCATATATCTATTAAGGGTTTAATACCCCAAATTTATTAAGAACTCATACAACTCAATAGCAAGAAAACATATAAGTTGATTTAAAAATGGAGAAAGGATCTGAATAGAGATGTCTGCAAGGATAACATAAAAATGACCAAGAGGTATATGGAAAGGTGCTCAACATCACTAATCATCTGGGAAATGGAAATCAAGACCACTATGAGCTATCACTTCACACCTGTTAGGATGGCTATCCTCAAAAAGACAAGAGATAAAAAGTGTTTGTGAGGATGTGGAGAAAAGGGAACTCTGTGCACTGCTGGTGGAAATGTAGATTTGTGCAGCCATGCAGTGTTATGATCCCTATTGAGAGCCATACTCCAAAACAGTATGGAGGTTCTTAAAGAAATTAAAACAGAACTACCATATGACCCAGCAATCTCTCTTCTGGTTATATACCCAAAGAAAACAAAATCACCACCTTGTAAAGATATCTGCACTCCTATGTTCACTGTGGTATTATTCACAATATTCAAGATATGGAAACAGCTTAGGTGTTTGTCAATGGTTGAATGGTTAAAGAAATTATGCTATATATGCAGTAGAATATTATTCAGTCTTAAAAGCAAATGATCCTACCATTTGCTACAACATGGATGGGCCTGACTGATGTTATGCTAAACAAAATAAGCCAAACACAGAAAGAAAAATATTGCATGATCTCACTTGTATGTGTAATCTAAAATTTTAAAAAGCCGCTATAGAGAGATAGAGAATAAACAGCAGTTACCAGGGCCTGGGGGTTGCAGGGGATGCAGAAAATAGAGAGATACAGGTCTCTCTATTAGATGTATCAAAGGATACAAAGTAGCAGATATGTAGGATGAACAAGGCTAAAGATCTATCTACAACATGAGGACTATAGTTAACAGTAGTGTATTGTATTCAAGATTTTTGCTAAATGAGTAGAAAAATAATTTTTACTACATATATTAGCATCCTACTATAAGAAAAAACTTTGTATTCTTGATATGTGCACTTTTAACTATGTCAGTTTGGCCTCAGGGATTCCTATTTTATTCAGTTGGTTATAACCGTTAATATAATTTTGTATTTTAATGTTCAATTTTTACCAGATTTGTAAGTGGGAACCCCTTCAGGTTGACTTCTGTGTCTTTTTGGCATGGCTCATAATTTTTTTTAGCACTTTTAAAAATTTTGGCACAGCAAGATGTTCCAGCCTCATCTTGTTGTACTTTCTCTGACAAAGCTCTTGTCCCCGCAAAATTGCCATTTCTCATTTCTCCAAGGATAAATGGCTCCTTTTGGTGAAGAATGGTATTTAGAACTAATATCTGGGTCTAGGTGACCTCATTCTTATCAGGATCTCACTGTTCCCAGATCTGGCCTTCTTACTGGACAGATACCACCACCCCCCAACCCCTATACCTATTTTTCTGTCCCCTCTCCTGATATGTGCATCTCTCTCTAAATAACTATCTCTCCATCTATATGGAAAACCCTGAGTTCACACTGGTGTTTTTAATTCCAGTCCGACACCACAGGATTTATTCTAGTTTTCTCCTTTTCCACATGTGGAACTCCCTTCTATAACAATGAGAAACCTGGCTCCCATTATGGTCACTATGTATATCATGTCAAACCTATGTGTATGAAATCTTTCCTGGGAACCTTTGTCTCTCCCATCACATGGATGCCTTCTTATCTAGCTGAACAACCTTCCTGATTTCCTCCAATTTTGGCAACCGTAAGAGTTTCAGAAAAACACTGCCTCGTCCCGAGAACCCTCAATTCATGCCAATCTCCAGTTCCTCTCACTTCTTTCCAAAAGTGGAAAGAAATTTCAGAAAAAGTTTCAAGTACATATATGAAAAACATTTATTACTTATTTAAAAATTTTTATTAGAGCCCATAAGAGATTAAAAAATGAAAACATATAATTAACACGCAGTCTATATCAGTGGTAGATTATTAAAGTTGTATAATCTGCATATTGGAGCTATATTAACCTGGCATTACAGTATTATTATAGGTTTATATATATAAATGTATAATTATTATGACAATAGCTCCTGATTGCAGGAAATTAACCCCATTTCAAGATCTCTTCCAGTTATTAATGAACATTTTTCCCATATCTAGTTATCTTTTCATGTTGCCTCTCTCAACTACCTATTACTTCTAAGAATTTCCATCAATTTTCATACTCTAGCATCTACACTCAAATGCTCTAAAGATCCAGAGAAAAAAGTCATCTTTTTTCCACTCCAGGGTGCCTGTAGCTTTCAAAAATTAAAATTTGCAAAGTATATGTTATTGTATGCATTAAAATTCACACCATTGGGTGAACAGTTCTATGAGTTTTGATAAATGCATGTATTTGTGTAACTATTAATATCACCACAGCCAATATACAGTATAGCTCCATCACCCTCCTCAAAAGTCCTTTGTGCTACCCCTTTATATTTAAACCCTCTCTTCACTCTTAACCCTTAGCAACCAATAATATACTGTCCATTATTATAATTTTGCCATGTATAGAATTTCATATAAGTCTAATGGAGAGTATGTAGCTTCTGATTCTGGCCTTTCTCCTCACCCTAATGAATTTGCAATTCATTCACTTTGTTGTGTGTTTCAGTAGTTTCTTTTCATTGCCAAGTAATATTTCTTTGCATAAATGTACCCCATTTAGTTTATTCATTCTTTACTTGAGAGACATTTATGTTGTTTCCAGTTTTGGGCTATTCTAAATAAATTTGATATGAACACTCACAGGCAGGTTTTCCCTATGAACATAGCTTTCATTTTTCTTGGGTAAATAAATAGAAGTGGGATAACTGGGTTATACGGTAAGTGGATGTTTAAATTTATAAAAAATTATCAAACTGTTCTCCTTAGTGATTGTACCATTTTGCATTTTCACCAGCAGTGTTTGACAACTCAAGTTGTTCCACATCCTTGCTAGCACTTGGAATTGTCAGTTGGAATTTTTATTTTGTAGCCATATATTAGGTAGATTGTTTTGGATTTAATTCGCATTTCTCTAATGGCTAAGGATATTGCATGTAAAGTAACATGATTTCATGAAGAACATAAATTCTGTGTGGTAATTATTCTTAGCTGGTTACTTGATTGGGGATTGATTACATCAGTCTCTCCACAGTAATGTGGGGTTTTACAATGAATTCCTCACAATTCTGATCCCACCTGCCTCTAAATCTCAAGAACTGCACTTTTCCAATCTCCACATTAAAAAGCATTGACCCCTGAAGCAAAGAACGAGTAAAAATTGGGTGAAGGTATCAATAAGCTTGGAGGTGGAATAAAGGGGGTTATAAAAGTTAAACTATCATGACCTTTATATATTCTCTCCAGTGGGGTCATTTGTTTAAAGTGAAGTGCAAAGGGATTTTATTACAACAGACTGATTTTATTTCATTATGAAAACCTCTATCAATTCTATGCCTTTTTTTTAATGGAAGAAAGTATGAAATATCATCAGACAGCTATTTCACAAGAATTTCATTTTCTCAGTGCAATGGCACAGCAGGGGAACCAGGGTTGCCTGCAAGCGCATGCACAATGGTGAAAGCCAGCCAGTTTCAGTTCAGTTTCCAAGTGGAAACTTGCCAGTTCGACATCTTCAAATGGCTTTAGCGTTGGCACTGATGTGACGCTGAACCCACTGCCTATCTTTGTGTGAGAACTTCATCGGTAGTTTTGAATATGTCATTAGTGATGTGGCGGACACTTTGATGGACAAGGATAATCTCAGCAGCCCTCATGACTTTCTAGTACATCAGTGAAGTTGTGGAAAAAGGTGTTTCCTCAGCAGTGTCAAAGTCCAGAAGGACTATTCTTTGATTATATCTCTGTATCCAGAAAAATAGTAAAGGAATAACAGTTACCACTAAAAAATTATCAGTAGTCTCTACAGGCTTGTTGATAATGCGAATTTAAAGGACTGGGAGGAATGACAATTTCCAAACAGAGAAGAGTTCTTACTTGGGCCCAACAGAGTAAACAGTATCTGTATAGGTACTGGCTTTTTAAGTTAATTTTAATATTGGAGACTGTCTTTTCATTGCAGTGCCTAGTTTCCTTGTCAAACAATTTCACCGTCCTCATCAGAGTTGATAGTCACAGTAGTTTAGTTTCTGTAACAAAAACAATTTTTGAAGCCTTGTTCATTTCTTCTCCTTGCTTTCTTTTTTTTAAATGCTATTACCTAACATAACTGACAATCAGCTAATGACATACAGCTTTGGTTTGGTTAGAAGGTATTGCTAGCACCTCATTCTTCTGTTGACCATTCAGTATTAAATATCATACTGTGTTATAAAATGCTATGCCAATTCCCAAAATAATAAACAAAACTAGGAATGTAGTAAGATTTTATATCAAATAACCATAGGTCAGAAAAATCAAATTGCACTAGATGAAGGTCGAGTCCTGAAAAAAGTAAAAAAAAAAATATCTAGGTGTATTAATTTTTTCTCTCTCAAGAATCATGCAGGAATAGGGCTCTGGCCGGTGGTTACTTCATGTCTCTACAGGGAGTGCAAGTTGCATAAAATAATATAAATGGAAACTATTTATTGACTAAAATATCCCCTTTAAGTTCTCTCCAATATTTCCTCTTTACACAAAGGCTTATGGTTAAATTCACAGAATGTTCATAATGGGGAACTGTTCCTTGAAATGTGAACCTCAAAAGAAGGACAGGTATGTCAGATAGGAAGCTCTTTCACTATTGTACTTCCAATCTAGGTTCATCCCCTCACACAAATTTTTAAAAAATTAATTAATAGGATATTGCCATTATTTTGTCATGTGTAGTATTCCAGAGAGTTCAATGTTTGCCAAAATGGTATAAATCAGTTCAGCCATATCTCTTCTTAGAAGTTTGTAACATGTTAATATATAACTTATGTAATGTATAAGTGATATACCCCCTTTCTTATCTCAACATTAACAGGATTAGAACTGATTAAGGTGCTATATCTGTTTTGTACGTTGTGCTTTTCATCTATACCAATTTTATTATAAGAAGTATTATTTCTTAACCAGCAGCCCAAAAATCATTGTGTCAAAAATTTCTTCCAGAGAATAAAAAATATAAAATACAATATCAAATGTATTTTGGAAATATTTTAAATGATATAGCCAAATAAGCTTTGGCAAAGTGATGCTTTTTCCTGTTAAATTTAATAGGGGATGCTGACCCTTGGTGGTAGGAGACTACCTCTTCTGATGTATTATGCAATTACATTGATGGATGGTTAATTGAGTCACTGTGGCAGACCATACGTTTACTCATGACCTGAATGTCATTGGTCAGGTTATGGCTTCACATCTTTGGCCTTTGATCATATACTGTTTTGGAAAATACCTGTCTTAAATTTAAACTTCTGGTTTAAAAATGCCCAGAGTAAAATAAATTATTAACTTCTTCATCAAAAATTTGCACACAATTACTTTGTCACCACCAAGAATTAGATTGTGTTTGTTACTTGATTTGAAACCACTGATAAATGTAATAGGACTTTTGTGCAAAGGATGAAATTAATTGTCTCAGTTTAGGTGATCTCTGATATTAATCGAAACATCACTCAAACTTTCATAAATATATATTGATATAGGTATTTAGATAATAATTCAGTTTTCTGGTTTATTGAGACAAAATGCTAAAAAATATTTATGCAGGGCTAGCCTTTTGCAAAATTGTATAGGGGATAAAGATTATCTTTAGTGTCTCAATTTCTTACTGCCTTTCCCATGTCCAACATGGATTCTCTGTGCCACAGGGTGTAAGTAATATCTCCCTTAGTTTATGTTCCCTGATACCTGTCCCGTTGAATGGCAACATTTTTTAGTTTCCCTAAATACCACATCTATTTTTGAGGTTAATGTAGGTAATTCAAGTGAAAGGACTCTTGTGACTCTTAGAAGTCTTGTATAGTGAAGAGAAATGGCCGAAAGTGTAAACCTGTGTTAGAATCTTCACTCTGTCACCAACAAGTCTGGACTTTGAATATGCACTATAACATCCCTTATTATCTTCCCTAACTGTATGTTGGATATAATAATATTTATATCATAGAATGTTGAGATGATTAATTAAAATCCTCTATATATTGCACCAAGTACAGTTCATTGCAGCCATTCAATCAATATTAGTATTTTTATTATTCCTTGAACATTTTCCATAAATTCTTCAACAATCACTAAAATAATAATAGTAAAAAAATAAAAATAACTACCATTGATTGAGCATTTGTTTTCATGAAGGAAATTGCCTGTATGCATTGCCCCAAATATCTTTACAACAATTATGTCACATACTATTATTATTCCTATTTTATAGGTAACAAAATGGAAGATCCTGGGAGTCTATTAGCTTGTTCAAGAGCACAAGGTGAATAAGTTACAGAACACAAAATTAAATCCATACTGTGTTATTCAAAAGCTAATGCATATAAATAATAACTTTTCCTAACTTGGTAATGAAAATAAATTAACTATAAATTAACTATTATATTCAACTGTCATCTTTGCATATCCAAATTTTTAGAGACTACTCAAATTTCCACCAGTAAAGAAAAAAAAAATGATAGGAAAACTGAGGTGAGTTAGAATTCTTGATCACAGAGCTTCTATAAACTACTTGAGTCACCTTTCAGTGCCATTTAATTCCAGGTTATGATTACGGTCTTCTATGTGTGGCAATTTTGAAAAGGAAGAGAGGACTCCAATTAGCTCCTTCCCCTTGCATAATGCTGTATGAATACTAATAATTCAATGTATCAGTACACTCATCTTTCAACCTAGAAAAAAATTACAAACTGGTTTTTAAAATCAGTTTCTTTAGATAGCATTTTATTATGTGTGATCTATCTTGAATCTGTAAAAGAAAAATCCTCTGTCTCGTGGAATAATAAAATACATTTCATCACATGGTAGCAGAATTCTAAGATGGCCCCCAAATATCCACTTTCTGGTCTACACATCCTGCATAATCCCTAGGACTGTGAATAGGATGGATGCTATTCCTGTGACCTGATTAATCTATATGTCACAGCTGACTAAGAAAAGGGGCTCATCTGGGGTGAGCTTAACTTAATCAGTTGAGCCAAAGGACTAGGCTTTTTCTGAAGTCAGAAATTAAGAGCATAAGAGGAATTCCACACAACGGAGATTCTCTGCTGCTGTCTTTGAAGGTGAAGGGGGCCATCAGACAAGGAATGCAGGCAGCCTTTAGGAGTGGCTCCCTAACTAATACCCAGCAAGGAAATAAGTACTTCAGTACTACAATCAAACAATTTTAATTCTACCAATAACCTGGATGCACATGAAGGTGGTTCTTCCTCAGAGCCTCCAGATGAGAACTCAGTTTGGCTGACACCTTGATATCTGTCTTAGCATGAGTGAATTCTGACCTGGACTAGAAACCTTGAGCTTGTCCATAGTACCTGGATCCATTAATAAATGGATGTTGTTTTAGGCCATTAAATTTGTGGTAATTTGTCATGCAGCAACAGAAAATTAATATATATCATTTAGAATATAGCTTATTTAAAAGTAAGAGTTATTCTTATGAGCTAATGAAAAAATAAAACAATATATATGTTTATGATATAAAATACCCACAGGTCTCATAGCACAGAAGTCCCATGCCTCTTTATGATATAATCACGATTGGTAGTATGGTAAGTATTTTAGTAAAATACTTTCCCGAACTGTGATTATTTTTAACTAACCATTTGGGTTTTGATAGAATAAACATTTCTGCTTATTTATCAAGATGACATAAAATTCCTTCTACACTGTGCAAGCTGTTTTGCATATTTCCTCCCTAACATAACGATTTTAAAGCTATTTAAATTTCTCAAATGTTTTAATGTAAATACTATTACTTTTTTATGTCATTGTGGTAGAACATGCTTCTAAGTAATACTGCTGTATCTATGACATGTCTTTGATGATTCATCCAGTTTGACAAGTAACTGTCTGCTTTTAAGCTCTTTAGTTTGCATCAACACTGAGATGAAATGCGACTTGAACAATGTGTACCATTGAAGCAAAATAACATACAATCATTGTATTGTTAAAAAAATAAAGCTTTATAATGGACAAAAATAGCTAATGGAGCAGGATCTTTGCTTCAACACCGGATTTTCTCACAAAATGTCCAGAATTAACTTAAATATCCTTTGTCCAATGACTTTAACCTATAATACAAAACAGAGGGCTTGTATCTGCTGTGTAATTTTTTAGGGCTACATTGAGAGAGATTATGATAATATACATATAATAAAATTACCAACGATGGTTGAATCCTGTAATTGTGAACTGAATTCAAGGAGGCTGCCTTGAAGATGAGAACTAACAATGTCTTCATTTTGATTAGCTTACCTTTTCAAGTGTTCTGCTAGAAACCGCTATCACACAAATAGAAGCAAGAACTTTATTATCATCACTATAGCAACTGCAGAAAAATTTATTTCAAAACAGTTGGCTACCTGAAATTTTTCTCAGGATAGAAAGAAGAGCAGATGATATATAACATTTTAATTCATTTTTAAAAATTGTTTTGTGATCTTATCTAGTGCACTCTCTTTTACAAAAACAATATAATCCAGTTACTTTATAAATTTTTTTATTTAAACAAAGATTATACAAACATCTGTATATAAACATATATATGTTAATTTCAATTTTCTTTATGAATTAGCAGTCTGCATCTCTATTACATTTTTGAAAGCAGCTTACAAAACTGTATAAGGAATAGTTTTATATTATTCAAAATTTTAGTTTGTCACTAAATAGTACTTTTTCTGTAAATTATATTTAAATTAAGACTCTGCACCAGATATTAATATACATGAACTATTGAAAATAAATTAATACTGTTTTCTTTGTCTTGTACAAGAATGATCACAATTTTAAGGCTGGTTTATTTAATATTTTGTGCTCTCTCTCTTAAATTTCTGTGAAAGAAAATGCTCTTGTTCTTCCCATGATATGTTTCCATTTCTCTAAATTTTGTCATGAATGTGCATGGTTCAAAGTTGCTGACAATCTGCATTTAAAATAAGATGATCATATAGTAGGGCTGCCTAGGCAATTTTTAACCTTTGTATCTTTGCTGGAGCCAGAGTTCTGAGAACTTCGTTTGTAATGGACTTTTAAAAATGCCTTTCAGGACTGATAGGACTTACTTTTTAAGTACTCTTCTCCTACTTTAACTGAGAAAGACATGACAAGAATTCAGGATTTCCTGAAATGCATTCTTATGCATGAATTATGCACATTTATAAGATAACATGGCTACCTTTAGCTTCATGAAGCCTCCCTCCTACTGATGACTGATGGGATGAGTCCTTGCAAAATTTAGGGAAATTGCATGCTTTAAGAGACAAATTATGATACGAATCTATTTTCAAAGCTTTCATAATCTTTGTGTGAATTTCTACTCTTGGTAACACTGGAGAATTAAATCTTACCGATGTGTACAATTATGCATAAAAGAGCAATAAAAGGATAAGAATATGCTTGGAATAAACCATTAAAATAACATATAGATTATTTTTGAAAATAACTTGTTGCTTTAAAATCTAAAGTCGATTTTTCATGTTTATTATTTTACTGGAGACTCAGTTGAATGAAACATCTAGAACATATATATTTATAGTAGAGGTATAAGTTCAATATTAAGTTGACTTGCTTAAAAATAATAATTTGTTAACAATACATTTTGGAATCTTTTCTCAAAAAGTCTGATTAATCAACTAAAAATTACATAATTATGAGAGAAGTTCATTGTCCTTTTTCTGCAACCATTTATCACAAAATCAGTTTTCAATAAATTTCTCATATCTATGCCATGCAAAATTTCCATCAATATTCTTTGAGTTTAAATATTAAGATAAAAAGTAAATTGGTGACCTAACGATATCTAGGACTGTTGAGTAATATTTTTTGCCTTTGAATATGTATTTCATTTAAAGGAGTTTTACTCCTTCAAATTAGTAATAGCATTGGGATGGTATTAGCCATTTGATAATTATATTATTTATATTACCATGTGAAAATGGTTTCCTACAATAGTAATACAGTGTAATGTGCATGTAGAAAATATCTCAACTTTTAAATATGTGAACATGTTAACATGCATGTTTATGTCAAAATCCAGAAATTTTTTCATTAAAAATATATTTCTTACTTTAAATTGATTTTACATAATTTGTTTTCCTTAAAAGTTTACAAAGTTTTGGAGGCTGCCAGTAGATGGCATTCTGGTTTCTGTAAGAGATGTTTATTTAGAAATGGGCTCTTTTCTTTGGGAAAAAGAAAAAGAAACTGACAATAGGATTGTGATTGAAAAGGCTATTAGACCTTCTTGAAAGAACTGTAGCCATTCCAAAAGCAAATAAGTCTCAAACCATGTTTCGTTTATTAATTTACTTTACCAAGCTCAGTCAATTTGGTAACTGAGCTTGGTAAACTAAATTAATAATTTGGATGTTTTAATGTATAAAATATACATTTCATTATTCAATAATGTATAATTTTATTGAATAAAAATATAGTGCTTTTAAAAATATAATAATTTTAAAACAAACTAATGGAAGTAGTGTGTTCAGCTTCATTCAAAGTAGTATAATCAATAATCAACTTATGCTAAGAACTATTTTATTACCTACAGGCACAAATTCATACATATCAGCATCATTTAGTCATGGATGACCACATTATCCAATTTTCCTACAAATTACCTTCTTCCAAAAAAATGAACATAATGTAATAAAGCTTCCTGCATATAATTGATGATCATTAGGTATTTGTTAAATGAAAAAGTACATCTATAACTCACTAAGATATTATTTCTGGATTTATTTGAAAAATTACATAAATTGAAGATCCTCAGTGTACTTTTTATTAAAACATCAAATATCCAACATGCAGAATAGGCCTCTACTATTTCCAAGAAGGCCTTTCGTAATTCTTAAATTACTTAGGAGGTAATTGAATTTATGATAAAAAGATAGCTTCTCTCTATATCAACATATTTAGTAGTCACATTACTTATTTTAATCCTAGGGTAGGAGAAGAATTAAAATATATGATCACTAAAAAAACTCAAAAAACAAAAAAAGAAAAATCACAATTATTATTCAAATGTTTAAAAATGCCCAACAAACCAAACATATTTAAAGTCTTTAAGACAATTTTTTCATACATCACAATAAAAGAATAAGAAAAAAGATTTAAACAAATTAAAAGTGCAAATAAAATTAGAGTGGGTAATCATTAAAACAGCAACCAATTTCCAAATGCTATTTTTTTCATTGATCTCAATGTACAGACAAATAATTAATATAATAATTGCAAAATTTATATTTTCATTAAAGTAATCCTCCTTAGGAATGTGCAATAAAGTATTTTGATAGTTCATATATACCGAGCAATTGAAAATGAATTAAAGTATATATTTTTTAAAAATTTAGACTTTTTATTAATTGTGACCGTCTTGTCTTTATTGGTCTAACAGAGCAAGCTTTTACTTTAATAAAGCACAAGCCATATTCCATGTGATAAGGAGCTAATTATTTTAGTTAATGTCTTAGAATTTCCGGTGCTGGCTATAGAGTTTCCAAAACTATTGATTTTTCAGAATCACTATTAAATTCTTCAAATACAGAAAGTTGAGAAACATGGACATTTCCAGCTGTCTGCACAATTCAAAATGGCAAATATCTTGCTATTGCAAGCGAGAATCTATTTAGAACATGATTACATTAATCCAATAGTGTCAACAAGTTTATTAATTTTTAATGGCCTTGCTTAAAAGCCATCTCTCCCAAAAATCCCTCCCTGATATCCTCAATTACAAGTTATATTTCTCAGTTCTCAATTCTCAAATATTTTATACCAGTTTTTGATGTAGTTCTATTTCTTAAAAATTCATGTATTATGTTCATGAATGTGGTTTTTATATTCTATTCAAAACATTCTTTGGAGGAATATTCATTATTGTATCTCTCACAAGGAACACCATCCTGCCTTTTCTGTACTGGGCACTACTAAACAGTTATTTTCCAATTTGCAATAATAATTATTTACAATAACAGCTAATTACTATAATAAGCAGAATAATTTTTTTTTGAATTAAGAATATGAAATCAATAAATGTTAGATTAAAAAATGCATAAATAAATAATTATGATAGCTTACAATGGAACAAAAGGTTAAGCTTATTCCTTAGGGAATGGCAAATTATAAATGAAAACTCAGGCTAATGTTTTGTTTTTTGAAAGTTCATTAATGTGATTTTCCCAGTGATTTTCGTTTCATTCTAGATCAGAGTTTCAACTGTGAATGCCCATTTAGAATAACTGAGAGATTTTAAAGGTAATACTGATTCTAATTTTTTAACAGATTTTTAAATGCACAATACTGTATTGTTAATAATTATAGGTACTATGTTGTAGAGGAATTCTCTAGAACTTATTCATTTTGCCTAACTGGAATTTTATATCCATTGAGCAACAACTCCTCCTCATATTAAGTGCTCTTAACACATACACACACACATACACACACACACACATCCCACTTACAGCCAAGGAAACTTTGAGGAGATAAATATGTTTATTACTTTGATTATTGTTGGGATATTATGGGTGTATGTATATGTCCAAACTCATCAGATTGTACACATTAAATATGTGCAATTTTTCTATGTCACTTACCTCAATAAAACTCTTTTAAAAATTTTCACATTTAATATATATGATTTGATGAGTTTGGTTATATGCATGCAATTACAAAACCCTCTATTACCTTGACTGTGATAATGATTTCATATTTTTTCAAATTTTTTTATTTTGGTAAAATACATATAACCCAAAATTTGTCATCTTAATCATTTTTAAATGTATAGCTCAGTGGTATCAAATATATTCATGATGTACAAACATCACCACCATCACTACCATCCATCTTCATAACTCTTTTCATCTTGTAAAACTGAAACTCTGTACTCGTTAAACAATTCCTAATTCCTTATCCTGCTCTATGGCAACTGCCATTCTACTTCTGACTCTAAGAATTATACTGTTATATTTACTTCGTATCAGTGGAATCATACAGGATTTGTCTTTTTATGACTGGCTTATTTCACTTAGCATGATGTCTTCAAGGTTCATCCATGTTGTAGCATACTGTAGAATTTTCTTCCTTTTTAAGGTTGAGTAATATTCTATTGTATGCATATAGCGCATTTTGCTTACTCATTCATCTGTTGATGGACACTTGGGTTGCTTCCAAGTTTTAATTATTGTGAACAATGCTGGTATAAACATGGATGTACAAATATTTTCTTGAAAATCTGATTTCAGTTCTTTTGAGTATATACTTGGAAGTGGAATTGCTGGATTGTAAATTAATCCTATTTTAAATTTTTTGAGGAATTAACACACTGTTTTCCACAGTGGATGTACCATTTTACATTCCCACCAGCAGTGCACAAGGATTTTAATTTCTTTACATTCTCGCCAACACTTGTTATTGCCTGACTTTTTGAGAATAGCCATTCTAATGGGTGTGAAGTGGTATCTTCTCATAGTTTTAATTTGTGTTTCCCTAATGATTAAGGATGTTGTGCATCTTTTCATGTGCTTTTTGGCCATGTTCTTTGAAGAAATGTCTATTTTAGCTCTTTGCCCACTTTTTAATCAAATTGTTAAGGTTTTTTGTTGTTGTTGAGTTTTAGGAGTTCCTTATAAATTCTGGATATTCATTTCTTATCAGATATATTATTTGAAAGTATTTTCTTCCATTTTTTGAGTTGCCTTTTTACTCTGTTGATAGTATCTTTTTGATGTACAAATTTTTAAAATTTTCAGGAAGTCCATTTTGTCTATTTTTTTTCTTTTGTTGTCTGTGCCTTTGGTGTTACATATCTAAGAAATCATTGCCAAATCTAATGTCATGAAGATTTTTATCTATGTTTTCTTCTAAGAGTTGTATTGTTTTAGGCCTTACATTTAGGTATTTGATCCATTTCGAGTTAATTTTTGCATATGGTATTAAGTAAGAATCTAGCTCATTATTTTGCATGTGGATATACAGTGTTTCTAACACCATTTGTTGAAAATATCATCTCTTACAATGGTCTTGTCACCCTTGTCAAAAAATCATTTGACCACATATGCCAGAGTTTATTTTTTAGCTTGCCATGGTCCTGTCATACTGCTATAACAAAATATTTGAAATTCACTAATTTATAAACAATAGAAATTTATTTCTCACAGTCCTGGTGTCTGGAAGTCCAACATCATGGCATAAGCAGGTCAAGTGAATGGTGAGAGCCTGGTCTCTCTGCTTCCAAGATGGTGCCTTATTGTTGTGTCCTCATATTGTGGAAGAAAGAAGGGCAAGAAAAACAAACTCTCTCTGAAGCCTCTTTTATAAGAGTATTAATCCAATCATGAGAACAGAGCCTTCATGACTTAATCACTTCCCCAAAGGCCCTGCCTCCTAATACCACCAAAATGGTGATTAAGTTTCAATATGAATTTTGGAAAGGACACATAATCAAACCATACCATTTCTCCGCTGGGCCCCCAAAGTCACATCCTTCTCATATTAATCAGTACATTAATATTAATTAATATATTTTATTATTAAATATATAATATAATTTAGATATTTAAATGAATTAATTCATTAATCCATTAAAATATATTAATTCCATCCCCAAATTTTTAACTCATCCTGCATCAACTGTAAAATCTAACTCCAAAGTCTCATCTAAATATAATCTACATAAGATGTGGGTGAGACTCAAGGTAAAAGTCATCCTGAGGCAAATTATCCTCCAGCCATGAGCCTGTTAAATCAAAAAAATTATGTGCTTCAAAAATATCACAGTGGGACAGATGTAAGGCAGACATTCCCATATCCCACCTCTGGACACACTGGGGTGGGAGATGGACCCCTAAGGCTCTGGGTGACCCCGCTCCTATAGTTCTTCTGGACATTGCTCTAGTGAGGACTTTTTGGTGGTCCTAACCCCACAGCTCCACTAGGTGTTACCCTAGTAGGGACTTTCTGTGACAGCTCCACCCGTGTGGCACTCCTCTGCCTAGGCTACAAGGCTTTCCAAAGTATCCTTTGAAATCTAGTTAGAGAAAGCAGTGCTTCCAAAGCTCTTGCATTCTGTGCACAAGTAGAGTTAGCGCCATATGAATACCTCCAAGGTTTACTGCTCATATCCTCTGGAGAAGCAGGCCGAGCTGCACCTGGGCATTCTTGATCCACAGCTGGGGTGGCCAAGAAACACTGTACTGAGCTGTGGGAAGCAAAGATTTGAGGTAGTACTGGGTAGCATGCTCTAAGGCCCCACAGGCACCCTGGGCAACTCTCTTGAAATTTTTCTGTCCTCAGTTGGCCTGTGATGGGCATGGCAGGGCATTCTCCCACATCTTGATGAATAGCATCTGGCTCCCTTCTATCCATACATATCTCCTTATCACATGGTCACTTGGTTTTCTCTCCTAAATATACTTTTTTATTCTTACATGGCCAGGCTGAGGATTTTCTAAATTTTTATGGTCTGTTTGCTGTTTGGTTATAAATTCCATCTTTAACTCATTTCTCTCTTTTTTCATAATACTACAAGAATTTGAGAGAAGCTATTCAGCACTCTGAACACTTTGGTTAGAGATTTCTCCTGCCAAATATTCTATTAATAGTTCATCACTCTTAATTTCTACTTTCCACAACATACTAAGACATGACTACAATTCAGCTAAGTTCTTTGACACTTTGTAACAAGGATAGCTTTACTCTAGTTTCCAATAAGATATTCCTTATTTCTGTCTAAGACCTCATCAGAATGGTCTTTACTGTCCATATTTCTACCAGTATTCTGTTCACAACCATTTAGATAATGTCTAAGACTAAGACAGCTCTCTTCTTCTTCTGAGATCTCACCAGAATCATCCTTAATGCTCCCTTTATGACAATACAGGTTTTTTTCTAGCATGCACTTCAAAACTTTACCTACTATCCAGTTCCAAAGCTGCTTTCACGTTTCAGGTATTAGTTATTGCAACACATCTGTGTTTTTTTCTGAGGTTGTCTTAGTCTGTTTGTGCTATTATAAAAAAAAACCTGTGACTAGGTAATTTATAAACAATAAAAATTTCTTTATTACAGTTCAGGAACATGGAAGTCCAAAATCAAGGCAAAAGCATGTTCATTATCTGGCAAGGGCCTGGTCTCGCTGCTTCCAAGATGGCACCTTGTTGCCATGTCCTGATATGACAGAAGGCAGAAGGGAAAGAGAGGGGAACTTGAGCCGGAGCCTCTTTTATGAGGGCATAAATTCACTTCAGAGGGCAAAGCCCTTGTAACCTAATCATGGTCAGAAAAAGACCTACCTCTTCATACCACCACAATGAGGATTATGTTTCAACATGAATTTTGGAGAACACACACATTCAAATCACATTAGGGCTCTTTATTCTATTGTATTGGTCAATATGTCTATTTTTATACTGGTACTATTCTGTTTGATTACTGTAGGTTTGTAATAAGTTTTGAAATCAGGAAGTGTGTGTGTTTACCATCTTTTTTTTTTTATTTAATTGTTTTGGCTGTTTAGCATCCCTTAAGATTCCATATAAATTTTAAGATGGAGTTTTCTATTT
Source organism: Varecia variegata (assembly GCA_028533085.1). NCBI lineage: Eukaryota > Metazoa > Chordata > Mammalia > Primates > Lemuridae > Varecia > Varecia variegata. The sequence goes on along the minus strand of CM052438.1, from coordinate 69,237,367 downwards.
TTGCAAAAATCATTGGAATCTTGAAGGAACTTTCATTGAATCTGCAGATTGTTTTGGGTAGTATGAACATTTTGACAATATTACGTCTTCCAATTCATGAAAATAAAATGAATTTTCATTTATTTATGTGTTCTTTTTCCTCAGTAATGTTTTGTAGTTTTCAGCGCAGTCTTTTACTTCTTTGGATAGGTTAATTCCTAAGTATTTCTTCTCAATGCTATCATTGACATTGAATTGTTTTCTTAATTTCCTTTTTAGATAGTTCTTTGTTAGTACATAGAAATACATTTTTGTGTATTGACTTTGAATCCTGTTACTTTGCTGAATTCAATTGTTAGTTCTAACAGGATTTTGGTGGAATTTTTAGGTTTTTCTACATACAAAATCTCATCATTTGTGAACAGAGATAATGTTACTTCTTCTTTCCAACTTGGATGCTGCTTCAGGAAAATCCTAGGACAGTATAAAAAACCACCCTACAAACTGAGATGGTGGTGAGAGACCAAAGAATGACTCAGAATATCATGGAGTACTACTCAGCTATAAGAAATAATGGGGATATAGCATCTCTTATATTTTCCTGGATAGAGCTGGAACCCATTCTACTAAGTGAAGTATCCCAAGAATGGAAAAATAAGCACCACATGTACTCACCATCAAATTGGTTTCACTGATCATCGCCTAAGAGCACATTTAGGAATAACATTAATGGGGTGTCGGGCAGATGTGGGGGGGGGCGGGGATGGGTGTATACATACATAATGAGTGCGATGCGTACCATCTAGGGGATGGACACACTTGAAGCTCTGACTTGGGGAGGGTTGGCGGGGCAAGGGCAATATACATAACCTAAACTTTTGTACCCCCATAATATGCTGAAATAAAAAAGAAAAGAAAAGAAAAGAAAAGTCTACCTTGGCAAGTAAATGAGTTTCTTAGAGGTTTACTCTTGGGAGGCACATGTCTTCTCCAGGGAGTAAAATCCATACTGTTTGCCCATTGTGGTTCCTTAAATTTCTTTTTAGTGAATGACATGGAGTCTTTTCCAATGTCACTGTATGTATACAGACTAAACATATTGAACATGCACAATATATCCATCATGTATTTTTATGTGACCCATATTACGTTAATGATGTTATAATTTTCCCCTAGGTGGGGATTTTTGTAGTAAAATGAGCTAAAGGGTACTATACGACAGCAAAAGCAGTTACAAGGAGTCTCAACCAGTTTACTTACAAGGACGTGCTTACATGTACTCTTGAGGTTTTATAATTTTCTTGATATTTTCTGTGTTTCTCTTAAGCCATTGGTTTTCTATCACCCTTAAATATCAACTTTTCCCAGTGGGGAAACTCTTTCTTTTCCCTTAGATGACTTCTGTCTTTGTGTTACTTGTCTAATTGCTCTGGCTAGAACTTCCAGTACCATATTGAACAGAAGTGGTAAAACAGGGCATCCTTGCTTTGTTCCTGATCTTAGAGGAGGAGCTTTCAGGTTTTTTCCATTGAGTATATAGATTGAGTATTTCTAACCCAAAAATTCAAAATCCCAAATGTTCCAAAATATAAAGCTGTTTGAGCACTAACATGACACCCAGAGGAAAGATTTAAAATTTTTGGATTAGGGATGGTTAACCTAAGTATAATGCAAATATTCCAAAAATCAACAAATAAAATCCAGAATTGAAATACTTCTGGTCCCAAGCATTTTGGGTAATGAATACTCAACCTGTATGTGTGCTGTGACTTTTTCATATATGGCTTTTATTATGTTGAATGAATATAAACTGAAATAAATAAAGCTAACTGTATTTCAAATGAACAACCACAATATAATGGTATCTGCGTCAATTTCTCTTGTCTTGAAGTCACGTGGGACAGCACTGATGGGTCCGGATTAAAGCTAATAGGTGCAGGAGGTTACATCACAAAAGTAGAATCATAAGTTTAGTTCAAACAAATCTTTTAAAATGGGCAGTAAGATTCCCTGGACTTTCTTTGAGAAGTGAGACCCTATTTCTATCTTCAAATACTGCTCACTATACAAACATACTTGGAAAGATAATCTGGAATAAAGGGCAATCATATCCCCTGTTCACAAGACGTATAGAAACAGAGACTCATGAAGAAGTGACTCCTCCTAAAATTTTTCTTAACAAATATTTGTCTAGACTACTTATTTTTTCCAGTTCTATTAAGGTATAATTGACAACAATTATATGTATTTATGCTGTACAACATAATGTTTTGATATATGTATACATTATGAAGTGACTAAATCAAGCTAATTAACATATTCATTACTTCACCTGTTTTTTTGTGTGTAGTGAAAACATTAAGATCTACTGTCCCAGTAATTTCCAAGTATACAGTATTATTAACTATACATGGAGTACAATAACTCTCCAGAATTTACTCATTCTGTCTAACTGAAACTTTGTACCCTTTGACCAGTATCTCCCCATTTCTCCCACCACTTTCTCCCCACGGCCCCTGGCAACCACTGTTCTATTCTGCTTCTGTGAACAGACTATTCTATGAGTCGATTATGTCTGGACTGTTTTAGATATATTATAAAGAGACAACTGTGACTACAGCAATTCAAGGAAGGTGTGAAATCAAGCATATTTTAAAAATCAACTATTTTACAAGCACTTTAGATTTACAGAAAGATTATGAAGGTAAGATCAGGATTTTCCATATTCTTCATACCCGGTTTCCCTTATTGTTGCCATCTAACATGATTATGATACATGTGTTACAATTAATGAACCAATATAGACACATTGTTGTTAACTAAAGCCCATACTTAATTAAAATTTCCTGGATTTTTACCTGAATCCTATTCTGTCCTAGCATCCCATTCAGAACACCACATTGCATTTTGATACAATGTCTTCTTAAGCAACTATTGCCTCTGCCAGTTTCTCAGATTTTCCTTGTTCTTTATGACTTGGACAGTTTTGAGGATTATCAGTGAGATATTTTGTTTAATATTCTCCCACTGGGATTTGTCTGATATTTTCCTCATGATTATGCTAAGCTTATATGTTCTTGGAAGGAAGACCACAGAAGTAAAGTGTAATTTTAGTCACTTCAAAGTACCTACTATCATCATATCAATGTACATGGTATCAACATAGTTTATCAGTCTCATTGAGGATGTTAAGCTTGATCACCTGGCTGAGGTAGTATTTGTCAGGTTTCTTCATCAAAAAGTTACTATTTTTTACATCCTTCTATACTGTTCTCCTTGGAAGAAAGTCACTATGCCCAATCTACTTTTATAAAATGTGGAATTATGCTTCATCTTCTTTACAGAAGAGTGTGTAAATAAATTATTTAAAATTCTTGTACATGTAAGATTTCTATTTCTATTTCTTCTCCTTTATTTATTTATTTAATCTATATAAATGTGGACTCAAAGATATTCATGTTATACTTAGGACTATAATCCTTTTTTTAATATTGTTGTTCAAATTGCCCCAAGTTTAGCTATCGATACAGTTTAACGTTCCTGTTCCTTTGATATTTCCATCCCTGTGTATGTGTGCATGTGTAATCAGTTCCTCATTTTATGGCACTACAAGATGCTCCAAGCTCATATTATATATTGCCTATTCAAGAACCAGCCATTTCTCAAAGAAAGCTTGCTTTCTTTCGCAGGAGAATACATAATTAGAAAACAATATCTGGGCATTAGGTGTGTTCATTACTGGATGTGCTATTAGTATCCAGAGCAGTTGCTACTAGGCAGTCTCAGTTGACAGTGCAAGAAAATATATGTGTGCAAACCAATCTCGGTATATCTGCATATCAATAAATATTTCCATATGTAGCCATCTATATCTATATCAAGCAAAATGTAAGTACATAGTAATGGCTATGATACTAATCCTTCAAAACATGAATTATTCTAGCCTCCAGCATTTGCTTGTATGTAACCTCCCAAGCCAACAGTAGATAATCTCACTCCCATAATTAATAATAATTTAAATGTCCATTCTGGCATCTATATCTATATATAAATATATATTGCATATATAAGTGATATATATAAAATATATGTAATATATATTTTGTATATATAAGTAACATATGTTAGTATCAGAATATATATTAGTACCAGAATAGTTAGCATATACTCCCCTGGGAAATAACTTTATCAACGAGAGTACAATGCTTAGTGCAGTTACTTTAATCTTATAGTCTCTATTGATTTCTAGATTTATTTTTTGTCAGCATCTTTCCCTCCCTCCCACTTTAGTGAGATATTTTTTCACATATTTGTAGTGTAGTTATATTGTTCTGTCAGATTCTCATTATATCCTGGTAATTCCTGACATCCTAAGTGATTTTTCAAAATTTACATACATTAAGCTTCACTCTTTGTGCTGGAAATTTCTATGGGTTTTGAAAAATGTATAGTGCCAGGTATTCACCATTACAGTATCATAAAAAGTGGTTTCATTACCCTAAAATATCACTTGTGCCTCATCTGTGTAGCCTTTTCTCCCTCCTCTGAAGTCTTAGTAACCATCTATATAGTTTTGATCTTTTTACCATCTATATAGGTTTGTCATTTGTAGATATAATACAATATTTAGACTTTTTAGATTAAGATTTATCCATACTTTTTAATGGGCTGATGGGTCACTACCTTTTTAGCACTGATAAACTTCTAAACTATCTTCCAAAGTGACATATTATATCATTTCTTATTCCCACTAGCAATGAATAACAATTCTTGTTGCACATTTTCATAGCAATTGGTGTTCTCAATTTTTGTGAATTTTAGCAATTCTAATTCTAGTAGGAGTTTGTTATGGAATCGCTTATTATTCTTTTAATGCTTATTGTAACAGTAGTGATAAACCCTTTTTATTTTCTGATATTGGTAATCTGTGTCTTCTCTTTTTTTGCTGAATCTGATTAGAAGTTTACCAATTTTACTGATCTTTTTAAAGAACCAGGTCTTGATTTTGTTGGATTTCCCTATTTGTTTCTGTTTCAACATCATTCATTTCTACTCTAATTTGTACTGTTAATTTTTTCTTGCTTTAAGTTAAACTTGCTCTTTCTTTAGGTTTTTAATGTGAGAACTCAGGTTATTGATTTTTAGATGTTTCTTCTCTTCTAATATATACACTTAATAGTATAAGTTTTTATCAAAGCACTGCTTCTGCTAAATCTCACATTTTGACATCCTGTATTTTCATTTTCAATTAGGTTGAAATATTTTTAAATTTCTCTTGAGACTTGTTTCTTGACCCATGTGTTATTTAGACATGTGTCATTTAATCTCCAAATATTTGGGGATTTTCCAGCTATTTTTCTAGTATTGATTTCTGATTTAATTTAATTATAATCTGAGAACATATTTACATAATTTATCCTTTTTTAAATTTAAGTGTATTTTATGAGGCAGAATATGATATATTTGGGGGAATATTTAATGTGATCTTGAAAAGAATGTGCATTCTTCTGATGCAGAATGATATAATATATAAACTTCTCTTCCTCTATTTATGTAGATCTGAATTTTTACCTATATCATTTTACTTCTGCCTGAAAACTTCTTTTAACATTTTTGAAAAGATAGTTCAGTGTTGATGAATTTCTTCAGTTTTTGATTGTCAAAAAATGCCTTTATTTTTTCTTTACCTTTGTAGAATGGTTTTCCTTGGCATAGAATTCAAAGTTTGTGGGTTTTTTTTTTCTTTTAATAATTTAAATGTTTAAATCCAATGTCTTTCCTACATGGTTTCAGGCCAGAGTTTACTGTAATTCTTATCCTTTCTTCTCTATAGTTTTGGTGTTTTTCTTTTCTTTGTCTTCATTTGAGATTTTCTTTATGTTTTTCTACAGCTTGAATGTAACGTATCTTTGTGATTTTTTTTTAATATTTATCCTGATAGGTGGTCTCTGAGCTTCATAGTTTGTCCTTGTGTATCTGCCATTAATTTTGGTAAGTTCTCTGCCATTGTTACTTCAAAAATTTCTTCTGTTCTATTTCAATTTCTTCTTCAGGTTACATGTGTGTTACATGACTTAAAATTGTTCTGCAGTTCTTGGACATTCTGTTCTGCTTTAGTCATTTTTTTTTTTTTGCTCATTATATTTTAATTTGTGAAATTTCTGACTCATATATTAGTTCACTTATTTTTCTTAATCTGTGTCATCTACAAATGATTCCACCAAAGGTATCATTTCCTTTTGATTCTGTCTTTGAATTTACATCTCTCTTTTTTTATTACCAATATGTTCTTATGTGTTGTCTATCATTTCCCTTAGAGACTTTAATATATTAGTAATAGCTATTTTAAACTCTCTTTTTGACAATTCTATCATCTGTTTCACATCTGAGTCTGCTTGTAATGTTGTTTTGTCCCTTATATATCTTTTTTTTGTTTTATTTAGTTATTTTTTTTGCATGCTGTGAAATTTTTGTTGTAATCTGGACATCTGTATTAGATATGAGAAACTGATTTAAGTAGGCCATTAGTGTGAGGATTTCTTTCAATCTGATTAGAAGGTGAGCTGTGTTTAATGTTTACTATTGCTGTAAGTGCCAAAGGCTTCAATTCCTTTAGTGCCTTTTTGTCTCTCTTCTTGACTTCTCCAAATAGTCCTCTTCAGGGTTTTCATTTTACAATTCTTTTAGCTGTAATCCACCATTATATTGGTGCCCTGCTTACGTCATGGTCATACATGGAGGAGTGGAGGTGTTCTATAATTTTCTGATTAAATATCAGTCATTTAGTCATCTTGTATTTCTGAGCTGTTACCTATACAAGTGATTTTCCATTGTCATAGCTTTTTTCTTTTTTTAAATCTCCCTTAGATTAGACAGAAAACAAGAAAGATCTGGAGTTGAAGGAATTATATTCCTTTAGGTGTGATAAGTCTCCGGTAAAAGGTCTTATTTTAGATGTAGACATTTATTATGGACAATGTGCTGGGCTTATTTTGCAATGATTATTCTTCACCTCTCTTTGCTATAGCCATAGTGGATCTCTCATGGATCAACTAAATGATATATTTATTCCAAAATGGTACAGTTCCTGAATAGTAAAATCCCTCAAACTGTGTGGTTCCCCAAGGCTGCATCTGCAAGGAGTTTTTAATTCTCATGCTAGTCTACATTCAGCCCCAGCAATCCATCAAAATTACCACTTAAAGTTTACCACTTAAAATTACCACTAGCAGTTTAAATTCCAGTGGGTGGCTTCTAGCAAAGTATATCTTGGCTTTAACTCAGAATTTGCCTGTCTCTCCAGATTAAGTGACAATTTGCCCTGTAACCATAGTTTTCTGATGGGTGCTAGAATACTTACTGATTTTCAGTAAGGTCAGTTTTTTTCTTCTTGTAAGGACAGAGTGAAAATATTTAAGCTCTTTACATGTCAGAATTAAAACCAGAAATAAAGCATTTTATTTTTCAATTATTAGTGAAACATTAGGATACAGTTTGCCAATTGTGATAGTGTATGATGTATTGATGGCTGGAGGAAGTGAGAAAGTGAGGATCATCATCATCATAGTCATTATCATTATTATCATCAAAACTTTGCAAAAGAAAGAAACCATAATATGACTCTTTTATAAATTGTCATGGAATGATGATATGGGGAAAATAACTTAGAATAGCTCTATTTGTATCATATCATCTTTCCTTAAATAAGAATTCTTCACCTCCTATAAGGAAAGGCTGATAAAAAGAAATGTCAATCAAGGCCTGCATAAAAGCAGTTCTTTCAGCTAAGGGGATTTTATAAAATAAAAAGCACATGTGTATTTTCTATGAATAATAAAAATAATTCTCTTTCTCAAATGTATGCTTTTGTAGAAGAAAAAAGTGAGAGGAAGTACTGAGTCTCAAGAGAGAAATTATGGACTTGGCATGTTGGTTTTAATTATTGAGGAGGGATAAGATATTCCAGTCCAGTCTGATGTACTTTTTCCCAAAACTTGACACAGCTTTTTGATCATCTCACCAGTAGATCTTTCTTTCTCTTCCTCTGAATTTTTGGCTCTAATAATTTTTCCATTGCTACCATCTCTAAACATCTTTTATCAATACTTCTCATATACATAATCTTTCTCCTGTTATTCCTGGTGTTCAGGTATTTATGTAAAAGCAGCCTGTCTTAGTCTTTTATGTGTTGCTATAAAAGAATAACTGAGACTGGGTAATTTACAAAGAAAAAAAGTTTTACTTAGCTCACAGTTCTGTAGGCTCAGAAGTTCAAGTGCAGGGTTTTGGCTTGTGGCACAGCCTTTAGTGCTGTGTCATAACATAGTGGGGAAGGTCAAAAGAGAAAGAGACATAGGCAAAAAGGGGAAAAACCTGAGATCTGTTTTGATTTTATCACAATCCACTCTCACAGGAACTAATTCATTTCCAAGAGAATCAATCCAATATTGTGAGGGCAAGAACTCACTCACTTACCTCAAGAAAAGCACCAAGTAATTTATGAGGGATCTGCCCCTCCATACCCCAAACACTATGGATTAGGCTCTACCTCCCAAGACAGCCACATTGGAGATAAAATTTCAATATGAGTTGTGGTGGGGAGAAACAAACCATATTCAAGCCATAACATTGTCCATTTTTCTTTTTAAACTCTTAAAAGAGTAGCAACTCAGTATGTCACTTGACATACTTTGTAAACTAAAGATAGAAGACACTATTACATAAAAATTCTTTGGGATCTCCGCCATCTTTTATCTCTTATTATTGGATATCCAATGAAAAAGTAAGGCCAAAATCCAAAAATGTATAAAAAGAATTCTATGTAATGAGTAAGGGAGATTTGTTCCAAGTATGCAAGGCTGGTTCAATAGCCAACAGTCAATCAGTGTAAACCTATACATCAATAAGCTAAAGAAGAAAAATCATATAATTACATCAACTAAGGCAGACAAAACATTACAAAATGGAACACACATCCATAAAAAAATTCTCAGCAATCTAGGAATAAAGGGAATTTATTTAATTTGATAAAGAACATCTACAAAAAAATGAGAGTTAGCATAATTAATGGTGAAAAATTGGACACTTCCACTAAATCAGAAAAAAGGCATGGAAGTCCTCTCTCACCACTGAATTATACTGAAAATCCTAAGTAGTGAAATAATATAAGAAAATGAATAAAATTCTTTATATTACAAAAAATTTATTCACAAATGACACAATTGTCTATGTAGAAAAATCACAATCAATCAAAAAAACTCTGGAACTAATTAACAAGGATGTCAAGGTTGCAGGACACTAGGCTAATCTACAAATGCCAATTACTTTCCATCCTACGATCATTGAACCATTGGAGTTGGATTTATTTTAAATATAATTTATGATAGCACCAAAGAATGAAATAATTAGGTATAGATCTAATAAAATGTGTGTAGGATCTACATGTCAAAAACTACAAAAATCTGAGGAAATAAATTAAAGACTATGTGAATAAAGGGGATGATATTTTATGCTTACAGATTAGAAGACTCAATAATGTTAATGTATCAGTTCTTCACAATTTACTGTATAGATTCAAAGTAAGCCCATGCTCATTGATCAGAAGAATTTATATCTTTAAAAGGACCATACTACCAAAAGCAATCTATGGATTCAATGCAAATCCTGTCAAAATACCAATGTCATTTTGCACAGAATTAGAAAAAACAATTCTAAAATTCATAAAGAACCATGAAAGAGCCTGAATAGCCAAAGCAATCCTGAGTAAAAAGAACTAAGCTAGAGTCATAGCATTACCTGACTTCAAAATATAACATAAGGCTATCGTAACCAAAACAGCATGGTATCAGCATAAAAATAGATTCATAGACCAATGGAAAAGAATAAAGAAACCAGAAATAAAGCCACATATTTACAGCCAACTGATCTTTGACAAAGCTAATAAGAACTTATATTTGGGAAAGGATACCCTCTTCAATAAATTGTGCTGAGAAAATTGGATAGCCACATGAAGAAGAGTGAAACTGGACTTCCATCTCTCACCATATAAAAAAATCAACTCAAAATGAATTAAAGATTGAAATATAAGACATCTAAAAATACTAGAAGAAAACCTAGGAAAAACTCTCCTGGACATTGTTCTAGGCAAAGAATTTATGACTAAAACCTCAAAAGGACAGGCAACAAAAAGATAAAAATTAACAAATGGGATTTAATCAAACTGAAAAGCTTCTGCATGCTGAGAGAAATAATCAACAGAGTGAAAAGACAACCTGTGGAATGTGAGAAAATATTTGAAAACTATTCATCTGACAGAGAACTGATATTCATGATGTATAAGAAATTCAAACAATTCAATGGGAAAAAATACCCAAACAATCACATTAAAAAGTGGACAAAGGACCTGAATAGACATTTCTCAAAATAAGACAAACAGCCACCGGGTATACTAAAAAATACTCTACATCACTAATCATTAAAGAAATGCATATCAAAACCAAAATGAGATATCATCTTGCCCCAATCAGAATGGCTATTATTAAAGAAGCCAAAAATAACAGATGTTAGTGAGGATGTAGATAAAAGGGAGTCCTTACACACTGTTGCTGGAAATATAAACTAGTACAGTCAGTATGGAAAAAAAATATGGAGATTTCTCAAAAACCTAAAAATTAAACTAACATATGATCCAGCATATGGTACCTACCCAAAGGAATAAAAGGAATATATCAAAGTGATGTCTGCACTTACATGTTGAATGCAGCACTATTAATAATAGCACAGATAGGAATCAACCTAAGTATTCATCAGTGAATAAATGGATAAAGAAAATGTTATATACATACACACAATGGAACATTATTTGGCAATAAAAAGAATAAAATAGTATCATTTACAGCAACATGGACGGAACTGGAAGTCATTATCTTAAGCCAGGCTTAAAAAGATAAATATAGTTTATCCTCACTTATACGTGGGAGTTAAAAAATTTGAACACATGCAGGGGAAGATTGGAAAAATAGATAACAGAGACTGGTAAGTGTGAGTAGGGGCAAATGGGAGAATGAAAAGAAGTGGGTTAAAGGTTATAAACACACAGCAAAATAGAAGGAATCAATTTAATGTTTGCTAGCAAAGTAGGATGACTATACTTAAGAAAAAGGTAATGTCCTTGGGTGATGGACACCCCGAACACCATGACTTGATCATTACACATTAGATACATGTAACAAAATTTCTCATGCACCCCATTAATTTGCACAAATAAAAAATAATCCTGGCAAGCAATTTTGTAGATATAAACAAATGCAAAGTTTATATGGAAAGACAAATGATGTAGAATAGCTAACACCTTACTGATGAGAAAAGACATTACCCAATTTAAAGACTTATTAATATAATAAGCTATAGTATTCAAGATAATACATTATTGACAAATGAATAAAACAGAGAGATCAATGGAACAAAATAGAGAGCTCAGAAATAGATCCACACAAATAATGCCAACTGATCTTTGAGAAAGGAGCAAAAGTAATTGAATAGACAAAGGATAATCTTTTCATTTTGCTTTTAAAATGAAGATAATCTTTTAAAAAAACTGGTGCTAGAACAATTAGATATTTACATGAGGACAACAAAAAGCTAGACAAGACAAGGATCCTATACCTTTCAAAAAAATTAAATCAAAAGGAATCATAGACCAGATTGTAGTAAACATAACAAGAAAACTTATTGCAGAAAACATAGGAAAACACCTAGGTGACATTAGGCTTTAAAAGAATTTTTATATATTATAGAACACCAAAAGCATGATCCATGAAAGAAAAAAAAATTAAGTTGGGCTCTAATAAAATTAAAAGCTTCTGCTCTGTGAAAGACTCTAAGCAAAAACAAAACAAACAAACAAAAAAGGATGAGCCACAGACTGGGACAAAATATTTGCAAATCACGTCTAATAGATGACTTGTATTTGATAGACAAAAACAGTTAAAACTTAACAATAAAAAAAGCCTCACTTTAAAAATGTGAGAAAAGTCTGGAAAGACACCTCAACAAAGAATACATGCAAATGGAAAATAGGTATATATGAAGATGCTCAACATAATTTTTCTTTAGAGTGCTGAGAGTTAAAACAACGAATTACCATTGCATACTTTTAGAATGGCTAAAGTCCAAAAAACTGACAATATCAATTGCTGGAGAGAATACAAAACAACAGGAACTTTCATTCATAGTTAGTGGGAATGAAAAATTGTACAGCCACATCGAAATGCATTTTGGCAGTTTGTTACCAACCTAAACATAATCTTGTCATAGGATATGGCAATTACATGGCTATGTATTTACCCAACTGATCTGAAAAATTGTGCACATACAGTTATTCATGCAAATGTTTATGGCAGCTTTATTCATAATTTTCAAAAACTGGAAGCAAATAATATGCTCTTTAATATGGTGAATGGATAACCAAAGTGTAGTATACACATACAATAATGTATTATTCAGCAATAAAAAGAAATGAGCTATTAAGCTATGAAAAGATAAGAATGAATATTAAATACACATTGCTAAGTGAAAGAAGCCTGTCTGAAATACAGCAATATTCAAGGATTTCAATTTTTCCACATCCTTGGAACACATATTTTTCTATTAAAATTATTATTATAACCATCCTATCATCCTAGTGGGTTTAAAGTATTATCTCATTGGGGTTTGAATTTGCATTTTTGATGACTAAGGATGTTGAGCATCTTTTCATGGGTTCATTGACCATTTGTGGATCTTTTTTGGAAAAAGTGTCAATTCAACTGTGTCCATTTTTTAAATTGAGTTGTTGAGTTTTTTGTCATTGTTGTAGCTGAGTGTGAAAATTCTCTATATATTTGGATACTAGAATGTTAACAAATATATGATTTGTAAATATTCTCTGGCATTCTATAGGTTGTCTTTCTAACTTTCTTGGTAATGCTCTTTGATTCATAAAAGTTTTTAAATTTGATGAAGTCCAATTTTCTTTCTTTTGTTGTTTATTCTTTTGGTTTCATATCTAAGAATCCTTTGCCAAATCCAAAGTAATTAAGACTTACCCTTATGTTTTCTTTCAAGAGTTTTATCATTTTAGCTTTTATGTTTAGTTCATCAATCCATTTTGAATTAATTTGTATATATGTTGTGAGGTAGGGGGTCCAACTTTATCTTTATATGTGGATATCTTGTTGTCCTAGTATTATTTTTTAAGAAGACTATTCTTTTCCCCATATAAAAATCTTGGTGCCCTTGTTGAAAATCAATTGGCCTTAGATGTAGGGCCAATTATTTCTGCACTCTCAAGTCTATTACATTGGCCTATATTTTCATCCACATTGTTTTGAGTATTGTAGTTTTTAGCAAATTTTTTAATTGAGGAGAATGAGTTCTTTAAATTTGTCCTCTTTTTTCTATATTGTTTTGGCTATTGGGACTCCATGGCAATTCTATATGAATTTGAAGAACAGCTTTTCCATTTCTACAGAAAAAGGCCACTGGAATTTTGAAACAGATGACATTGAATTTGTAGATTGCTTTAGATAGTATTGCCATCTTAACAATATTAAGTATTCTAATCCATGAATGCAGGTGAATTAGCCAATATGCATTGCTCTGAAGTAAATACCCGAGGCTGGGTAATTTACAAAGAAAAGAATATTATTTAGCTCACAGTTCTACAGACTGTACAAGAAGCATTATTGTAGCATCTGCTTCTGGGGAGAGTTTAACGAAGGTTCCAACCACGGTGGAAGGTCAAACAGGAGCATGTGTGTCACATGGCAAGAGACAGGGCAGGGTGGGGGTGGAGAGACAGAAAGAGAGGAGGTAGCGCCAGGCTCTTTTACACAACCAGCTCTCTCCTGTGAACTAACAAAGCAAGAACTCACTCATTATTGCTGGGAGGGCACCAAACCATTCATGAGGGTCCGCCCCCATGATCCAAACAACTTGTCATCAGGCCCCACATTCAACATTGGCAATCAAATTTCAACATGAGATTTGGAGGGGCCAAACATTCAAGCCATATGAATAGGATATGTTTTCATTTACTTAGGATTGCTACTTGTTTTTTATTTGTCCTATGTGTTCTTTGTTCTTCTTTTCCTCTAATTATACTTCTTTGAAGTAATAACTTTTGTTTACTATTTCCATTTAATCATTGCTTTTAGATTATTAGCTATAACTGTTTATTCTATTTGTGGTTTGCCCAATGGATTACAGTAAACATCTTTAATTCATCAGAGTTGAGCTTCAAATAATATTGTACTACTTCATATATAATGTAGTAATGTAACAGTTTCTTTCCATCCCCCTTCCATTCTTTTCCCACACCTCTTTCCACTCCGTTAATTATTTCTGATGTTCATAAATCATTTTGTAGATCCTAGTCTATGTCTTGTATTATTTTTTCCCTCAACCTGAACTTCCTTTAACATTTATTGTAGTGCACATATGGTGGCAATAAATTTCCTCAGCTTTATTCATAGAATAATCCTTCAATTTATCCTCTTTTTTAATAGATATTTTTTGCTAGCCATAGAATTCTAAATGACCAGATATTCTTTCAGCTCTTCAGGGATAACGTTTCATTGTTTTCTAGTTTACATAGTTTCTGAAAACAGCCCTGGAACTTATGATTTTAGTTTTTATGAATGTGCCTTCTTTTTCTGGATATTTTAAAGATTTATCTTTTACTTGTTTTCAACAAGTGGCTTTCTTTAAGTTTATTTACTTGAGTTTCCTTGAACTTCTTGGGTCTGCAGATTTGTAGTTTTGGTCAAATTTAGAAAAATTTTCATCATTAATTCTTTAGATTTGTAAAATTTCTTTCCCTAATCTTTTCTGGAGCTCTAATTAAGCCTACATTAGACCTTTGCTGTTAATTTTGAGTCTCTGTTTTCTCTGTGCTATATTTAAGAAATATAATTCCTTTTGTGATGTCTTCAAGTTTACTGATCTTTTCTTTTGTAGTGTTTTATAAACTGTTGATTCCAGAAAGTAAAATTTTTATTTTAGGTGCTATATTTTTATCTGCAGAATTCAATTTGGTTCTATTTTATGTCTTAGATCTCTCTCCTTATTTATTATATGCATGTTTGTCTTTAAATTTTAGAGCATATTTATAACAGCTGTTTTAAAGTTTCTATCTGCTAATTCCATCATCTCTGTTAATGTTGTTGATTCTGCACATGAATTACATTTTTCTATTTTATCCTATGTTTAGTAAATTTTAATTGAGCTAGATGTTGTGAACTGTATAATGCTTAATACTGGATTATGTTTTATTTATTTATTATTTTTAGATTATTTATTATTCATTTAGAGATAGGGTCTCTCTGTGTCACCCAGACTAGGGTACAGTGGCACCATCGTAGCTCACTGCAACCTCAAACTCCTGGGATCAAGCAATTCTCCCACCTCAGCCTCTTGAGTAACAAGGATTATACACATGCACCAACATGCCTGGCTATTTTTATTTATTTATTTATTTTTTACAGAAAAATTCTCAATATGTTGCCTCAAGTGCTCTTCCCACCTTGATCTCCCAGATTGCTAGGATTACATGTATGAGCCACCATGCCTGACCTACTGTATTTCATTACAGAATATCCTTCTTCATTCTGGCAAGCAGTTAAACTCCTTGCACAATATTGTGAGTTTCTTCAGGATCATTTTAAACTTTTATAAAGTGAGTCTACACAGTCTTTAGCATGGAGCTAGTTTTAGTCCACCTCTAAAACCTAACCTGTTTGAGTCTTTTTTGAAAGCCATGTACACACACACACACACACACACCCACACACCACTCACATAAGTTCTCTTCACTTTGGCTGGTGGGAACTTGAATTATTCCCTGATCTCTCTGAGGTCTGGAGTTGTTATGCTCTGGATCCTCACTAATTAGTTATTTCTTGTAGTTGTTCTTTGCCAGTCTCATGAAGTTTTACCCTGTGCATGACAGACTGGTATTGAGACAAAGATATAATGACACTCTTTCTCTGTTTTGCTCCCTACTCTTTGGAATTCTGCCCTATAAATTCTAGAAAGCTCTGTTTCTCAAAACTCTAAGCTTTGCTTCCTCAACTCAGACTTCAAACTCTGCTATGTTCAACCCTCCCTGCCTATGCATGGAAAATCACCTCCAGTTAGAAAATGAGAATTAATATAAGGTTTACCTTATTTTTTTCCTTACTCCAAAAAAGAGCAAATTACAGAGCAGTTTTTCTTCATGAGTGGCAACATAATTTTTTTGTACCAAAATTTACAAATTATCTTCCATTTTTTAGTTGTAAAACAAATAGATTTTTAAAGAAAAGTTTTTCTAAGTTTTTCAAAAGTTTAAAAGTTTAGAACTAACAAGGTGTTTTCTTTACAGACAAGATAAAATCAATTTTAATCATAACAGTATGAAAAAAATCTCACTTCTGTAATTTGAAAATTTTTTAATCTCATGATCTCATTATTAATAGCAACAATAATATGTTTCTTTTAAAGACCTTGAGGGACATGGATTAGGTTATTTACTACATTTTGACTGTAAAAAATTTATAATGCATAAGATTAAAATAAATTATTTCTAAGTACTGTACAAATTAGCCAAGAAATAGATCTCAAATTTCTCTAGAACCCTCATTAATTCATTCACCTATCCACCTAGCAAATATTTGTCATGCATGTTCTGTGGGTCAAACTTTTTCATTAATAATATCTAGTGTCATTTCTTAGACTTAGGTTTGCTTCCTATGTGCTTCTACTTTTTGCTTTTATCAGTCTCCCACGAAATTGGCTTGATTTGTTGCTTTTACCTACTCTGCAAAAACTCTCAGTGCTGTGTGATTATTGCCTGTAAGAAATACTGTTAAATGGGCCACAATATCCCCACTTCTGTCCTCCATTATTTTCCTGAAGGCAAACACAAATACTCTTTTCGCTTTACTATTAAGGAACTCTACAGGGAATTAATTTTCAATGAAGTGGTTGTACAGTTTAACCATTTTTATAGACTAATTTAAGTAGACTTGAATTAGTTACCTGGAAAAAAGTCATATTTCTTTTCTCATTGATTCTCTCTGTTATGAAAGCCAGAAAGCAAATATACTTATTTTCTCAGACTCCCTTAATATATAGCTATGTATTGTCTTACAGTTAGATACAGACAATGAAATGTAAACAAGAGTTATAGAGTGGCTCTTATGGGAAAATTTATAAAAACAAAATATATCTTTGGGGCTTTCAACCTTTGCTTCACTGATATTTTTAGTTTGTTTCCTTTGCGCTTGGATATGGACTTCATGCCTGGAGTGTGACAGCCATTTTACAACCATGAGGTAACAAGCATTAAGACAATGTCTACATGCCACCAGTGATGGTTCAGACAGATAACGCAGCCAGGGTCTTTCACCAGAGTACTTGAACAGCTGCACTTCGTGTGGCTGTCCTTATTTGAGCTTCTTCTAAAGTAAAATAAATAAATATTATTTCGGTCACCATCAGTGGCATTTCCTTTTGCTTTCAGTAATATGAATTTGTATCTGATTCAAATAAATTCTCTACTTCACAATTTCTTTTTTTTTTTTTTTTTTGAGACAGAGTCTCACTCTGCTGCCCGGGCTAGAGTGAGTGCCGTGACATCCTCCTAGCTCACAGCAACCTCAAACTCCTGGGCTCAAGCGATCCTACTGCCTCAGCCTCCCGAGTAGCTGGGACTATAGGCATGCGCCACCATGCCCGGCTAATTTTTTCTATATATTTTTAGTTGGCCAGATAATTTCTTTCTATTTTTTTAGTAGAGACGGGGTCTCACTCTTGCTCAGGCTGGTCTCGAACTCCTGAGCTCAAACGATCCGCTAGTCTCAGCCTCCCAAGTGCTAGGATTACAGGCGTGAGCTACCACGCCCGGCCCACAATTTCTAATTGCCTTATATGTTATAACAGACAACCCTACTGGAACATTTACTCTGAAAATAGAAATTTGCCTAAACTCCCACTCCAAGGAAATGATAAGTTTATTAATTCCTGTAAGTAGGAGGCATTAAGGACAAAAGAATAGATGGGTAACTCCATTTTCACTGAGCCTTTAACAAGCCCCCAAGAATAATAATATTGGAGTATTCCTGGTAAAGTATACCTTTCTAGACCACTATTAAATAATGTCTATAGTAAATGATTTTTTCTAATTTTTAGTTGAATAGTTGCTGCCTATCTTCTTAGAGTTTTAAATACCTGAAGTGGGTCTGGTACTATGTTGCTCTTTTAATTATCTACCTTCTTAACTTTTTTAAATTTAAGTGAACAAAATTAGGAAGAGGAGGATTTTTTTCAAAATTGTGTTCAGTATGAAGAACTGTAAAAGGAATTGGTGAGCCATTATCTTTATTTCATTACTAAGAGACTCTGTTTGAGAAACTGGCTCCCAGATGGTACCATCTTGGATATGAATTGAAGCTCTGATATTTACTACCTATGCCATGTAGGCAAGTGGCCAAATTTCCAAGAGTTTCAATTTATTTTTGCTTAAAATGTAGATAAAATACAAGATTATGAGAATTAAATGAAGCAGTATGTGTTTATGTTCAGTGTCTGAAACATATTACATCTTGATACATAATCACTGTCATTACTTTTAGAGTTAATTATTATTCAGCAACTCAGATTGTGACATACTCTGTTAGTTCAAATTACTTTTATAATGTATATTAATTATAAAAGACATCTTGGTCAAAATTACATTATCCCACAAAAACCCTGTCATTACATATATGCAGAATTTGTTTAGCACAATATGAAGTGAATAGAGTCATGCACTGCTTAGCAATGGGGACACATTTTGATTACATTGTTAAGCAATTTCATCATTGTGTGAACCTCATAGAATATACTTACACATATCTGGATGACATACCCTACTGAACCTTTAGGCCATATGGTAGATCCTATTGTGCCTAGGCTACAATCCTGTGCAGTATGTTACTGTACTAAATACTATAGGCAATTGTAACACAATGGTAAGTATTTGTGTATCTAGGAATATCTAAATATAGAAAAGGTACAGTAAAAATATGGTATAAAAGTTAAAAACTAATATGCTTGTATAGGGCACTTACTATGAATGGAGCTTGTAGGACTAGAAGTTGCTCTGGGTGAGTCAGTGAGTGAGTGGTGAGTGAACGTGAAGGCCTAGGACATTGCTGTATATTGCTGCAGTCTTTATAAACACTCTACACTTAGGCTACACTAAATTTATAAAATATATTTTTCTTTCTTCAGTAATAATTAACCTTAGCTTACTGTCACTTATTTACTTAATAAACTTTGAAAAGTTTTAAGCTTTTTGACTTGTAATAACATTTAGCTTAAAACACAATTAGCCGTACAAAAATATTTTCTTACTTTGTATCTTTATTCTATAACCTTTTTTCTATTTTTAAATTTTTTAATTTAATTTTTGATTTTAGAAATTTTTTTTTAAAAAACTAAGACACAAACACACACATTAACCTAGGCCTACACAGGGTCAGGATGATCAATATCACTGTCTTCCACCCCCACATCTTATTTCATAGGAAGGTCTTCCATGGATAATAACACATGTGGAGCTGTCATCTCTTATGATAATAATGCCTTCCTCTGGAATACCTCCTGAAAGCCCTTCCTGAGGCTGTTTTATGGTTACCTTTTTAAAAAAAATAAATGCAGGAGTACACTCTACAATAATGATATAATGTATATAGTATAATAAATACATAAACCATTAATATAGCTATTTATTATCAAGTATTACATACTGTACATAATGGTATGTGCTATAATTTTATAAAACTGGAAGCACAGTAGGTTTGGTTATGTACACATCATCCCAAACACATGAGTAATGCACTTTGGTGTGACCCTGCACAGCTACAACATCACTAGATGATACGAAATTTCAGCTCCATTATAATTTTCTGGGACTACCATTGTATATGTGGTCTGTCATTGACTGAAATGTCATTGTTGTGGCAAATGTCTAAATTTACTAATAACAAATTCATCACATTATTGTAAATGACAGTCAAAATTGCATGTAAATCAATGAATACCAACATATCTATAGGATTTGGACCATAGAGACAGTCTCCACTGATCTGACTCTGATTGTGTGTACATCGTTCCATAATTTGCAAGAATTTAGTTTTCATAAACTGAGAGATGGAATTTAGAATCAGGCCATGTGACGAGTTTAATAGAAAATCTTACTATCATTCCATTATTAAAAAATTCAGAAGTAGATGCATCAATGTTAAAAAGAGGCTCGAACCTTACATCTTTAAAGGCTGTTGTGTGGTATATTAGGGCTGCCGTAACAAGGTTTCACAAACTGAGTGGCTTAAACAACAGAAATTTATTTTCTCATAATTCTGGAGGCTGGAAGTTTGAGATCAAGATGTCAACAGGGCTGGTTTCTTCTCAGGCCTCTCTCCTTGGTTTGTAGATGGCTGTCTCCTCCCTGTGTCTTCAGATGGTCTTCCCTCCGTGCTTCCTGTCTTAATCTCCTTCTCTTATAAGGACACCAGTCACTGGATTAGGGCCCACCCCAATGACCTCATTTTAACTTAATTACCTCTTTAAAGATGCTATCTCCAAACACAGTCACATTGTGAAGCTCTGGGTATTAGGACACCAACACATGAATTTTGAAGGGGTGCAATTCAGTCCATTAATGTGCATAGATTGGATTATGAAATAGTGGACATGGAATGGAACATTCCCTAAGTTTCTATATTCAGAACTTTGATTCATGAAGTAATTTAAAAATCATATACTAATTCAAATGTCTTTCTCATTGTAAAAAATTAAGGCAGTGGCACTATAATAATTGATGGATTTCCTTTGAAAGTATTTAATAGCTTATTTAAAAATCATTTTCATAGTCTAATTTTCAAATGAATGCTTTAAAGCTTTGAGAATATCCTATGCTTTCTGCATAGTCAGAAAACCAAATTATGGCTTAGGTGGTTCGAAGCACCTATTTGAAACTTACACAAAGCAGAAATATTTGGATATAGCCAAATGTATTAATATAATCTAATAGATATATTATTTATTCTGTTGGAAATTAAAGGTTAACTTTTTAAAAACTAAATCCCTAATCGTAAGCTTGCTGCTGTTATATATTTTGCTTAATTATTTTTTATCATATCTTTGAAAATGTGATTTTGGTAAATTCCTATTTGTCATAATTATTATCATCAGAGTACTAGTAGAATTATTTTTTAGCTGATAATAATATTTATAATAATTGATTGTGTGCTAGTTCATGTACATACAGCATATGAGAAAACCATTGAAAGCACAGTATTTATTTTCCTTGTTTAATGTGCCATGGTGTTTCAACAATTGCAATGCTGGGGGAAAAAAAAAGAGTAATGTTTGATGGGGCACAGGGAACTGTTCCCCAGAGGCTCAGGAAGAATAGCATGTGATAACTTCCAGGGAAGCATTTGAATAATAGTGAGATTTTCTTTGATGTCTGCACAGTTGTAATACAAATTATGTTAACATAAAAAGAAGTATAGAAGTATTCCAGAGTCATTGTATCTGTTTTCCCTAGTATGTATTTTTCCTGAAAGTCACTTCCTTCTAGTGGATATTTATTATGCACAATTATGAATATACATTTATTGCATAAGTATGTTTGTCATTACAAGTTTTCACATTAGCTGGTTATAGAACAAGGCAGGCAATTTTGTCCCTTCCTTTTTTTTTTTTTTATTTTTCAATTTCCAGTGGTTTATGTTTTCAATAGATGAATTAGAAAATCTCAGAAAATTGGTTACTGGAAATTGAAATGGGAATGGTAGAATCTATTCTGAAACCTGCCTTTTCGTGTTTACCTCAAAGTGTGCTTCTGTGTGTTTGCTTGATTTACATTTAGCAATATCTAAGTGCAAATAGTAATCATACACCAAAGTAAACGGGACTATATGCAATTGCTTCCTCCGTTTCTTCAATTGCAGTTGCAATCCCATAGATTCCAGTCTTGACAGGTAGCATAATTAGAAAATTCTCTTTGTCTTATTAAATGTGACTCTTCTCAATAGAATTCACTTCATTGCCAGCAAAGAACAGAAAATATACTTCAAATCTAAAATGGGAAATCAAGGGGGACTGTTTTATTTTTATCTGTCTTTGTGCAAGCGACATTATTATCAAAGGATATTGTAATGCTGAAAATGTACTTTGGGGATTTAAATCACGCATTAGCCTGGAAAGCAAAAAGTGCTGTAGGGCCCATGCAATATATTTTCTCATTAATCTGATTGAAAGATTATCCTTCCTATAGCTATGAAAAGTCTAATACTCGTATATCCATCTTCTCTGCTAGTAAAATTCAGCTTTGTGCAAAGTCATTGTCTCTTATGTCAGGGGTCCAACACTTCTTTTTTCTCTCAGCATAAGCCCATCTGTATTAAAATAAATTCAGAGCAGGCCGCCATTTCATGCACACATTTTGATTATTTCATAAGCTGCTGTGGAAAATGGAAGTATCAGCAAGTCATGCAGTTTCCTGGTAATGTAATGCTGTCATTACCTCAGTGGTCATGTGAAAAAGTTTAGCTATACCGTCTTTGACAAATGTTCAGTGAGTCAAAACAGTGCATTTAAATGAAATGCAGATGTGAATGTGCTATTATTGCAATCACAACTCCAGCTTCTAAATTATCTTATGTGAATATATACACTTTCCGTGTAACCTGACATTTATAATACATAACTAGCTCTGCATTTCCTCTTGCTCCACCCACCCTGCCCCTTTTTTTCTGCATCATCCCTCCAGACTTAGAATGAAGGAAGGTATTGTGATCAGAGGCTGCATGCAGTAATTGAAGACACTCCTGATGATTTCATGCAATCAGAGTGGCACATTATTTGTGATGAAAATTAAGTAAAGAAATAGCAGATGTATGGGTTGCCTTGCTATGGTCAATGCCTTTACAAAAGATTAGCAAATCTATGTGAATAAGCCCCATCAAAAGAAACCCCAACCACTTACATGCTTTGCCACATGGGACTCACTGAAAATTTTGTGTAACCTTAGTAACTTGCAGCATTTTGTGATTTTAATGAAACTATGGAAAATATGTTAAACTGAATGATTTCTATTCAGAGTACTTTGAGTGCTGATACCAAGAACAGTATAGATGGCTCCAGCCATAACTGTCACACAGATAATATTCTTTTATGCCTCAAGACACTAAGATGGTGCTGTAGATTACCAAAAGAAATAAGCTGCCACCATCACTAATCTGCAGCTTTGAAACACTATAGCTTTTGCATGGTTAAGAGAAGGTAAAATCACCTACCAGCGTAATAGAGAAGACATTTTAAAAGTGAACAGGAGCTGGAAGAATTAATGCTTTCATATTTATTTGTAATCCATATGCACCATGGATCAAATCGTCCATATCCTATTTTATGTGTTTATGTATGACAATTGGAAATGCAAAATGAGCTGGGGCCTTTACATTCCCCCAGGACATTTTTGCTAATGTAGTGAAATGAAAATCTAAGGCGTATTTGGGTTTAGTGTTCCCCTCAGAGGTTAACTTTGGAGATCTTAAGTGTGTTCTTATGGCTTGATTTGTAACGTATGTAGCAGGTTAGAGTGTATTATGATATTCAAATGCAACACCCGAGCAGTATAAAAAAATTGCTGTCTGTATTTTTCTCACCCAGCAAATATTGCTTGAGGGGTTTTTACATGGATAAAATTGAATTTTACATTTCCATTGCATAATGTGACTTATCAACTACTTTCTGTATGTGTGAGCCTGGGGTTTGGTGAGCACAAATCATAACCAAAGTTTGATGAACATCTTCTATAAAGCTCAGATACTAGATCTATTCAAAGGACATAATTAGTTTTATGTCTAGAACTACATTTTGGGTGAAATACATAACTTCCTACCACAATGGAATGCATCTTTACTGGTAAGAAAAATAATAATCCTTGCTACCGTTCATAAGAAAATAAAATAAGATCAAAACAAATTTGAAATACCAAAGTTATTTATCTTACTTAATTTAAATAGTTGTTTTTCACGTTCGGTTTGGAAATCTCTAATTATAAATGCTTTCATTTGAGAATACAACCTAACCTTCAAGATTCAGGGAAATACAGAGAAAAAATAATGATAAACCAAATATAATGAGAATTAAACTTTATAATGAAATCATCTTCAGAATATTTTTGTAAGGATGTGATAGCTTTCCAGAAAAAAGAGAAGTTTTACTTGAAAATGTAGAGCAAGATACATAATTTTTTTAATCGAACACAAGAACTATCAATACTAATCTGCTAATTTGTGCCCCAAAATACAATCACATTGTTGGGACAAAAACACAATGCATTCAGGAAGCTATTAAATGCACAGCAGTATTTGAAATCGAACCGCAGTGACTTGTTGTTATGGCATGCTGACATTATTGGTTCTTGTATATAGTTACATAATGATCTCAGAAGCCAGCTTTAAAAACTGTTCTATAAAATCAGTTAACAGATGTCAAAATCTGACTACAGAGTCAACTTTCTAAAACCCTTACATTAAAAATATATCTGAGAACCTTTTTTCCAATTAAAAAAATAAAATGTTGTAATATTTTCCCTCTCTAAAGGAGCTCTTTGGCATGGCAAACTCTTTTGTCTTTTATTTCTAATTTATTATAGATGCCATCATCTTATGATCTCTGACCTAAAAAACATGCACCACTGAAATTGTCAATGCTTGAGGAAAAAACGTAGTTTTGTTATAATTTTTTCTATCTGCATTACTGATGTAGCATACACTTTGTTTTCTGTGTAAAAATTCATATTTTGGTAGAGAAAATCTGTATTATATAATCTGCACAATATAATCAGAATGCATTATATAATCTGCATTATAAAATCTGCACAATATAATCAGAAATAATTTTTTCATAACATTTCTCTACTTTTTATGGTTATATGTTTTAACATAAAACTATTGTGACTTTATCTTATAATATAAAAGAAGACAACAGTGATGAAATCCAATAGTATTGTGGATAATTACTTTGGATAATTATTTTCTTACCCAAAATAAACAGTTTGGCCACAAATTACACTGTTTTGAAAGTAAAAATAAATGAAATTATATTGAAAATAATTAAAGATTCTTTTCTCTTTTCAGGCTTCTCTACAAAACAACTCAAAAATAGTGTACAAAAAGAAGATCATTTCCAATGTTTCCGTATATTTTTCAAATAAAGAAGAAGGCATCTAGAAAATGGAATTGCTATAGCAAAACTGGCTTTTTGTTCTGTGAAAGGCCTTGCTTTTGTAATTGTAAATGAAGCTGTTTCATCTGGTTTATATGCTACTGTTCCCACTGTTGCAGCTTAGGGCAATACAAATGATTAGTTGCCTGATTCCAGATTCATATAGGCTCAACTATGAGAACTAGACTCTGGCATTTAAATGACTGAACTGATGTGAGATCATAAACCATTCCACACCATTTATACAAATGGAATCGGCCGGGCATTTTATCAAATCTCCTATTACAGGGAATAGCCCTGTATTAGCTCCATGTGATTTTTTTAACTCTTCTCAAATATTGGGGTGCCTTTATATTAAATTTTATTTTTCAAAAGCTTCAACACCAGTACCTCCCCAAAATAATATTTTCAGATCACAATCTGAAGTGGTCAAAACTCCATGTTTCATTCAGTCACACTTCAGTGAAGAGGTCTCTAAAAGAAATGTTTCCTTCAAAGGAAATCGTTATTTCCTATAAGTTAAGTTTCTGAGGAGTTACCCTGGAATACAGAAGTGTGGCTTTCTACCAAGTTCAAAATATAGAATTTGCATATAAAATCAATCATTGTATTTTAGGTTGAACAGCAAAATTACCTGCTTGAATGGTTCAACATATGCAAATCAATCAATGTGATACATATATCAACAGAACAAAGGACAAAAACCATATATGATCATTTCAATTGATACTGAAAAAAGCATTTGATAAAATTCAGCATCACTTCATGATAAAAATTCCTCAAAAACTGGGTATAGAAGGAACTTAACTCAATATGCTAAAAGCCATATATGACAAACCCACAGCTAGTATCCTACTGAATGGGGAAAAACTGAAAGCCTTTCCTCTAAGATCTGGAACAAGACAAGGATGCCCATTCTCACTACTGTTATTCAACATAGTACTGAAAGTTCTATCTAGAGCAATCAGACAAGAGAAAGAAATAGAGGGCATCCAAATTGGAATGGAGAAGTCAAATTATTCTTGTTTGAGATGACATGAGTTTATAACTACAGAAACCTATAAACTATTAGAACTGATAAACATATTTAGTAAAGTTGCAGGATACAAAATTAACATACAAAAATAAATAGCATTTCTACATGCTAACAGTAAACAATCTGAAAAAGAAACTAAGAAAGTAATCCCATTTATAATAGCTACAAATAAAATAAAATACTTAAGAATAAACTTAATCAGAGAAGTGAAAGATCTCTATAATGAAAACTATAAAACTCTGATGAAAGAAATTGAAAAAGACCTAAGAAAATGCTCATAGATTGGAAGAATTAATATTGTTAAAATATCCATACTACCCAGAGCAATCTGCAAATTCAATGTAATCCCCATCAAAATACCAATGACATTCTTCACAGAAATAGAAAAAATAATCTTACAATTTATATGGAACCACAGAAGACCCAGAATAGTCAAAGCCATCCCGAGCAAAAAGAACAAAACTGGAGAAATCACATTATCAGATGTCAAATTATACTACAGAGCTATAGTAACTAAAAGAGCATGGTACTGGCTTAAAAACAGACACATAGACCAATGGAACAGAAGAGAGAACCTAGAAATAAATCCACACATCTGTAGTGAACTTATCTTTGACAATGTACCAAGAACATACAATGAAGAAAGTACAGTGTCTTCAATAAATGGTGCTGGGAAAACTGGATATCTATATGCAGAAAAATTAAACTAGATCCTTATCTCTTGCCATATACAGAAATCAAATCAAAATGGATTAAAGACTTAAATCTAAGACCTGAAACTATGAAACTACTAAAAGAAAACTTTGGGGAAATGCTTCAGGACATTGGTCTGGGAAAGGACTTCTTGAGTAATACTCCCAAAGCACAGGCAACCAAAGCAAAAAGCTTCTGCACAGAAAAGGAAGCAATCAACGTGAAGATACAATCCATAGAATGGGGGAGAAAATATTTGGAAACTACCCATCTGATAAGCGATTAAAAAAGGAATGTAAAAGGAGCTCCAACATCTCAATAGAAAAAAAAATCAAATAATGTGATTTAAAAATGGGCAAAGGATCTGAATAGACATTTATCAAAAGAAGACATCCAAATGGCCAACATGTATATGAAAAAATTTTTGACATCATCAGTCATCAGAGAAATGCAAATCTGAACTACAATGAGATATCATCTCACCCCAGTTAAAATAGCTTTTATCAAAAAGACAGTTAATAACTAATGCTGGCAAGAATGTGGAGAAAGGGGAACCCTTGTACACTGTTGGTGGGAACGTAAATTAGCACAACCACTATGAAGAATGGTATGGAAGTTCCTCAAAAAACTGAAAATAGAATTACCATATGACCCAGGAATTCCCCTTCTGGGTATATATCCAAAGGACTGTAAATCAGTTTACCAAAAAAATATCTGCACTCTCGTGTTTGCTGCAGCACTATTCACAATAGCCAAGATATGGAATCAACCTAAGTGTCCACCAATGAATTAATGGATAAAGAAATTTTGGTATACATACACAATGGAATATTATATAGCCACAAAAAGGAGTTGAATACTGCCATTTGGAGTAACATGGATGGAACTGGAGAACATTATGTTAAGTTAAATAAGCCAAGTACAGAAAGACAAATCTCAGATGTTCTCATTCACACATGGGAGCCAAGTATTAATAACAATTGATCTCATAGAGACAGAGAGTAGAATGATGGTTACCAGAGGCTGGGAAAGGTAGCAGGGAGGAGGGGATAAAATGGGGATGGTTCATGGGTGCAAAAATACAGTTAGATAATTAGAATGAGCAATATTTAGTAGTACAACAAAGTGACTATAATCAATAATAAGTTAGGGGATACATTAAAATGACTAAAAGAGTGGAATTGGAATGTTCCTAACACAAAGAAATGTTAACATGTTAAATGTTAACACCTCATGCCTGAGAGGATGGATATCCCAATTACCATGATTTAATTAATTTATGTTGTATGCCTGTATCAAAACATCACATGTACCCTATAAAGATATACAACTACTATGTACTCATAATAATTAAAAATAAAATAAAACATTATGTGCTTGAGCTTTCATATTTGTAATTTTATATTCTTAAAGAGTTTGAAATGCCAGTGAATACTCTGCAAAATCTCATTTCTACCTTTCACCCGAAGTACTAAGATGTCAGCTTGAAAACTTACAGGAACTGTATGATGTTTTACCAATAAAAAAAAAAAAATTCCATAAAGTAGGCAACCTACTAAATTATCACAATTGAAGTTTAGACTTAAATACAGTGGTTTATGAGCCTGAGCTTTTGCTGCCCTGTGTTTAGTGGAATAGTAACTGAGCAATAATATGAAAAAAGATTAGAAAGACAGAATATTGAATTGTGTAAGCCACCCAGGTAAATCAGTCACTTTACTTGGAATAATAAATACTATTAAAAACATGAATAACAATGAACAACCAAACAAAAATAAAAACACACTGAGAGAACCACTTTTATGAATGTTTATAACAAAAATTAAGAATGAGTTAATACTGAGATGATAAGCAGTTCCATTTTTATATCAAAATCTCCCAGATAATTATAATAATCATTTAACTTTCACAGTGAAGTTTAGGCCTAACAACATTATGCTACATCAAAATTTCAAGTTTTTTGTGGCAAAACTTTAGGACTTGAACAAAGTAGACCAGTATCTTTTGCATCACCAAAGCCAGATGGTAAGTGAAATCCTTATAGTCTTCCCTCTTTACTTTCTCAAGAAAAAGTATGCAATTTGTTTTTCAATTCCACATTTTTAATTGTGCTTCTTATCTTTGTTACTGTTTCCATGGCATAATTTCTTGCATTGGTATTAACTCATTCTTATTTCTTGAAAATAACTTGTGCCAGACATTTTGCAAGGTAGACAGTATATAGTCATGGTTGTCAAGTAGTTTAAAGTCTAGTAGAAGAGAGGGACTTGTAGACCAATAGAGTTTGGAAAAATAAGTTAAAGTTTGCTAAGCAAATGATGGTATTAAGTGAATGCTATGGGGAACAAACAGCATGCACAACATCATGAAGAAAGGATAAGGAGTTTGGTATTAGAAACATACAGAATAGAGGGGAGGTATAGATTAAGTGAAACTCAAGATAAGCAAAGATTAGGTCATAAAAAGATGTTATTCCATAGTATAGATCTTTTATTTTTATTATTTAGGCAACTTAGGATGGAGGGTTGTCAAAGATGGTGTCCAACATGGGATATGGATGATAGCTTTGAGAATATATATGGTGTAGAGTCAGGTATGGAATATAGATTAGGGGATTGGGTGTGTTGAGGAAAGAGCACCCATGGAATGTGAAGCTAGAATAAGGAAAAAGAGAAAGCTATTATTCCTTGAAACTCTTCTAGGCACTCCAACAGAAGTTAGATACTTCTCCTTAGTGCTTCCACAGCACCAGCTCCTTACCACCACACTAGTGGTGAACTTGTCTGTGCCATAATTCACCATCCTCCCAAGCCTCAACCCATTCCCTAGACAGTAAACTCATTGAATGCAAAGTTCATGTTCTTCCTTTCCATAACAGAAACAACAGTGTTTGTTGTTTCTGTTTATTCTATAAAATTGAATAAATTTATAGAAATTTTATTGAAAATTTAAAAATCCACTGCATAACATTATACCTGTGTGTTTCTGGCTATTGTTACAACCTGAAGTCAGCAGCATTTTAATTGATAATTTAGATACCTACTGAATTTGTGAAAATTAACAGAGTAACAGAATTTTTATATTTAATTTTCAAGTGATATGTTATATGTAAAATTATATAAACTTTATCTTTCACATTTCACATAAAGAATATCTAAAAGTTGAGTTATAAAAGAGGAAGGCGAATAAAGTTGATTGAGTACTCTTTCATTTTCTTTTTTCAGAGAAAATAAAACATAGGGTCTCACTGTGTTGCCCAATCTGGGATAGAGTAGCTATTCAAAGGTGCAATCACAGTGCACTACAGCCTTGAATTCCGGGCCTCAAATGACCCTCCTGCTTCAGCCTCCTAAGTGGCTGAGACTACAGGGATGCACCACTGCAGCCAGCTAAAGGTTGATTGAATATTCTTTAATCCACAAAACACTGCCAAGCATGTATTAGAGTTTATGGGAGTTATTTTGGAGTTATTATTATAAGGTTATGACCAGAAGTTCAGGAATATTTGATTCACCTCCTCTTCCAATGGAGTTCCTAGTGGAGTAATATGAAATTTAAAAATAATTTCAAAAAATTGCAAACTAGGAATGAAAGAATGACTAGTTGGAAAATCATCCACATTTCTGAAAATGTAAGCAGAGCTTGAATAAGAGCCAAGCTGATGCATGTGGCCTAGGCTCAAGTCCTAAATGGAGCTCCATACTTCTACCTAAATATAAACCTTGGAATTCATTGTGTGCCTACAATGAGAAGGAGCTGACCAGATCCCAGGTAAGTCCCAAGTCCATTTAAACGTCCAGCCCCAAGGAACCAGCAGAGAGAAAGATTCCTTTGGAGCCCTGTCTTCACTAGTTGATTCTACCACTGCATTTGGAGTAGAAGGGATCTAACCTGGGGTGTAAGGTAGGAATATGTAAAAGGAGACATCAGAGTTTTTCTTTTACCACAACGTCTCTAACCAGAGGTATCTTTGGCTCAGTCTGCTTGACAATCTGGCTAAACTAAGCCACAAAATTCTTTCCTTATAGAGTAGATATGATTACCATTATTTTATGAATGATTAGGGTGATGTGTAAAGAAAGTAAATGGCTTACTCAAAGGTACAAAGGTAGGGAAGCTGGGATTTCTGCTAGGTTTTCCAGATTTTTAAAGTGTACTCAGGCTTATATCTTAGGGAAGATCCCCAATGGATGCTTGATGGTGCACAAGATTCATCCAGTTGAGTCCTGCTGAAACACTTAATGCCCTAGAATTGTCAGAAAATAAAATACCTGTTGTTTAAACTACTAAATATGCAACCATAGATAGCTGAGGTATAGGCATTCTCTGAGCATATACTTAATATTGTATAATTTAATAAAACATACACGTCCCTACTGTTTAGGAGGTTAGAGATCAGGGAGCCCCACTTAGCTTATTGTTAAAATTCATTCTAGACGCACAGTTGATCTGAGATAACTTGAAGTGGCCTGGCAACCATCCCAGATAATCAAAGGCTGTGTCACCAAAGTTACAGTGAATCAAGATCATTTTCTTTCAGTGAATCAAGTTCATATACATACTTTGCCAGAGAAGGAAGGCTTGGCAAACATTGAAGCATACTCTACTGACCCAACTTTCAGCAAACATAGAAGCTAATAATCCTGTATCATTTATTTTTAAAAATCAGTGTTTCCAAATTAGGATCCCATAAAAACAGAAAAAATCATATTCGTGAACATTTTTGTTCTCAAAATGTAAACAAAGATATGATAGTTTGTCTTCTCCACATTCTGCCAATGGATCCCATGTCTTTTACTTAGGTACATTTAAAACAATTTATTTGAACTCAAAAGTGTAGATGCCATATGAATTTGGCTCTTTCCACAATGCTATGAGAAAAATGACAATTAGTAGCAAATACAAGTGTTGTGGTTTGTCTGGGTGATTATTAATTGTCATCAGCATGTCCTTGCTCATTGTAAGATTTTTAGCCTAATTATTGAGAAAGACTATACAAAACAGTTTTTTTGTCATATAAATGATTGAAATAAAGAAGATTCCAATGTCTTAATGAATCAGACATTTACACATTGGTCAATGGAAGCCATACCTGTGAAAGATAACATTATTAAAAGGGAGCAACAACCATACTGATTAATAATTCATTAGCATTCTTTCACCTTCCTTTAAAACAAGCTATTACCTGCATTGTGGGAAAGCAAGTAATAGATTATAATTGATCACTTTTTCATGAACTAGAAATAGTCCTGTATTTTAAATTCTTGTTTTAATTATCTAGCCTGATATTTTGATAACCCATATTATAACGTCAGGAGGTTCAGAAGATATTGTAAGAGGGACATTTTGACATATTTAGTCTACATTTCTTGATTTTATAGTAAGATTGTAATGAGGAATTCCCAGTTACTCTTGAGCTCAGCATTTAGATAATTGAATAATAAACCACAATCAATGAGGACCTTCAAAGATTGTCACTCTATGTTCAGATTAAACTTTCAAAAATCTCTGTAACTTGCAACCATTTTTGGCTCAACCCCATTTGGTATTCAGAATGTAAATGAGATTTGTTATCAGGCAGGAAACCAGAAACTGATTTAACCTAGATATTAATCTTCATATTAAGGACATATTTACATTTCTTGCATAGCACAGTAGGTTAGCACAAAGAAGGATCTGCATTTAATTTTTTAAAAATGGCTAAGTCCAATTGATATACAGTACATATTTCACATTTTAACTATTTTGTTTATTTCAGAGATTCTTTTATTTTCTCATGGTCGTGTTAAGGCTTGCTGGATAGAAAATATGCTGCAAATAGAAGCCAAACCACAGTAAAATGACTCTGCCTAACCCTAAGAGTTCCAGTCATTTCCTTTTATAGTTTATAATAAGATATGACAACTCAATTTAAAGAAAATACACAATAGTTGCTGACTACAGTGAAAAGTTTATATTAAAATAATATGTTGCTGTGGGGAGGTGGATAATTGAGCATACAGTAGGTAATTTCTGTCAAGGCTCCTGAAATAAGCAAAACTTATATCTGTTAACAAAGGATAAATGCGGATAATGTTACTCTACTCAGTAATTAGAATTTTACAGATCCCTGTTTAAATGCTGATGCAAAAGAAAATTAAGAAGACAGCTGCATTTAGTCCATAAAGTTGAGCTGATTCAAAATCTCCCGTTATGACCTGACCTTTGATTGGGCCCACTTCCTACTGATATGTGCCTCTGCTACTTTTCCTACAAATTTTAATGAAGACTGAGTAAACTTGGGAACTCCAAACAAAATCTAACTGAAACTGGTAATTTCAAGAAGTAATTGCAGGGAGGTGGGGGTGGGGTGGGGTGATGGATGGATAAGGGAATGGGGGAGTAGGAGATTTAAAACCAGAAAGCCCTAGAAAATTTTCCCTGTCTTGAAACAAAATCTTTGCCAATTTTGTCTTCATCAATCTCTTACCTAATTCCAGGAGATAAATCTTTAACTCTTTGGCACTGTCATTGAGGTGACCAAGTATCAACTTTCTCAAGCATATGGTTCTTAGAAAATTCCAATTGACTACTCTTTTCTTTCCTTCAAGAGAATTTATAAAATCAATGCAGGCACAATATTCCTGAGCTACTCTGTTCACCAACACATAAGTAACGTGAATGATCCAAGTTAGCGTTAGGACTAAGAAAGCAGGTATTCTTCCTCTAGAAATACTACAAAGTGATAGTATTTGTGCACTGAATATTGACTTACAAACAAAAATCTAAAAGCCAAACTTAGTTCCCAAACTCCTCCCTTCTTTCCATTCTGTTTCTGGAGGTGATTGGGAGCCCTAACGATGGTCAGTCTTCATTCATTACCATTTTGGGGTTTGGGAATAATTATAGGGATCTAGACATGATTAACATGAGTCATCATACTCCCTTGCAAATGAAAAGAATTGTGTGTGGGGACTTTGAGTTTATCATTACTTATTGTGTTCTGAATAATTTTTCCCACAATGTGTCTTTGCTAGTCGGCCCAGTGAGGAGGTTTTTGCAAGCATAAGTGGGATGGATTAAGGCAGGAAAGAATAGAGTTAAGAAAGAAAGCAATTAGTAAGGTATTTCAAAAGTTACCGAGGTGAAAGTCTCCATTATCATTTATCAGTGCTCCTTTAGCTGGGACCTAGAGACAAGCCTCTAATCAAGCATTATTGTCAATGACAGACACTTGAATCTCTATAATCATCATCTTCTCCATAGGCTTGGCAACTGCTCATTCCATGCCCACTAAATAAATCCCTTTTATCCACTTGATCAAGTGTCCTGTCAACTCTTGCTCTGTCTCCTTAGGTCATCTAGGATGAGTATTGACTGCTTTCTTCCAATGCTGGTCTATACTTACTTATGGTTACTACCTTCAGAATTTTTCTATAAGGTTAATTATTTTGGTTCTTCTTCTTTTTTTACTTGAGCAGAGGACCTCCTTGACCTCTACACTGAGTTAAATTTTAACTGTCCATTATATAGTTCCAAAGGACTTTATATTTCACTCATTTGTTCTTTTATTTATTCATTCAACAAACACTGTGGAGTAATTATTCCGTGCAAAGTATAACAGTTAACAAAAGAGACAAAAATTCCAGGCCTCGTGGAGCTTATGTCCTATAATTATGTGATATTTCATGCCCTTAAGTCTCCACTAAAATAAAAGCTCTTTGAAAGTAAGAATCATAACTGTCTTTTTCACCACTGTATCCTCATCACCTTGCAGAGTATTTGGAATATTGAGGAGGCACAATGAGTATTTTTTGAATCATTACCTAAACAAATGAAAGTTCCAATTTTACAAGAAACATGGGTGTTTTATCTGTTCATGAGAAAAGTCAAGCTGTATAAAACTACCAGTAAAAAGTATGCATAAAAAGTAACATAATGAAACTATTAGACTGAAACAGAGTAGTATATGGGTACTAGAAATATGACTACATTACTATTTAAAAATGATCTATTTTCTAGAAAAATCTTTGCATTTGTTTCATACTCTGTCTTTTCAACAGGCATCAAGGCATTGTTTAAGAATTTTCTAACACCAAGTTTAAGTACATGTAATGCAACAAAACATATTATGCATGATCATCATAGTGACATAAAGGCCCCATAATTCTAGCAGCAAATTATGTGACATAAGATAAGGACAGATTATTTTTGTCTTAAGATATATGTATACACACACATATATATAGTGTATATAAATACGTATATATTTTTCACAATCTTTCTCAAATGCTTTGTAAGAAAGAATATTGAGTTGAAGCATTCTTATTGTTAATAGGGTGCTTTAAACATGAGTTTAAATACGTGTGATTTTGTTAATGAGAGCATAGAATTCCTAATGATCAAACAACTAAAGCTGTATACCTGCGTGAGTACAGGATTTGCTTTCAATTGTCTTATACCTTGTTTCTAGGTTTATTTGTAGTCAACATTAGGTTGCATTGAAAGGGGGTAAAGAGAAAGGCAGACTCTGCCATTTCACCACCCAACTGCCCACGAAAATGGTTAATTACATCACAGAAAATTGTCATGAAACTATTCACATGTATACGATTCTTTTATTTTTGGAGTATCAAAAATAAACCCTCACAATAGTTTTAAACATAAAAACAATTGGCTCACTTACAAAAAAATATTGTAATAAAACTGGTATCTGCTAATATTTAATCAAAGGTGCAAATGATATTATCAGAACCCAGGAGCACTCCCTCCCATTGATGCCCAGAGCAACAGAGAGATGCGTATAATGGCAGAGAACACATAGTGATAGTCTTGCCCAGCCAAATGAATAAAGGAGGCAGCCAACTTTTTAGGACTATATTGTCAATGGAAAAAAAAGTCTACCCAGCAATAAAACTGATGAATTCTGAATTTAAAATGAACTTTTTGGGAGTTATATAAATAAATATTATAGATTTTTGACAAGTGGACTTTTATATAAGAAAATAAGCTCTCCAGGAAACATTGTGTAGCTATATGCATATTGTATTTCTAACAGCAACGTTTATTAAGGAAAAGGTCAAATGAGTTTATCTGAGCAATATACAATAGTGATTAAAAATAGACTTTAAAAAAGCAAGTACTAGGAATTGCGTATGGAATCTGTTATATGTGGTTGGACAAAGTATTAAATGCATCTACACACACACACACACACACAGAGTTCAAATCCCTGAATGTAGGTTTAATCATCAACAAATTTTACCATCTTCATAAAGTATTTACCTCCAGTTATTATTAATGTGTACAATGTGGAGATCAAGATTTGACTGTGGAATCGAGGTAAGATAGACCCTTTATAAAAATAAGTCTGTAACTGTTTCTGTCTTTTGAAGTGTACTAAATATTACATAAGCGTATAACTACTTTGACTTGCATATGTTGGGCTGGTAGTGAACTGGGATGGATTCCTTGTCTGCATAAAGCAAATAAAACTTCTCAGCCAGTTAGCAGTTGGCTTCAGTATACAAAAAACAAAACAAAACAAAAACGCTGGAAACTGGGAAAAAATGATTTCTGGACACTGAAAGCCATGCAAGGAACTATAGAACAGTAACGACACAACAGCTGGAGTAATATAAAATATGTTGAGAGCAGAGTAGCAGAGGCCAGGACACCAGGAAATTAAAATGATTTTATAAGTGGTAGAATTATACTTTGAAGTCCAATTAATTAGCTCTCCCTTTCCTTCCTTTTATGTGATACTCCCTTTATATAATCAGAATGACTTGTTGCTTCAGGAATGGTTAAGAAGAGTCAGTATGTAGCTCATTAGTTTAAAATAAACATTTAACTTCATAAAAGTCAAAGTAGCATTGA
Organism: Varecia variegata; assembly: GCA_028533085.1. NCBI lineage: Eukaryota > Metazoa > Chordata > Mammalia > Primates > Lemuridae > Varecia > Varecia variegata. The sequence goes on along the minus strand of CM052438.1, from coordinate 69,200,496 downwards.
CTACATTAAAATGAAACAATTTTGAGAAATTAACAAATATCTTGTCCTAAGCATTGCAAAAACAAACAACAATAAGATGACCTACATTGATTCTCCTCTATTCTGCATTAGAAAAATGTCAACTTATGTGGAGAAGAAAACAGGATTTGGAGGGTGGAGAACATCCAAAAAGGATTTGCAGATTTTGCAGGATGCAAAAAAGGTTTGATACCTTGCCCTCCTCCTGAGAACAAGAACCTAGAATGAGAAGGAGTGAAGCTCAGAAAATCAAAATGTAGAGGGAACTTTTGCTTTGATTTCAATACTGTAGTTCTGAGATGAGACCAAGCCTTGGTCAGAAGCTTCATGCTATGTATATTGCTGGGCCAGTAGATTTGAAATGGTTCCATAAGTTTTCTAGAAAAGTGGGTCAGATTCTATCTGCATTCCCCAAGAAGGCTGTGGAAGTTCTTTCAAAGTGAGAGAGAGGACTCTTTTGAAGAAGGTGCTGTATATAGATTGTCTGGTGAGAAATCAGATCAGAACCCAATTTATTAGCACCAGTCACAAAGGAAAATGACTGCTTGAGCTCCAGGCTGGGCAGTGTGTCTCAGCAAAGGCCAACAGAGTCTGGTGCTGATGTGTGAAGATCAGTGGATATGAAGACAGAGCAGCCAATTACAGCATGGTTGGATAACAATAATGAATGACTTCACACCGCTTCCTCAATGGCATATATACCCCGTCAGGTATAGTCTTAAATGGTAGGAGGAAGCATAGAAATTGTGAATTGAGCTTGCAATGGAAATGACTCAGAAAAAGTTGGAAGTGACTGAATTTGCCTAGAGATAATTACGTTCTCTTTCATGATGTCAGGTGGATCAGATTTAAGGAAGACTATAAGTAGTTATAGAAGAAAAAAACTTACATTTACTTAAATCGTACATTAAACAGGTGCAATCCCCTCTCCTGGAAATGGCTGTGAATTGAGTGTGAGACTGACAGTGAGGAAATTTTGGGGAAAAAATCGGTTTTCTCATTTGATAATTCAGAGCAGGGGACTAGACAATAGCTAAAGTTCTTCTCAGTGCAAATCAGGCAAAAGCACCATTTAGAAATGGAGAAAAGGAGTGGAGATTCACAGCTAAGGGACAGCATGACCCAAGGAATTATCCCTTGTAAAGTAAGGGAGTAGAACATGTCTTGTGAAGACAGGAGAGGAAAAATGTCTAGTCAAGTCAGAGGGAAGACAGATCCTGACAGTGAGACCCATTAGATCCAAAGTCATGGATCCTATAAGTCTTGTAATAACTGCTGACCACAACGTGGTTGGCAGAGCAGGGTCCTCAGCACATCAGCATCACCAGGACTCCTATTGAAAGTGGTGAATCTCGGGGCCCACCCCGGACGAACTGAATCAGAATCTGAATTTTAACAAGCACCCTAGATGATTCCACACATTAAAGTTTGAGAAGCAAGTTCTAATTGTTCCATAGAAGAATGGATGAGAATATAAATGCACGTTCTATGTGAGCAGGGAGTCTTGCCTATTTTATTTGTGGCTTTAACCAGAGCATCTATAATAGTGCCTGATACATGATGAGTACATAATAAATATTTGTTGAAAAAACGATCCATCTTAATTCCACCTTCATTCTGAAAAAAGCTAATAAAAGTACTTACAGAGACAGTTGGTAGCATGGCTTTTGAATGTGAAAGGCAGCTTCAATCATTCCCCCTAACCAATAATTAACAAAGTTAATGTCAGATTTTTGAGAGTTTCCTTATTTATATCAAATTCATCAATAATTTGGCTCTCTCTCTATTCCCCCATATAATGATGAAAAGTGATTCAAAACTCCACAGTTTTTAGATTTTACTGTTGGTAGATGAGAAAATATTTCTTACAGAATTAACACATTCCCTATTCTACTCTGCATTTCTCTTGTTCAATAACTAAATGGGTCACTTATTCAGGACAAATTTCTTCTGTATTCTATGAATTGGACTCAGTTTTCTGAAAAAAATGTAAAATATATGAGGATACTTCAAAAAGTTAATGGAAAATGCATATTATGAAAAAATTTTGCATGGATTTAAAATTGAGCCAAGAACAAACATCATATTTATGATGAAGCTTGGGTGGAAGAATGGTGAAATCATTGATACTTTATGAAAAGTTTATGGGGACAACACACAAAGAAATCACCAGTTTATAAATGGATAAATCATTTTAAGAAGGAAAGAGACAATGTTGAAGATGAAGCCCTTGGCAACATACCATCCACGTCGATTTGTGAGGAAAAGATTTATCTTGTTTGTTCCCTAATAGAAGAGGGCTGATGATTCACAGCACAAACAATAGCCAATGCCACAGATACCTCAATTGGGTTAGCATACAGAATTCTGATTGAGAATTTAAAGTTGAGCAAACTTTGCCCTTGATGGGTGCCAAACTGTTGTGTCCAGAATAGCTGCAGATGAGAGCAGAGCTTTCAATAGAAATTTTAGTAAGTGGGATCAAGAGCCCGAAGTATTTCTTTGGAGAACTGTAACAGAAGAAACATGGCTTTACTAGCATGATCCTGAAGACAGAGCACAACTGAAGCAATGGCTACCAAGAGGTGAAAGCAGACCAGTCAAGAGCAAAAGTAATGGCAACAGTTTTTTTGGCATATTCAAGGCATTTTTCTTGTTGACTTTCCAGAGGGCCAAAGAACAATAATGTCTGCTTACTCTGAGAGTGTTTTGAGAAAGTTACTCAAAGTTTTAGTAGTAAAACACCTGGGAAAGCTTCACTGGATGGTCCTTCTCCAGTAGGATAATACTCCAGCTCAATCCTCTCATCAAACAAAAGCAAGTTTGAGAGAGTTTCCATGGGAAATCACCTTGTAGCCCTGATTTGGTTTGTTCTGATTTTTTTTTTCCTAAGCTTAAAAAAATCTTTAAAATGCATCCATTTTTATTTAGTTAATAATATATAAAAAAAGACAGCACTGATGTGGTTAAATTCTCAAAACTCTCTGTTCTTTATGGCTGGTATCATCATTTAACAAAAGTGTCTTGACCTTGATGGAGCTTATGTTGAGAAATAAAGTTTATATTTTCTATTTTTATCTTTTAATTCCATTTTTTTCCTTGAACTTTTTAAAATCCCTTCCTATAATCACTGTCTTTAAATAGTTAAGACCCCATGGCATAATAAGCTTTTAAAGTACTAACTACCCATATTAAACAGAAGAGAATGAATTATGTAAAATAGAATTTATATGCAAAATAATGAGAGAATGTTTCAAGCACACATAAGACAAGAAAAGGCCAAAACCCAAGCCTGACTGAGTTAGCAACTAAAGATATAATCAGTTACTTTTAGATACAGACAGTTTATTCCTTACATAGGCAATGCAAGGAAGAATAGCCAAAGGGGCCAGTTCCCCCATGGTCCTTTTCTCACACACCCAAAAGGACAACATGAAACCAAAAGAGGCCAGATTGGCTGCAGTGTGAGTTGTGGGATACTCTGGGGCTGAGGAACCAATTTTAGACTGTAGCTAAGCAGTTCTAAAATTTGCAGCTCTCTTATGAGGGGGGTAGAGCAGAAAGCCCCACACCTCAGCAGAACTCTGGAGGTACTGTGACTCTGTCTCCTGAGAGTGTCCCAGGGGAGACAGGGAGTGGAGTGGAGCGGAGCTGGCTCAGAGCCGCTCCTCACGGGCCTCCCATGCTCCAGTGTTCCAGGAGGATCAAGAGGCACCCTGGCCACACTCAGATTCTCTTTGCTTCCGGTTTGAGTCTTTGCCTGGCCTTTGTGGATCTGTGCAGTGCTTCAAGGTCACCATGGTGAAGCCATTGCCCTACAGAATTGAATTCAGAAATAGTAGTAATTAATTCTTCTTGGGCAATATTGGAAAGGATTCACTGGAGAGGCTTAAGAGGCAAAGGGTTTTTGTTTGTGGCATCGATGTTTCTATCCTTAAAAGTGGCATTATAAGTAGACCTGAGAATAGACATGAGATGTAATCAGAGGTGTAATTCTCATTTTTCTGTTTACTCAGAGAATGTGTGTGAGAACAATTTTGGCTGAATAAAGTGAAAATTAATAAGGGAATGAAGATATGGATATTGAAAACAAGGAGAAAAGAACAAAAGAAAAAATGGCAAATAGTAATATGTGGAACCTGTTGTTCTAAGAGGTGGTAAGATAGAAACTGCATAAGGAGAATCCAGTAATGTTTAGATGCCATATCAGGCCCAGCTTCGTGCATCTTATTAATGCCATTGCCTTCCAGCCCCTTGGCTGCTTGTTAATCCTCAGCCATCATCATGGATTTTTCTCCAAGAGGGACCACCCACACCCCTGCTGGGCAGCCTAATGACTCTGCCTGAGTGTACATAGTTCCAGCGCTTGGGGCTGTCCAGGAGGGCTGAGCTCTTTCCTTTGGCTCCAGGGCCAAACCAGTCACAAACTTTAAGCAGCAGACTCCCCCTGTCACTCCCAGGTTGGATAAAATATGTGGAGCATGAAATCTAGTTTTCAGAACAACTGCCAAAGGGACCAGGAAATACAACTCAGAGGTGCAGTAACTTCCCTGATGGGCAAAGTTTGCCAAATGGAAACCAGGAGATGGGAGGATAAATTTCCTCTCTTCCATTCTTCCACACAGTTCTCTGAGGAATGTCTTATCCATAGAGCTCATCCAAAGAGTCATGAGTGGCCAAACAGGTGTGCATGCCAAGTGTCATGCTTATCTTTGTGGTGTGGTGTGAAGCAGGGGGCAGTGTAGACACGCATTATCTTCACATCCTTCCCTGTCTCACTCTCCTTTTCCTTTAATCTCACTGACCTGGAATCATACCTTACAAATAAAGCATCAGCACTAACCCTTGCTCCAGTTTCTGTTCTCTAGAGAACTAGGGCTAACACAGCAAATAGTAATATGTGGAACTTGTTGTTCTAAGAGATGGTAAGATAGAAACTGCATAAAGAGAATCCAGTAATATTTAGATATCATATCAGGCACAGGTTCATGCATCTTATTAATGCCATTGCCTTCCAGCCCCTTAGTTGCTTGTTAATACTCAGCCATCATCATGTTTTTTTTTTTTTTTCTAAGAGGGGCCACCCACAGCCCTGCTGTGGAAAATCTATGCACAAAAGCAAAGGCAGAGTGGGTTTTGAACTCTCCCTAACCTTTGAGAATACTATGACATTGCCCTGGAAGAAGATAATACTATCAAAATCTCTCCTGGTGTCTGCACTTAGTAGGCACTCGGTCAATGGTGATTGTATGGATCACACAATCAGAGCTGAATAGAACAGAGGCCATAATAAGTCACTGGTCCCATATAAGAAGACAATTGTTCAGCAAAACGGTCAGTTAACAGACATTGCACTGCAGGAATGAAAAGGGAGGTTAGAAGTAAGAGTTATTATTTAAACAAACAAACAAAACCCCCAGCCGTGGTATTTGGTAATAATCAGGACAATTTTAATTCTTCTGTAATTTCCTTGGACTATCACTTGTACTTTTTTGTCTTTTTTTTTCTTCCCTCAACTGAAAAGATTTTCTAAACACTGAACGCTAACCCTTACCATCACGGTCTCTCTCTTCTTCTCCCTCTTCCTATCCTTTCTACATTCTCACAGTGATCTTAGTCACTCATATGACATTGAGTATAATTCGTATCCAAATATTTCTCATTGTATTATATCTGTCTATGACCTCTCCTCATTTCTATATATTTTCTTTAACCCTTTAAATATTTCACCTAGAATGATCCACTGACTCTTCCCATTTTACACATGAAAAATTAAACTCATCAGTACCCCTAACCAATTCTTTTTCTTTTTTTCCCTTCTTTTTTTTTTTTTCTTAATAATTTTTTTTCTTTTTTTTTTTTTTTTGAGATAGAGTCTCACTCTGTTGCCCAGGCTAGAGTGAACCAATTTTTTTTCTTACCTCCTTTATGGTAATGATGTTTTCTCCCTAAATATGCCTGTGTCCATTGAGCAAAGGTAGTTACCAGACATTGCCTAAACTTATCAGTTGTATCATTTTTGTAAATTATACATGGGGGCATCTTTTCTCAGCTCCTGGACACCAACACTGACCTTTTGATAATTGATTACAAGTCTATTAATCAGAGGTACTAACCAAGCCCTTTCATTCCTTTTACACAGTAAATTTCACTCACTGAATTCTCTAAAATGCTATCCATTTTATGTGGATTCACAGCTTAGAGACCAAGGGTTTTATTTAATCAAATAACTATTATAAATGTATCAACCAGTTGAACGGAAAGGATGCAAAAAAGATAGAAATATCTACAACACACCTAAAACACTGAAAAATGAAAATAGGGCAAAATGCAAGAGAAGGGGATAGGTGCCAGTAGGCTTATATGAGAGCAAAAACCTGGAAGAAAAGATAGGAATGGATTTGCTTCAAAAGTTGAAAGCCTGGATTCTTCTTCAACATTTTGATTTATCTCCCTAAGAATATTATAATAAATATCTTTCCCATAACAGACTCCAATTAGTCACTAATCTTTCATTTGGCTTTGTTCCCATAAGTTCTGTTAACATTATCTGACTCTGAAAAAAAACCCAGTGAAGAACAATTTAGCTCAAAATATCCTTAGTTCATTGTTATTGTTGCTTTTACATATACAGCAATAGGCTTTTAAAAAATCTTAATCAGGGTAAAATATCAAGAACAAAGACCACAGCAGTTATTCAGAGTTCAGGCTCTCGGTTTTATCTGAATTCCAAATGGATTGAATGATATCAGGCAACTAGTTAACTTCCTTGTCATGCAGTTTGCTCATAAGGATAATAATAGCATACATCTAATTGTTTTTTAATGATTAAATGAGATAATAGATTTCAAGTGTTTGGATAAGTGAGTGGAACAGTTGCTCAATAAATATGAGCTATTAATTATTAATTTCTTATTCTATGTCAGGAAATACTTTATGTCATTTAGAGGACAATGACTTATGCATTTTGGTATTATCTGTGTTGTATTACTGAAGGAAGCCAATAAATTTTGAATAAATGAACTGAAATTTTCAAATACCAATGATTAAAAGATGATTCTGAAGTTTTCCACTTGATTTACTACTCTTAATACGGAGACATTAGGTGGAAGAGAGGATTACAGTTGTATTGATTGTGATGCCAGCAGTTCATTCAATTTGGGAAAATTTTTATACGTTGTGGAATATCTACATAAAGGAGCATATGGCTGAGTAATTGTATCACATACTTAATATTTATTGAACACTGACTTTCAAACCAGGCATATGTTAGACACTAGTGAGGCAAAGATGAGCCAGATAAAATCCCTGCCTTCATGAAACTTATAGTCTTTATGTTACATAAGGCAGGTGAAAGAAAGCTGAGCCTGAGAAAATAGATTTTTGTGTCATAGAATAAATAAGGAAAAGGTACAATGTAAAACATGTGTCCTAGCGATGCCTCATTATCCATTGTATGTGAAAAAATTTTTAATAGCATTCACTAATTCATAGTAATTGTGACATATTAGAATGCCCAAGGATTAAAAAGCATCAGTTTTTATTTTTACATTAATAGAAACCAACAAACAAAGGCTCAGGCCTTCCCCAAGGCTCCTCTAGGTCCATAATTTCCCAAGCAGAGAAACTGAATGCCTGAATTACTAAACAAGTCAGGCAGAGTTTAAACACCTCTCCCAATATCTTCTTTCCTCTAAGGACTTCAGTTGGTCACTATGTCAGCCAGGAACTGCCACTGCTTCAAACAGCTTTCCTCTTTTATTGAGAGGTCACCCACAGAGACCCAGGCAGGCAAAGGCAGAGTTCACCTTTGCTTTCTTCCTTGGCTCTGTCATACCTGTGCAAGTGGAATCCCCAGTTAGAGTGATCCCTGAGGCCAAGGAGTTCTATTACACTGCAGCAAGAACTGGGCAGCTATTTGCTCCAGGGAAAATCCTACTGCTGTGTCTAATAAGTATTTCAAAAGAAATAAATGAGCATGTCATTCATCCTATGATTACAGGATGAGTTGCAAGGTAGTTACTGGCCAGCAGGTCCTTTTCCTAACCCCCAGTTATGGAGGTTTTTTTTCCCTAAATAGTATAAATTGTCCCACGACAAGATTAAAACCTTTTCTAACCACTACCATGGCAAATCTGGTGGAGGATCACAGCATACAGTTATACGAAGTGAATGTTTACTACTTTAAGTGGGAAAGAAAGGCAGTATTTGTGCCACTCAAGCCAAAAAGGAGATTAATTATAATTTATTATATTCTAAATATATTAATATAAACTATAATTGTAATTAAAATGTTCAAGGCAACACATGTAATGACCATTCTTCTTAAAATATTAAGTGCATACATGAGGTCACAGCTTGCATCAAGTTCTCTCTAAAGTGGGATATACAGTCATAGTTGAGCACTACTACCACTAAACCTTCACATTATTGCTATCATTTCAAAATAAAACAGAATATAAGAATTTATGAACATAGAATGTATTCTTTCTCCTCACTTATATTTTGGACTTTCTATACCCTTTCTCTTGAAAATCTAGGTTATCTATGACATAATCTGTGAAAACTGCACTGGAAATAACCTCATTCTTCTCTCAATTTCCTTAGCATGTTTTCTATATATCTCTTGTGGTATAGATCACATTTACCTTGGACTCTAGATATTTATGAATTTCTCTAACTTTCTTTAATGGATGAAGATTGCTTTAAGGTTTGATCAATGTTTAATTTACCCTAATGTAAATGGTTTCTTAATATTAGCTATTCAGTAAATATACTTTGTATAAATAAAGAAAAGAGGAAGTTTATGGATAGACAAATAGTGTATCATTTTCAGTCTATTTGTCAATTGTGCTTTAAATTAAAAATTTTTATTATAATTTTAAAAAAATTTTTAAAAAATTATGTAATTTACATATATGATTTTCTTCTATTTATGTTCCATCAACTTTTCCTTGGTGTAGCCAGAATGCCTTAGCATTATGCCTGAGATAACATACAGAAACCTGCAACAAGTAATGTCGTGTTTTCCTTGGTGTTTTTATAGACCCACCTCTTATTGAACCATTGGGCCTCTTCTTGATGTTTCTATAATTGGCTCTTCATTCTCATTGTGTTGTACACCGTTCTCAAAACTTATAATAGATTTATCATAGTAACTCTTTATACTGATGATTCATTTATACCTACTTATTTACCTTTCAACTTTCAGCTCCTTTAGTTGTGACATACCAGGAGATGTTCCTTCATCCAACTCTGGCTCTGGAGGTTGAAGCTTGACAAGACATCCATGCCGACATCTTTTCTGCCAATAGAAAGTAATTGAATATACATATAAAGACATTTTGTTTTATGCTATATAGATATTATGTAAAATATCTCTAAATATCTTTCTACTTTATATACTGTCTACTTTCAAAAAAGAACATAATTAAAAGCACATTAACACGTACAGAAAAGCAATTTAGTTTTATGCTCCACATCTGTGCTAATTTAGTTACTCAGACTGTCCTTAAGATCAGTTTTGACTCCTGAGCTAAAAAGAAAAATATGATAGTTCATATAATTTTCAGATTATGGGGAATATAATTTTTCCATTTAGAAAACTGTTTTTCTATTTCAAAATTCAAATAAGATTATGAATCTTCATGTGAGGGATATTGATAAAAACATATTTAATAAAGTTTTTATAGAAGACATAAAAATTCTTCCTTAAGACTTTCATGACTATAGAAGTCAATAATATTATGCTAATGCTTAACTGAATGAAGACAATGTGTAATGAGCTAACAATTATAGACCTTTCTGGTGTTCAAATTCATACAGATATAGACAGAAAATCTGTAAGGACCAATGATTAGTATGTCCCTTAAATCAAATCTCTCAATGAAAAATTATGTCAATTGAACATTCTTTATCCAGCTAAAATATTCCTGTCATGTGAAATAAAAACATTTTCAGACAAAAGCTGAGTTAAGTTTCCTGCTACAACATATGCTAAAAGAAATTCTTCAGGCTATAGGAGAATGTCAACGTATGTAGTCAGATCTACCAAAAAGAATAAAAAGCACCAAAAATGGTAGATATGTGTAAATATGAAAGATTTTCTTTTTTCTTTTCTACATTCTTTTAAAAGTTTTTTGAACATTTAAAATAAATAATATTATATTGTGAAATTGTGGAGTTCATAATTAATGTATTAGTAAATCATGTGACAAAAGAACAAAAAGGATAGTGTTAAGTCTAACTATGTTCTTAAGGATTTTACATTTTATTTAAGGGTAAATATTAATTCTATTTAGAGTTCAACATGGTAAGAATGTACATTGCATCTCTAGAGTAGTGACTAAAAGATAAATTAAGTGCTATGGACAGTAAGCCAGGCGGAGATAAAAGAAAATACTAAAAGTAATTAACAACAACAACCCCCCACAAACAGGAATAAAGACAAAAAGAACAATTAAAAGATAGGACAAATAACAAATAAATAGCAAGATGGCAAACCTAAATTAAATCACATCAATATTTACATTAAATAAAAGTGGAGTAAATACTACCATTAAAAAAATATTATCAGACTAGGTATAAAAGGATGCTTACATATATTTGATCCATTTATAAAGACACCAATAGTTTGAAAAGAAAATGAAAAGAGCATATCATGCAAATATAGGAAATATAGGAAGTATAGGAAAGCTGGTGTGGTCATATTAATATTAGACAAATTAGACTTCAGGACAAGGTACATGACCAAAGACAGTGACCATTTGTAGAATAAATAGGAAATTGATTAGAAGTTATAAAAATTATAAAACTCAAAATACATGACTCAAGAGCTGGAAGACCTAAAGGTAAAATTAGACATATCAGTAATCATAGTTGAAAGTTTTAATATCCACTGTCATTATTGCTAGAACAAGTAGACAGAAATCAGTAAAAGTATAGCATATTTAAACAATATGATCAACTAAGGTAACTTAAGATTTATAGGATATTACCCCCCAAAACTACATTTTCCACAGTATTTTCAAGTTCATATGAGATATTTGTTAAGATAATTGATATTCTGGGCATAAAATACACTTTCAATAAATTTTTAAAAATTGAATTTTACAGATTATTTTCTCTGACCACAATGCAATTCATTTAGAAATCAATAAAAATAAGATACTAAGATAAGAAATCCCCAAATATTTAGAAATTAAATAGCATCCCACAAAAAAAAAGAAAAATTGAAAAAATATTTCAACTGAATTGTTAATCTAAAAAAAATGTTGAAATTTGGGGGATACAGGTCATTATGTAAAACATATCTTTAAATACCTATATTTACAAGAAGAGCTACTTAAAATTAGTGACATATGCAACAATAAGTAATCTTTAAAAAATTATGTTAAACCATAAAACCAGACACAAATGAATGTATACTCTGATTTTGATTATGTGAAGTTTAAGACTAGTAAAAATTTTAACAAAAATGGAAACAGTGGTTGCTGATAGGAGATGGGAATACCTAGAACAGGGCAGGAAGGAATTCCCAGTAATAATGAAAATGTTCTACATCTTGTTAAGGTCTTTGTGATTTGGGTGTATATATTTGGGAAAGCTCATTGAATTCTACCCTTAAAGCCTGAGCTTTAAGGAATTGTAAACTGTGAATTTTACAAAAAGAAATAGAAGGAACTGAAAAAAAAGATAAAAACAAATCTTAAACCCCAAAAGAAATCTAATCACACTCTACAGTTGACACATAACATTTCCACCTAACTTCTAAAGACAGCAATAATCAAGTAGTGTCAGCAGACTTTTAATTTAAAACCCTCAGTCTTCAGTTAATTTCAGTGATTTTTGTGATTACAAGGGAAGAAAGTTTTCTTATAAAGTTATTGTTGCACCTAGGGCCTAGCTCTCAAAAAGTATTTTCCTAGTAAGTTTTTGTTTTTAGCATATTTTGTTAACCATAGAATAGCTTCATTAAGCACCTTTTGGTCAGCTGATTTTAAATAGTTCAGCATTGTAAGAGGCTCACCACACTCCGGAATAACTACATAACCAGTGTGCAGGAGATGATTATGTAGGTTTGCCCATTTGAACTCAGGACAATGTTGGCCAAAAACAATTATTTGACCTTTGGCCTAGATGATGTTGAGAAGTTCATTAGGGCAGTAATTGAAGAGCAATTTTCATCTGTTTTTGGAACCCCCTTTCAGATTTCAATAATGTCATATATCAGCTAAAGGAAGATGCTCGTATTCCTAATTCCTATGACATGTACTTATATAGTATATTTAAAACTAAATCAACTTTTGATCTGGCAAATAAAACCTTAAAGACTCTGATTTATGCCACTTGGAATACAAATTTATTCTGTCAACATACTTAAATTAAGGAAACATTTTAATCATTCTTACGCATTTCCTTTCTTCCTGGCATGAGTTTATTGCAACATTTACATATTGAATAAGAAAACAATGTCTTGAGGTTTTATTGTTCAATGAAAACATCAATAAAAATAACAAAAGGAGGCTTCCTGAATAACATTTGTCTTTTTTTGTTTTTTAACTGTTTCTGAAACAATCATGAAAAAATAAACTAGAGCTCAAATAAGGCCAAGGACCTATGGTGGTCTTGCTTTCAGTAAGAGCACAACCCTTTCAACAGCATATTCTTTCCTTCTCACACAATAGCAATAACAGTCTCTGGATATTTTAAAGTGAATGTTGTGTATTTACATCTTAGAGCATTTCTCATTTTCAAAATGTAGTCATCTTGGGCTTGACCTTGCAGCCTTAACTCTAGCAATGTTCTCCAGAATCCTTAATGACTTCAGTAAGAGCTACAGAATCGGGTCCCAAAAGAAGTGTTTCCGTCTTTGTGTCGAGCTCAGGAAGAGGTTAACTATGAAGCAGAATGAGATGTGAGTCAAAAAGCAGACTGACAATGAGTCCTCTTCACAATCAAAATTGCATTTATTTTAATGTTATTTTGACCCATAAATCAAACTTTCTTGCATATATAGCAGAAATAGGCATATACTGAATACCTCATAAGTGACTAAGCTGAAATACATAAAAACTTTAGTTCAGTACAAAGTATTTAAACACTACTGGTTTTGAACAAATGGAAAATAAGAAAATATACATGTTCACCTTCAAATAAGATATATTGGTAACATGCCTAATTCAGCCTCTGTATTTTTTTAATGGCCAAAATTTGACAATATCTTATGTACATTTTCTTGTTGGCAAAAAGTTTTGCAAGAACTAATGTCATTTCTTTATTTATGTTTTCCTCATTTTTTGTCTGTCTTTTTTTTTTTTTCCACGTGCCAGGAACTGTTCAAGGTGCTGTGAGTACAGTGGGGAATAAGACAGGAAAAGTCCCTGTCCTCATGGGACTTTTATTCTAGTAGGAGAGAGATGTGCCAAGAAACAGTAAAAATATAACACAAATTCAGAGAGTGAAGTTCTCTTTCATAAGGTGATGTTTGTGGAGAGACATGAAGGAAGTGCAGAAGAAAGCAAAGGAAGATCTGAACGTAAAGTATTTCAGGAAGAAAAAATAAAATGTGCAAATATCTTAAGAGGAAACAAACTCAGTTATTAGAGGAGTGGCTGGAGTGGAGTGAGCAAGGAGGTAAATAGATGAGATCAGAAAGGAGGCATGGAACAGATTGTGAATGGGTTTGTAGGTTATAGTGAAGAGTTAATTTTCAATGAGATGGGAAGTAATTGATCGATGTGAAGTGGGGGAGTGAGGTGGCTTGATCATTCTGGCTGTTGTGTAAAAAAATGACTTTAAAGGGTAAGAGTGAAAGTAGAAATGCCCATTAAATGTTCTGTCAGTGCAGAAAATTAAAAATGAGTCTAGATATTTTAAGCATGAAAGATTTTTTTTCCTTTTTTTAATTAAAATATTATGGGGGGGACAAATGTTTTTGGTTACATGGATCGTTTTTGTAATGCTTGAGTCAGGGTTGTAAGTGTGCCCATCACCCAGATAATGTTCATTGTACCTGTTAGGTAGGTTTTCGCCCCTGCTCTTCTTTACCCCTCATGCCCTGCTTGATTTTCACTGAGTTTTACTTCCCTCTGTGCACATATGTGCTCATTGGTTAGTTCCAACTTAATAGTGAGTACTTGTTGTGTTTGTTTTTTCCATTCTTGGGATATTTCACTTAGGAGAATGGTCTACAGTTCCATCCAAATTGTTGCAAAAAGCATTTAGTCATCCTTTTCTATGGCTAGGTCATACTCTATGCATATATATACCATATTTTCTTAATCTACTCATGAATTGATGGACATTTGGGTTATTTCCACATCTATGCAATTGTGAATTGTGCTGCAATAAACATTCACATGCAGGTGTCTTTTTGAAAAAATGACTTTTTTTCCTTTGGGTAAATACCCAGTTGTGGAATTGCTGCATCAAATGGCAGGACTACTTTTAGTTCTTTGAGCAATTTCCATACTGTTTTCCTTAGAGTTTGTACTAATTTGTGGTCCCACCAACAGTCTACAAGCATTCTTTTCTCTCCGCATCTATGCCAGCATCTAATGTTTTGGACTTTTTAATAAAAGCCATTCTAACTGGGGCAAGGTGATATTTCATTGTGGTTTTAATCTGCATTTCCTTGATAATTAGTAATATTAAGCATTTTCTCATATGTTTATTGGCCATTTGTCTATCTTCTTTTGAAAATATTCTGTTCATGTCTTTGCCACTTTTTAATGGGATTGTTTATTTTTTTCTTGCTGATTTGCTTGAGTTCTTTGTATATTCTGGTTATAATGTGGGAATTAGGAGCTTACAAATTTCTTTGAGTGATTACAAGAGTCAGCTATAGCCTGGTTTCTGCAATATAAGGATCAGAAAATTAGAAAAAAGATGCAATTTTTCATCATTCGTGATGCCACAACTGCCTTTCTGTACCCTGGAAGCTGGAGAATGGACCTTAGAATGCAGCTGCAGGAAAAACTCAATTCCCACAAATTTGCTAGCAGACAATAAAAAAATAAAGCTGAAGATTCAGGAAGATAGCCTTTGCCTAACTTCTGCCTTTCAAATTTTGGAGATAGATATACATACATATATATATATATATATATATATATAAACATAAAGAATCCTCACTGCAAAGGAATCTGGAAAATTTGTTTTTTCATTTCCAGTTCTTCCAGAAAAGAGAAGCACTCTAAAATAAAGGTAGGATGAAGCTGAAAGAAGCCTGTACATATTACACTAGTCTAGGAGAGAGAAGATGATGGTTTGGCCTGTAGTAGAAACAGTGGACATGGGGAGAAGTAGTCATAATCCAGATAAATTTGATGATACAGCTAAAAGAATTTTCGAAGGACTGAATTTAGGATGTAAGGAAAAAAAGTAATGTCAAGGTTGAATCCTAATGTTTAGTCTCATCAACTGGATGAATGGTGTTCATTTATTCAAGTGGGGTTGATGGGAGGAGGAAGAAAACCAAGAGTTCTACCTTGGCCATTTTAAGCTTGAAATGCCAATAATTATTAACAAATACAAGGAAGTTGAGTAAACCTGGATATCAGAGAAGAAATATATTAGAGTGGCATGTGCACACGAGTGATATTTAAAGCCATGCCAGGGTGAAATTACTTTGAAATTGAGTATAGAAACAGGAAAGGAAATTCAAGGGGAAGTCCTGTAGCACCCCAACATTGACAGAGCAGCAAGAGAAGTGGATCTAGCAAAGGCAACTGAGTAGGTGTAGCCAGTGGAGAAGGGCAAACTCAAAAGAATGCCATGTCCGAGGAGTGAAGTGAAGAAATTGTTTCAAGAAGGAAGGAATGATCAACTGTGTTAAATGCTAAGGAGTCAAGAGATGTGAACACTGAAAAGTGTAGTGACCTCCATTCCAGCCACTAATTTAGCTAGTGGAGAAGGTAAGTATTGTAGCTCTGAATCAGTTGGGAGATTGGAGTGATTGGAGAAAGAAATGCCATGTAAATATCCTCCATACTCCTTAGTTGGCTTCTCAATAAATCTGTTTCAAAGATGTCAGCATTTACAACAATAGTAAGATAAAGTGTTACCTACAATTTTATGAAGACTGTGAATATGTTCATTTGACCACTCATTAGATATTTATTTAAAATTTACTTAAAAATTGTACATAAAAATTACTAGATAACAAAATACTGTTATTTTTAAAAGATAAAGACATAAAATTGTGAGATATAATTTTTGGAATTGTTTATATATTCTGCTTTGAGGATATATTTCCAAATAAACTCTTGATTAATTAATAATAACATATATTATATAATATTATATAGTTTGCAATATAATCTCACTTTATCCTCATGATGTCTCAAATGCTAAATTTTGAGATGTGTGCATAAAGAAACATAGGGTAAAAAAGTTTTAAAATTTGCCCAAGGTTACATAGTTACTAAATAATAGAGCAAGTATTAGATACTAGGTCTTCTGACTCCAAAGCTCAACCCCATTAATATTTCTTCCTGTAGTCCCTGTTTAAACTACATTTACCTGAACTTGTATCTTCAGCTTTTCTCATGCCTTTGAAAAATGTCATGAAAATTTTGGTAAAAGAAAATTTTGAAAAAGAGAGTCAAATGCTGGTGAAAGTCCAAGGAAGACAGGGATTAAAGATTGTTCATTAGAGTTAGTGCCTTGGAGAATATTCTTGATACCTGTAGCTGCTGTCCTTAAACTGGAAGTTTTATATCCACCGTGATTCTCAAGTGATTTTGCTTTTCATAAGTTTGGTAGCACCAATAGTTGGAAGATGGACAAAATAAACTCCAAATGTCTGTTAGAACACAGGATTTTAACCTAAAATACCTTAATATATCAGGGTAATGAGTTTCTGCTTTAGAAAAGCATCTTGGAAGTCAGTTAAGTGTTTGCGACATCTGCAGTAGTAGAGCCAAGACAAAATATTGAAAGCAAAAATTGAGTGGACAGTGTCTATTCTGAAAACTCAGCATCTAAGCATATTCTCTAGTTCTATTACAAACAATGTTTTTGATATTACCCCTCAAAGCTCAGAGAGCTGAGGGTGAACCACAGCAACTGCAATGGTGCTTGATATAGTAATAGCAACCTATGTGGGTGACTGTACAATTACACACACTTGTACATGACCAATTGTAGATACAAAAGGAAATAATAATGCTTTATAATATAGCCTGTTCAATAGAATTGACAATTATTAACACATTGTATGGCATTTATCATTTTCTACTCACTTTGATGAAAATATATACAAATAAACTTTTCATTTGTCTTAAACTCCTTGCCATTCATAAAAACAGAAATATTTTATTCATAGTTTCAAATCTTTCATCTTATAAAATTTTGACTTTTAAAAATTTGTCCTCAAATAATTTTGATCTGTGTTTATTCACTGATGTATTCAACAAATAATTATGACTCTGCAGCACTCTTATGTGCTAGACACAACACTAGATGCTATGCATAAAGTGGTAAAGATGGATATAATCCTATAAAATAAAACCTACATTCTAGTGGGCATGCAATTGGAATTTTTTGAGATGTAGAGTTTTTCTAAGAATACCTAGTATCCCTTTAAAATCCAGAATCCCATATTTTACCAGACAGTGAGAGGAGATATATACCTCCCATTAATGTTTAAATCATCATGGTTCCAGGCTATGATCTTGTTGATAATAAGAAATTCAGTCTTTAACAAAATTAACTAGTTGAAAAATGTGTTCCTATCTCCCCCTGTGCTTAAGTGTTCAAATAACATTGTCACATAGTGGTGCTGGCCATTGCCTGTCACGGCAGCCGGGCAACTTGGTATTCTAGCCGCCTATCTCCTGACAGGTCAATGGAAGGTCAGTTCATAGACTGGGATTTTGTTCCAGTCACCATTATAGTTACCGTATTTCTAAAGGCCAGCTTATATTAAGGAAAGGAGTGACTGGGACTGTATGAATAAGATAAAGATTTTTATTGCTGCTCTTTCACAGTAAGTCAGAATGCTCCTTCTGTCTTGTGCTCAGCAATTGTATGTATACCTGTGAATCACTCAACGTTCCTACTTGCAGACAACTCTGTTCTGTTAGCTTAATCGAGAATGTGTTGATTAAAATATAATAGATTGTACAGAGCTACTGGAAGGGTTAAAGGAACAGACATTAGGCTGAGCTACCATAACCAACTCCAAAAATCACACAACAGATCAAACATCACAGCAAGGAGATTGCCATTGACAACCTCTAAACCACACTATTTCCGTATGACCAGGACACTATTTCTATCATGCCTCTTTCTCATCAACTCTTGCATCAGCAAAGTAGATGCCCTAGTTCAGAGTTTTCCTTTCATAGTTAATTTATGAATAAAAGGCTTGCATAGGTGTATCTGACTGAGAGGTTATAAGTCTTGTATCTATATTCTAGCATTAAAGTTTGTTGAAAAATATAGCTTTTTTCCCCAATTATTTTGGTGGATTTTTATTCTCCTTGGAAAAGCAGTATGCAAGAGGCAAGGAACTATCAAAATGTGGGAAATGTTCTTGGACCACATCAATTACAGATATTCACAATTGTCTGTTTCTGTAATTAGACATGAGCAGTGAGGAGATAGAAAGATAATAGAAATGAACACTGTTCCCACTGCAGTCACCTGAGTGTCAAAGTATTACCATTCCTTACAGTCACTAAATTCTTTCTTCCAAGGTACATATATGCTCCCAAGGGCCTGTGTTGGAATTGGGTCTTTTGTCAATTGCCATACTCTTCTTGGCATCATCACTATTTTTCATTGTTCAACCCTTTTCATGATTTAGCCCAACCAGGTCAAATTTCTTATTTTTTACTTGTTTTGTTGTTTTTGTTTTCAGAAGTCTTCTTTTATTTCTTCAACAAATACATGTTGAGTTCCTAACAAGTGCCAGACAATGTTCTAGCTGCTGGTAATGTCACAGTGAATAAAATGATGTCCCCTAAGGAATATACATTCTAGCACTGAGTGAAGAATAATAAGGAACTTAAATATATATGTTAAGTAGTGATTATCATAATAAAGAAAATGCCTCAGTTAAGGGTTAAGAATATGTTGGGATGCTATTTTACATATATTCATTCCAGAAGGCTTTTTCCTCATGGTGACTTAAACAGAGTTCTAAATGAAAGAACGGAGTGAGCTAGGTACATGCCAACAAAAGCAGAATAACATCCCTGGACACCTGGGAAAATAGAGTGTTCATTTTCTGGGATGGGAAAGATGGAGGAATCAAGTTTGGAGGTAATATTCTGAGATATTTTGTACATGGTTTGTTTAGAAGATCTATCAAAATTGAAGTGGAAATGTTGTGTCAAGCAGGTTTTGTATATGTGAATTGGGACTTAAGAAAAGTTTGATTATATATAATTTTGTGGTGTTGGATGAGATTAAGGGAAGAATGAGAATATATAGAAGAATGGAAGGAAAAAGTATAGCAACTAGACCCTGGGGCACTCCTTGCATGAGAAGGATGCAGAGGAGCTAATAAGGTAGAAGAAATAATAGTGGAACAGAGGTACTCCAGATGCCCTTCCCCATACTGCACAGGACTTCCAGACTTCACCTGTAGCTTTAAGTGCAGACAGTATCCAACAACTGACAACTTCCCAGGCATATGCCACACAGTTTCTCAGAAGGTACCCAGTGGGTACCAGTTTCCTATGAGGGGAATCCTGCTGATTAATACAATTTCTAGTGACTTTTCTCTCTTTCTAATTTCACTTTCTGTACTTCCACAATTGTACCTATGTTCACTCCCACATAAACTACCTGTACCCAAGTCCTGCCTCCTAGTCTACTCTGTGAGCAACCCAAACCAAGATAATTGGTAACCTTGACTACAGTTGTTTTCTTCTGAGTGATGGAGGAGATGTCTAGGTATAAGGGGTTCAAAGAGAGGAAGAAGAAATATTTATATTGAAAATTGCTTCAAATACTTTTGATCTTAAGAGAATCAGGGGAGTA
Organism: Varecia variegata; assembly: GCA_028533085.1. NCBI lineage: Eukaryota > Metazoa > Chordata > Mammalia > Primates > Lemuridae > Varecia > Varecia variegata. The sequence continues at coordinate 69,180,483 of CM052438.1, read as the reverse complement.
TAACAGGGGAGTGAGGTTGAGGGCAGATTTTTTTCTTTCTTATCGATGGGATACATTAAGGCAAGTTTTATGATGATGAGAGCTATCTGGTAGCTAGACAGTGGTAGATATGAATATGAGAGTATGTGAAATTCTTTCTTGAAAGAGGTCTTCTTCAGATAGTAAAGAATGGGGAAGAGATACTCAGAGACAGAGGCCAAGGTATAAAATAGTTTTCTAGAAGGGTAAAAGAGTAAGTGACTACTGAACTGTGTAGAATTGTCAGCTTCTTGAAGTTAATAGTCATAGATTTAAGGTGAAACTAGTTAGGATGTTCATCTACTTCAGCCAAGTTCAGCTCTTTGAATATAAATGTTGTGTGGGCAGACACTTGGATATAAAAACTTAGACCATTTTCCTAGGTAAATAGGGAGCTAGGGAATTGAGGATATATGCAAGTTAGTGATTCTAAAGTTGAATAATGGATCCAGGTGAGAAAAAAAAGAAGTATCAAAAAAGGTAGGATAAATCAATCAATGGTATCAGAGAATAGTTTTAGTACAATACTAGAAGAGAATTGTCCTAAAACATAGAGGATGAGGCTCAGAGAACGGGATCCATGCAACTGAAATTCTACTGAGGAAGAGATAGAAGAGGAAGATAATGCCAGGATCACTTAGAGCCGGGGCCTCTCTTTTCCCCTGACATTTGAGGATGAGGATCTTTTCTTTATTAATGTCCTGGAACAACTTCTGGGGCTACCACAGTCAATCACACCTGTTGTCATTCATCTTCACTCCAGTAGTGACCACTGTTCAAATTATTTTTCTCAGGATATCCTCAAATACCATTAAATCTTATTCGGACAGTACATGTAAGTGGATATTTCCAGAGAAGTGTTGCATATCTTCTTCCTTTGAGCCCCAACTCTTCTACAGGCAAGTAGTGCTGTAACTATTGAAATCTGAACCACATTGATATTAAGAGGAAATGTGCTGACCATGTAATATGTGTTCAGTAAATATTTATTGACTGTTGGCTCTTGGCTGACTCATGACATAATCACATGGAAGCAGAGACAGTATAAATCCTCAGACTTTCATGAGTAGAACTAACCTTTTCCTTCATGAGAACTGGGAGGGAGAGAAAAGGAAGAATGATGTTCTGATATTGTAATTTCATTATAAAAGCTGGAGTTGGAGGTGATTGCTGCAATCAGCTGCCTGTCTTTCTTTTTGGGAACACAGGAAGTTGCAGAGAAGGTGACAATGGAACCAACCCTTTTTAAGGATGATTTCAATCCATTCTTGGTAAAGCTCAAGATCTAAAAGAATTAAAGTCGTTAAAAATAATTAAAGCCCTTGAAGAACTGTGACCAAAAAAAAAAAAAATGCAATAACTTTAATATCTTTTTGCACTTCCCAATTTTCTTTGGCTATCCTTCAAAAGTATACAAATTAATGGGAATATTATGATTATTCACTTCTGGTACACCTTTCCTTAGTCTGGTCATAAAGGAACTGGTAGCAAGAAAATCAATTTTTTTCTTTTTTTTGTAAAGTTTATTTTTCTTTTATTTCACAATATTATGGGTGTGCAAATATTTTGGTTACATGGATTTCATTTGTATAGCTTGAGTCAAAGTATAAGTGTGCCCATCACCCTAATTGTATCTGTTAGGTTTGATTTCACCCCAATTTAATAGTGAGTACATGTGGTATTTGTTTTTCCATTCTTGATATACTTCACTTAGGAAAATGGTCTCCACTTCCATCCAGGTTGTTACAAAAGGTATTAATTCATCATTTTTTCTTATGGCTGAGTAATACTCCATGGTATACATTTAACACATTTTATTAATCCACGCATGAACTGATGGGTACTTGGGTTGATTCCACATCTTTGTGCTTGTGGATTGTGAACTGTGCTGCAATAAACATTTTAGAGGAAATGTCTTTTTTCCTTTGGGTAAATACCCAGTAGTGGGGTTGGTGGATAGAATGGCAGGTCTACTTTTAGTTCTTTGAGGAATCTCCATACTGTTTTCCATAGAGGTTGTACTAATTTTCAGTCCCACCAACTGTGTATAAGTTCTTTCTGCATCCATGCCAGCATTTGCTGTTTTGGAGCTTTTTGATAAAAGCCATTCTCATTAGACTTAGGTGATATCTCATTGTGGTTTTAATTTTTATTTCCCTGATAATTAGAGATGTTGAGCATTTCTTCATATGTTTATTGGCCATTAGCCTATCTTATTTTGAAAAGCTTCTGTTAATGTCTATGATTTGTATGGAACCAGAAATGAGCCTCAATAGCCAAAGCAAACTTAAGCAAAAGGAACAAATCAGGAAGCATCACTTTATCAGACTTCAAGCTATACTACAAGGCCATGGTAATCAAAACAGCATGGTTCTTAAACAAAAATAGAGATATAGACCAATGGAACAAAACAAAGAACCAGATATAAAACCATCCTCATATAGCCATCTGATCTTTGACAAAGCAGACAACTATACACACTGGGAAAACAAATCCCTATTCAATAAATGGTGCTGGGAAAATCAAATAGCCACAGGCAGAATATTGAAACAGGATCCTTATCTCTCATCGTTCACAAAAATTAATTCAAGATGAAAAATAGATTTAAACCTAAGACATGAGACTATAAGAATTCTATTAATAGAAGAAAATGTTGGAAAACTTTTTTAGATATCAGCTTAGACAAAGAATTTATGAAAAAGACCACAATGGCAATCACAGCAACAACAAAAATTAATAAATGGGACTTGATTAAATTAAAAAAAAAAAACCTCTGTACAGGCAAAGGAAATAATCAATAGAGCAAAAAGAAAACCTATAGAATGGGAGAAAATATTTGCAATCTATATATCTGATAAATGGCTAATAACCAGAATCTACAAAGAACTCAAGCAAATCAGCAAGAAAAAAATCAAACAACCTTATTATAAAGTAGGCAACAGAAAATGATTTTTCACTGGTGAGAATAGACTAAGAGAAACTTGTGTTTATGAGTGGGGCTGATGTAAATTTTCTGAAGCAAAAGGAGTTTTTATTATTGTAATTCTTTCTTTAAGTATATGTACACATACACACACATATAGTCTGTTAAGAACAAACATGAGTATTAAGCATAAACTATTCTTCAATGGTAGAAATGAAATTCATATAAACTCTATAGTACAATGTAAGATTTTCTACTACCAACAATTGATCAAGAAGTTTTTAAGCTGTGGCAGGACTGGCTTTCATTCAGATGCCACTACTTGGAATGCTTGATGAAGGAAATGAGTGATAACAAATCAACTAAGCCTAGAAATGTTCAAGTGCATTCAAAGAGTCTCTTACTGAAAATCAGATTTCAAAAACTTTAGAATCTGTGAATAACACTGAAAAAGCAAAGGCAATAATATTAGAATAAGCTTTATAAAAGTATAAAATGTACATTTACCTGAAAAATAGTCCTCATTACCTAATGACTAGGAGGAATTCTGTATGAGCACAAATCCTTAGAGCTTTCTTATTAAAAAATTATATTATTTCCGGTGAGAATGAGTAGCTAACTAAAAAGTATATTATCATAAAGATCTTTACATGATAATATTGCTACGATTTCTTAGACTGTGAAGGGAAATGAACAGTTATGAGAAATTTAGTGATACATATGAAAAAAAAAAAACAACAGTTGATGAAAAGATCTAAAATATTTTATGCTTTGCTTAGCTTCTGATCTCCCCACAGAGAAATGAGGTCATCAGACTCAATTGTCACCAACAGACATAGAAGGGGCCAAGAGCTATGATTTCAGTGAAACTGGGCATGAGATATACGGAGGTATCTGCCATCTTTTTGTTATTTGTTTAAACTCCAGAACAAATCTCTTTTGCCTCTCCCAAAAGCTATTTATGTACACCCCGTTCTCACTCATCTGTCAGTACACTACTTGAGACAAAGGATATTTTGTTCATCCTTTTTCATTCCCTACAGAACCTAGTACTAGGTCTTCTTGTGAACAGGTTTTCAACAAATGTTGCTGGAATTGGATTAAATTCAATATTGTCAAATAAATGGCTAAAATCTAAAATAATAATGAATGCAAAGATTTTAATCATTAACTAATAAGTCTCAAGTGATCTCCAACTAAGTAGAAGAGAGTAATTCATAACTGAGACTGAAATAAAAATTAAGCTGGAAACAATCATGGATTATTATTAGCAAAGTAATTGGAAAGTTAAGAGCAGAATTTTTTGGAGAACTTTACTCATAAATTGAAGGCTAATGAGAACTCTTAGTGGTAAAATGAAGGATTAGAGAACAGTCTAAACTTGAAACATTTTGAAAATAATGCTATCTTTTAAAGAGATCATTAAATATTGTTTTATGGCAGGAGAATAAGAGACCTAAAATCTTAGGGTGGACAATATGTTTGTGTTTTTGTGTTAAAGAATATTACCCATTAGAATGGTTAGAAGATTTTACAAAATAAAGAGTAAATGTAATCAAATATCATAGGAAAATAGGACATAATCTATCTAAGGGAGTTTAGATGAGAGAGGAATTTTCAAACATGCTGTAGCTTGGAGTTTCAACTATTCTTTTTCTACTAACACTTCTAAAACTATCCTTAAAAGATTAGCTAGGAAACACTACAGTGAATTTTACAGTTAAAACAACTTCTCATTGTTTCTAATTTTCTTCTATTCATGAACTCTAGGCCTATGCTGCTCACTCAGAATACTGGACTGTTCCTATATTGCCCAGAGTTGAGAAATTCATATTTATTTACAAATATATATATATATACACACACACACACACACACACATATGTGGTGGGCTTTTTTTTTTTTTTGTGCTCCAAGCTTTCTAAGAGCTTTACAAAGATTCACTCACTTAATTCTCACAATGACCTTATAATGGAGTTACAAGTATTATTGTCCTCTTTTACCAAATTGGGAACCTGATGAATGGAGAATATAAGTAACTTGGCCACAGACACACGAGTAGTAAGTAGGGGCTCCATGTTCCCAGGACAGGCAGGCGGGCCCCAAAGGAAGAAACTCCTCCCCACAGTGCTCTGTTACCTCCTGAAGAGTTCTTACCACTTAGGGCCATCTGTGTTGCTCAGTGGCAAGCAGAATAACTACGAGTAATACATGACCTGTGTCTATAAAGCAACAAGTTTATATTTTTAATGAACACACTAGAACTTAAACTTCAAGGTGAATGTTTTTTCAAAAAGGACTTGATTTCAAGGCTGTAGATTTACCTCAATACACCTGGAATTTACCACATTATTTGTGAAACATATATTTTGCCGTTAGGACAAGTTTAAAATTCCAACAAAAAAATCAAAATAACATTATGTTATACACAACAAATACATAAAATATTATCTGTCAATTTGAAAATTTTTAAATAACAAAAGTAAAAAATCAATATTGTTATTTCAAATTTCTCCCTCTCTCTCTCTTAAACCGTAAAGTATCTCCTAGTGGTATTCCCACCTTTGGAATCAAGACATGATTGGCTTGACTATCTTTTGACAGTGCCTCAAATAAAATTAATTCTCTAATAATAAAAATTTTCCCCCATAAGAGGTATTTCTCAAAAATTTATCATGAAGGATATACACAACATTGTCTGTACAGGAACAAGCACTTTACACACTAGGAAAAGTGTTCATCCTCAGTGGTCACCAGTTTTAATGTTTCTTTCTTTGAGAAGTTACTTTCAGTCATACTGTCCATTTTTTCTGCCTCTATCTTATTCTGAGACACTAACAGTTGGCTGAAGAGCTTAAGCTGTGAGTCCTATCTTAGTTTCCTATTTCTCCTACAACAAACTACCACATATTTGTGGCTTAAAACAACATAAATTTATTTTGTGTTCAAAATCAAGGTGTACTCCCAAAATCAAGGTATAGCTAGGGTGGCATTCCTTCTGGAGGTGCTAGGAGTGAATCTATTTTCTTGTCTGTTCCAGTTTCTAGAGGCCTCTTACATCCCTTGGGTCATGGCCCCATCCTCCATCTTCAGTGTGTGTCATTCCAACCTCTGTTTCCATTATCATATCTCCTTTTTCATTTGACTCTATGCTCCTGTCTCCCTCTTTACCTTATAAGAATCCTTGTGATTGCATTGAGCTCTCCTAGATAATCCAAGATGATCTCCCCATGTCAAGATCTTTAACTTAATTACATCTGCAAAGTCCCTTTTGACATGTAATGTAATATATTCACTGAAAGGGGGATAAGGAGGTGGACACCTATAGGGGACATTATTCTGTCTAGCACAGGATCAAATAGCCTGAGTTACAATCCTTATTCTGTTGTTTATTTGCTTTTTGTTTTTAAGGCAAATTACTTAGCCTCACCAAACTTAAATTTTCCCATCTGTGAAACAGGGCTCATAAAAGAACCTAATAGGATAGCAGTGAGGATTACATGAGGTTGTACTGTGTATATAAATTGTTATAATGCCTATCATAGAGTAAGTACTTAATAAGTTTTAGCTATTATTATTCTCTTTAACCTCATCTGATACCAAAAAATCATGTTAACCAAGCACACAGAAATAAATGCGTACATCTAGAATGCCCACATATTAATTTACAATAAGAAATACAATCTTGGGATTAACAACACTGTTATTTAGATAAACTAAAAAAGAAGGCAAGATATAATCAGAAGGTGGCTTGATAGCTATGAATTAAATATCTATCTATATATCTATCTATATATATATCTATATCTATATATATATATATATCAGAGATCAATCAGGTATGTCTATGATCCAAAGTTCTTTCAATGAAATCCTTGCTACTCAAAGTGTGGTAAATGGACCAGCTGCATCAGCATCAGCTGGCAGCTCACTATGCAGACTCTCAAGCCCCACTCCAGACAGTCACATATCATATGGGAATCTGAATTCTCCTATGATCCCTCAGGTGATTTTCATACATATTAATGTTTGAGAAATACTAGCTTTGATGGTGTTTAAAAGAGTATTAGTGCTTCACCCAGGTGCACTAGTTTGTCTCCAGCAATGTCCTTCTTTCTCTGCTTTCATAACTGGAAACTGCCAAATCACCCATCCGTTGGTATTTTCTTTACATATGTCAATACCTTCCCAAGAGAATATTCACAGGCACTCTCCCTTTGAAGTGACTTGGCACAAGTAGGTGCTGATTATCTTGTATGACTTGAATTTTAATTCTCAGTGCACATTCTTAAGTTATTCCACTCTAAGCTGGTGAAGAAAGGAGAAGGCTTGCCTTCCAGAAATCCAGAAATAACAATTACAAAGATACCTACTTCGTTCTTAGTAGCTTCACTGAATTCTATTATTAATTCAATATTTCAAAGTCTATGAAGACTCAGTGAAAATTAGGTATATTAATAAATTATAAAACTAAATATTACATTTTCTATGGGAAATAAAACATTCTTTCATTACTTAATACATTTTTTTCATATGGGACAATAATCATTAGAGTATATATTTTTGAAATAGACCAAATATTCAAGCATAAATTAAATTTCTTTAATGGACTACATGTGCCAATATCAAAAGATAAGTACATTGCAACTCTATGCTTGTATCCAAAGAGAGTAAAGATAAAAATTCTTAGAAATATTAAGACATTGACAATAATTTGGTGAATAATAACATTTGAATATTACTTCAATATATACTTATTGAATAACTATTATGTGGAAGGCCTTGTGCTACTCACACTTTGGTCAAATGCTGTATTTCCTAAAGAACCTTCACCCAAGGAGCCTGCCCATAGGACAAAGTTAAGTTCTTATGTTAGTAAGTGAGAACACTACCTTGACAGAGTCTTCCTAGCCTCTTGGAAAAATAATGGCAAAGTTAGGATATTTATGAGGTTTTAGGCTCTGATTTATGGAGCATTTTTCAATGCAGATGTGGTGGAGGAAGAGATGAGTAGCATTGAAAAAAATTGTAAGATTATGGTTTGTATCAGTGGACACAGAAATGAGGTTTTGAAGTGAAGGTTAACAAAGAGTCTTGAAAACTAAATAGGCATATAATGCTATCTATTGAAAAGACTAACCGTCTGATGTTCATTTAAATGGTTTTTCCAGGAAGCTTTTAAATGAACAATAAAGTTACTTACAATCTGGGCAAGAGTTTCCTGGAATAGTAAACTTAGGTTGATGAAGACAGTGGAATAGTTAAGTGACATTGGTGAAGACAGCCTAATGGCAGAGTCAAGTTATGTTAATGTGGAGAATAAGTTGTGTGCAGTAGATGGTGTTATCTTTCATTTTAGTGATTTAAAGATGAATAGGACATAGTCACTATAATAACAATATATAATAGAATATGAAAGTTTTTAGTAAGTACAAAAATAAAAATGTATTTGTTTTGATTATAAAATATATCGTTCTTGAGAAAAAAATACAGAAAAGTATAAACAAGAAAATAAACATCCCCAAATTCCACCCACATGATAGAGCATTCTTAACATTTTGAAATGGTTTTATGTTGTGTTCATATTTGTTTAGTTTATATGTATATATAATATATGCATATGATAACATATACATATTTTGTAACCAAAAATTGGGTCTGTATTATCAATACTTAGTAGCCAGAGCCAGTTTTATTTTTTATTTAACTCAAAAGGCTATGAGAAGTTTGTAAGGTTATACATATTGTTTAGAAGCTTCTCTTTTTCTCTTTGTCAGAGGGAGACTATGTATATATTATATATTATTACATATTATATATATATGGTGTGTGTGTATATATGTGTATATAATCCTAATTTGTTTAACCATGATGGTTGTTGAGTCAATTTTTAATCTTTCACTATAAGATCTGATATCCTCATTAAATTAAGCTTCACTGAATGAAATAATGGTTTAACAAATAGTTTCATCATGATCATTTTTACATGGAAATATTGTGTATCTGTATTTCCTTAAAAATGTTTCTAGATGTTGAATATGACTTTTTAATGATCCTTCAAACAGATAATGATGTGCTTAAACCTAAAGGCTAAAAATACATTTTTGCTAAGACCTCAATCTGAAGTACCTTTCCTCAGAGGCAATGAAAATACTTAATTGATAGAATTATTTTGAGACATTCAGGGTCAGTAGTTCTTAGCATCACCTGTCAATAATGGCAGAAAAGAATGAATTCAAATTTCCATTTATTTGTTGAACTTGGACCAAAACAGCTAAATGTAATAATGGAATTTCTTTACTATCTCATCTTTACTGTTAAAAAGATTTTTACATTGTATTCTATAATATGCAAATTTTTTAAAAATACCAAATAATGTTATTCTAAAATTATGATAGAACTAGCTTAGTGGGAAGATATAACAGGTTGTGCTATGTCTTACCATAGCAGCTATATTCCCATGGATATTTCTATTCCAGTTTGAGACTCCTGGTGACTATAATACTAATACTTAAGTACTTCATAAAGTACTAAAATAATTGCTCATTAGATTGTCTTGGATTAGGAAGAGAAACAACTCAACGAGGAAAGAAACCAATTTGAAATAGCATGTTTTAATATTGCGTTCTAAACAGGAAATCTGGGGAAGAGGAAAAAGGGAAATAATGACATTTAAATTAATTAAATACAGTTAGTTTTATAAGTTGTAGCAAGAAGAGGTTAATGTTTGATAAGCTCAGCCGAACTGCAGTGAAAGGAGTCAGGCAAAGGATAGGCTAAAGGAGAGGAAGGAGCTAGTACCATGGCAGGAAAAAGCAATCATAGTAGAAATGGATGTTTGTGTTATCACTATCTCCCTATATCAACAAAATGCAAAAGTCAAAGAAAAGCAATATTGTAGGGAAAAATCTCTCATAATAGGTTGGGTAAGCACTAATATATAATAGAGGAGTTTTTGTTACTTTGGGGATCTTTAAGAACCAGGACTTGGAAATATCTCAAGAAGCAGGTGAGCAATCCTTTGAATGGGACTTTGTACTGAATCTGGTGAAAGTGAGAACAATGGCACCTTCCTTTCCCCGCCAAAAAATTATAGGAATAAAGAGCTCAAGAGCAAGAGACAGACAGAAAATTAAGTCACAGAAATGGTAATACGGGATTCATGTGGCTTTAAGATCCTGCTGAAATATATCAGAAAGGATCAGGAAGATGGGATTGCCAAAGTCATGGATTTTATTTTTTGTAAGACTGATTGGAGTAGTTATTATTCAAGTCATATTTTGCACTTAATTCAGGATTCCAGCCAGGTAGGAATACAAGACTGCAGGAAGGAATGAATAGACTCACAAATACATTTAGAAATGGAATGGAAATCAATTTTAAAAAACTACAGAGAAAGAGAGACTTGATTGGTAAAGTTCTCAGTTTTCTTTTGTTGACATGAACAGATTAGAACCCAGGCTCTAGGAAAGGAATCAGTTTGCACAATAGTGGGATTCTCCCAGAGTAATGGAATATCTTCCAAACAGGAACCCAGTGACTACAGTCGAACTTAACGGTTCTCTACCGATCGTGTTTTAGTCCATGTAGCAAGTCCTTGAAAACAGGCATGGATTATCTGAACTCCTCATAAAACTGAGACTTCCTTTTTCTCCCTCACTAGCCCTCTCACTTTCTTTACCTTTTCCTCTAGGCTAAGACTTTGGGTGGCCAGGGGAAACTTGTTTATTCTGTGTGAGCATAAATTAGAAAACCAAGAGCAGACAATGTACTGAATCCTAGGAATTGGTTCACCACATCTTATCTAAGATAACTTGGTATCATTCAATTGATAGGTCTTTAGAAAAAGGGAAGAATTGGACACTGGTAGGAAAAAGAGAATGAATAAGAGTAGGTTATGCAAATGTACTCATATATAACTATAACACAATTCAAAGTGTTCCAAGAATGTTAGTATAATTTTTTGGCACACAAAATAGTTTACTCAGATGTCTTGAAACATAGCCTGTGTGAAAAGGATATATTTCAAAATACTTTGAAGAACAGAAATGGTAAAATAAATGCAATATAAGGCCAGATGCAGTGGCTTGTGCCTATAAACCTAGCACTTTGGGAGGCCAATGTGGGGGAGGATTGCCTGAAGCCAGGAGTTCAAGACCAGCCTGAGCAAGAGAGAGCCCCCCCCATCTCTCCAAAAAATAGAAAAAATTAGCCAGGTGTGATGGTGTGCGACTGTAGTCCCAGCTACTCGGGAGGCTGAGGCAGGAGGATCACTTGAGCCCAAGACTTTGAGGTTAGAGTTGGCTATTAATATAATGATCCCACTGCACTGTAGCCCAGGTGACAGAGTGAGACCCTGTCTCAAAAAAAAGTCAATATAGGGAGGCCGAGGCAGGTGGATCCTTTGAGCTCAGGAGTTCGAGACCAGCCTGAGCAAGAGCAAGACCCCGTCTCTACTAAAAATAAAAAGAAATTATATGGACAGCTTAAAATATATATATATATATAGAAAAAATTAGCAGAGCATGGTGGCACATGCCTGTAGTCCCAGCTACTCAGGAGGCTGAGGCAGTAGGATCGCTTAAGCCCAGGAGTTGGAGGTTGCTGTGAGCTAGGCTGACGCCACGGCACTCACTCTAGCCTGGCAACAAAGTGAGACTCTGTCTAAAAAAAAAAGAAAAAAAACAAACAAACAAACAAAAATTCAATATAAATGATAAATAAGTAGCATATTTATGATATGAGACTGATAATACAGTAGTCCCCTTTTACCTACAATTTTAGTTACCAGAGGTTAACCACAGTTCAAAAATATAAAATGGCAAATTCCAGAAATAAACAATTCATAGGTTTTATTTCATTTACTTATTTACTTTTTAGAGACAGGGTCTCACTCTCTTGCTCTGTCACCTAAGCTGGAGTGCAGTGGCATAATCACAGCTCACTGCAGTCTTGAACTCCTGGACTCGAGTGACCCTCCTGCCTCAGCCTCCTAGTAGCTAGGACTACAGGTACATACTACGCCCAGCTAATTTTTTTATTTTTTGTAGACAGGGTCTCACTATTTTGCCTCAGCTGTTCTTTAACTCCTGGCCTCAAGCAATCCTCCTGCCTCAGCCTCCCAAAGTACTAGGATTACAGGTGTGCCTGGCCTTAATTCATAAGTTTTAATTTGCATGCCATTCTGAGCAGCATGCTAAAATCTTACACTGTCCTAATATGTCCTACCCAGGACATGAATTAGCTCCTTGTCCAGAGCATTCATGCTGTATATGCTACCCTCTCATTAGTCACTTAGTAGCCCTCTCAGTTATCAAGGGGAGAAAACATAGTATATATGGGGCTTGGTACTATCTGTGATTCTCAGCCTCCACTGGAAATCTTGGAATGTATCCCCGTCGGTATAAAGGGAGACTACTGTAATAGCACTCCATCATCTGAGAGGGAAGCTAATAAACATGAATACTCTAGGATACAGCAAATATAAAAAGAAATATGAGGAGTTCTAATCTGGTGAAAGAAAGGCATATAATGAACAAGAAGAAACCCAAGAGTACAGAATAATTTATTTCTGTTTGAACATACAGAAATGTGACAAAAACCTCAAGTGAATAGAAAAATAAAGATGTTAAAAGAAATGGCTGTGGTAATTAGTATAATATGAATTATGACCAACTATCCAAATTATGATTTGTAGGGAAAGACAAAGAAGAAAATAAAGGGAGGATGTAAAATATTCTGTGAAAGATAGAAAATAAAACAAAACAATTAAGAATTAAATGAAGAAGGCTAAATAAACAAGGCAAACAGAAGACATAATGAGAAAGGATTGAATTTGATTTAAGGAAGTTGAAATTAAAGATGTAATATAAGAACAAGTGTTATATAAGATCATCTCCTATATGCATCTTGACATTTTCTTAAGTTGGTTTAAAAAATAAAACCAACCAAACAATCTCCCTTTGGAAATATAGCCACTGAACTGAATATGAAAAACAAATAAATAGAATAATATCTTATTGGTCTATATATTTTACTACCACCATTTAAAAATTATTTTTGCAATAGATTCCTTGCCAGATTGCTTTATGACAATTTTTTTAGAAATTAATTCCTAAAATGTGACTGAGCATATGTTTAAAAAAAACCCCTGATATTTAGATTTTTAGAAGACTAAATGAGTTGAGTTTTATTTTCTAGTTGGTTAGTAAAATTTTTGTAGAGCAGTTATCTTCCAATAGCTCAAGGCAATGTGAAGTGCTATTATTAAATAAACTCTTTCATGTTAAGTATTTGGATATTAATTTCAACTCTAGAAGATGTCTTCACAGATCGGCAAAAGTTCTCTCTAAAATGTCTTTAATTTACATCAAACTGCTATTTTTTGTTTCCCAAGATAGCACAACTTCTATTTGACATTTCTGTAAAAATTGTACCCTGTCATTGTCGAGTTGAATTATGTTCTCCAAATCATAGTAAAGCACTATAAAGTAGTAATTGTTCCCAATAAAAATAAAACTACGTAGCAGCCAGAAATACTCATTTATATATAATAGATTATCAATTATCACTGTGCTTAGGCAAGTTGCAGAATAAGCTAAAAAAAGAGCCCAAAATTATAAAAATTAAGTATGTTCCTATGGACCATGTTTATAATTTTTCCTATTTTACTCTGAAGAAAATAGAAATATATATTAAAATATAAACTTCTGGAGAATATTGATGCAAATCTTTCTCAAATTTGTGGAAAATGGTTTTTGTAAAAATATGACAAAGCAGATTTTTCCTTTTTGTAACAGTACAATTTTAAATTGCAGGCATGTACATGTATTTGAAGAATGAAAAAATTGATTCAACACAGGAGATGAAAAAGCACTAACCATGTTCAACCAGAAGGAGAAGAAATCAGTTCATTTAAAGTTAACTCTAACCTGAGAATCTATGATCTTAAAATTTTAAAGTGGACTATAATTCTGAGTCTGTTTTTTAACACTATTAAACCTAAATGATAAAAATTTTAGAATATGTAAATAGGAATATTAATATTTATGTTTATGTTAAAAAGTAATTACTTTAAATCAGAGCACATAAATTCTTCCCTGTCTGTCTTTCTTGACAATGCCCAGGAAAGGGACATTTCTCTGAAAGCATGTACCATGCCTGTCCTCAGACCCCTTGACAAGCCTGACATCATTAAGAGATTGAATATATTCATTCACTATCAGTCAGAACATTGTGGAAAACATTAGCATAACTAGAAAAAAACTAAATATCATTAAACAGAGGACAAGGAGGAAATTCAAGGTGTCCCAAATTGTTATAAGAGAAACCAAAAGAAATACTTAGAAATAACTGGAAAAAAATAAGCAAAACTGGAAGAATCCCAGAGACATTGGCCTTAAGATGAGAGAAGAGAAAAGGATGAGAAGAGAGACAAAGAATGAATCTTGGTGTTCAACATTTATTATGGGTAAACAGAAACACATAGCACCCATGGCCCATGGGGGCTGAATTGATTAAATTTTCATATTTTTTCTTCTTTATTACCTTGCTAGTTATAAATTATTGTATTTTTTAGTGATTATTACTAAGAATTATAATATACCTACTTGATTTATTAACCTTTAATTTATGTTAGCATAAATGATGATGTAAGTGTTATAAAACTCTAATTCTGCTTAGCCCTACTCGATTTATATTATTATATTGAGTGTTTATATTTTGTATAAAACTTAAACTTCACAAGACATTATTTTCATTATTTATTATAGCCAATATTCATGCATTGACCCACATCTCTATGCTTTTCATTTCTTCTCTTATCTCTCAGGCTCCATATGGAATTATTTTTCTTCTGACTAAATAACATCCTTTATTTTTTCGCTGGTACTGTTCTGCTGAAAATCAATTATAAATCTTATGTGCATAATTTGTTTACATTTCTTTCATTTTTTAATATATATTTCTGGATATCTAAGTATGGGATAGCAGTCATTTTCTTCCAGTACTTTTAAGATTTCCATTGTCTTCCGGCTTCCTTATTTCTGTTGTTAGTCAGGTGGCATTTTTATTTTGCTTATTTGAAAGTACCATACCTTTTTCTTTGTTTGTTTTTTATTTGGTCTTTATAAGTTTTATTATGATGTGCTTCTGTGTTTTTTGTTGTATTTATCCTGGTTAGATTTTATAAGACTTCAATCCGTGGCTTGTATCTTTCATCACTTTTGGAAAATTCCCTGCCAAATATTGATTCTCTTCCATTCACCCTTTTTTTAAGAATTCCAATTTTGTGTATTTTAGATCTTTTCACTGTGTCTGATATGTCTCTTGCTCGTATCTAGATTTCCATCCTTTGATCTATTTGTGTCTCAGTCTGGATATTTTCTCCAACTCATCTTGCAATCCACTAATTCCCATCTCTTCCATGTCTAATATGCTGTTAACACCATCCACTGACTTTTTAAATTTAGATATTTTTCTCTTTAAGAATTTCAATTTGGTTTGTTTTGATAGTTTTCTACTCTCTTTACAAATTCTTATTTTTGTCTTTTAATCTCTTGAACACATTAATCATATTTATTTTAAAGTTTATGCTGGATAACTCCATTGTGTAGACTCTTTATGGATCCGCTTCCATTATCTACCCTTATCTCCCCTCTTTCTAACTCTTGTGTTTTGCCCAAGTCTTATATTTTTATATGCCTAGGTTAGCTTTTATTTTTTTGGTTTGGTGTATAAAATATTATTGAGAAACTGTAAAGCTCTGAATGATTTTATCTTCTCCTAGAAAGAATATAATTTTGATTTTGTCAGACAGTTGGTTTAGGGCCATATCTCCTTAATCCAATTAGGATTGGGATGATTCAAAGTTGTGTTTTTTACTTGTTAGGCAAGTCTATTTATCATTTATTTTTTTATTTTTAAAGTGTGTCCCTATCGGAGTACAACCCAAAAGGTTCAATGATTCTCTGGGGCTCCTTTTTGACAGGCTCCAAACTCCAATTTTTGTTTATTCTACCCCCATGAGGATGCTGAATATATGCTCAGTTACCTTAACCCCTTTTCAACAACTTTCACTTTTCCTTTGAGAAGTCAAACTAGTGACACATACTGAGATTACCTCTCTTGACCTTCCTTCTTTCCCACATCTTGACCCCTCAAATTCTGAATTCACAGATAGGTACATTTTACAATTACGCATCATTACTAGATGTTTAGCTGGATGGTTAGTTGAAGACAAATTTATCTGCCATTTCGAGAAATAAATCACCTTACACATGCATTCTGGAAACTCCTGGGAACAAGCTATGAAAAATCTAAATTCACTGTCCTGAGATTCCCTACTGTATTTCTTCTAGGAGTCATAAAATCATTGTGGAAAGAGCAGGGCAGTATTCTTCAGAATCATCACAATCAATGGCACACTGGAGATTACAGAAAATGAGGAGACAGCTGTATTTTATGTATGATAAATAAAAAAAAATTAAGGAAAATCTAATATGCATTTAAATTATAAATATATGCAGTACTCAGAGATAAGTTTATAAATATAAACCCTAAGCTTAGTTATTTAAATCTGATGGCAGTGTCCTCACAGGACAACCTTAGTTTCAAATACAACTTTAATTCTAACTATATACTTCAATACATATCTAAATAGAAGGTGCAAATCTTTTGCAAAAGAAATATTGAATGGTTTCCTTTTCAGCATCATTATGTTCTGAAAACTAGTCAGATTACTGAGTTTATACTAGGATGCATTTATATGCACAAAGACATATACACATAACTATTTTTTAGGGAAAAAAAAGATTAAAATGCTGTGCCCCTATCCTCTTAAGACATGGGACCTCTGATGTTTTAATGAGCTTTTTTAAAGTTTTCTGTGCTTACCTAGCATTTTTTTTCTTTATTTTATTCCCATTTTAGTACTGACCACATTGTTTGTAATATTTCTGTAGTAACATGTGTCTACCCTGCAGACAGTATACTCCTGAACAAAGAGATTAAATCTTTTCAAAATTTTATAACACTGTGAAATCATGAAAAAAGGATAGTAAAGGATATAAAGATAGTATTCTTATAAAAGGATAGTAAAGGATATAAGGATATAAAAATAGTATCCTTATAAAAAAAGGATAGCAAAGTGTATTTGTTAATGAAGTGAATGAATGTGTGGATGAATAAATGAATGGATATGGATGAATAATAATGAAATGTCCTTAATTTTAATCTTCTTTTGGCTTAGACTATAAGCACATTTCTGAAAATATGCTGGCCTTAACAAAAACTTTAATTTACAAGTTTTTCTGATAGTCATGATGAATAAAAATAGAAAATTTTTTTATTTGTATTGGAAACATTGATTCAGTAAGAAATTTCTCCTCTTTGGTGTCAATTATAAAATATGGATGGAGGTTGCATTTTTCTTATATGAAGGACATGAAAAAAGTTTCTTCCATTACATGTCCCTGAAATTCTAGTAATAATTGAATATTACCCACAAGCACTCATCACTGTGTTGATGAGAATAACTGAAGGAACGTTTATGAGTTTGATTTTCCTTTTTAAGTTTCCCTTCACACATTTCTCTCTAATTTTAGCTATTTGTCACACCTTGGCCATAAGAGTGAAGACATCGAAGAAGTGAATTTACATTATCCTTATGTCTCCACAGAAAGTAAATTTCCTGGCTACTGGCACAGTTACCTACTTCACTAGTAGTTGATCTTTCTCTTCATTGAAATACTTGATTGGTCAAGTGGGGAAGAATTCTTCCTTCTCCTTTTAGGAAAAGTGTGGATTCAAACTTTCATAGGAGTTTAATGCTCTAAAAAGCATTTCTTAGCCCTTATACGCCTATGTCTGTTCCTGTCCAAAGAAACCTTCCAGTCATTATGGCGTCTTCCTCTCTTACTACACCATGTATCTTTGAAAAAATGTTTTTCTTTTAATTTGAAGTGATTATTGATAAATATTGATAAATTATTTGACAAATAAATATTGATAAATGCCACTTATTTGAAACAATTCCATTCTAATAATGTATCTTTTGAAAGAGAATATCCTGTTTAATTTATTTTAAGCACATTTACATAATATCATGGTATCAAAAGAATTAAGATAACTTTGTCACATTTTATATTAATATAGTACAAATTCATGAACCAACTGTTAGTAAAGAGTATACACACCTATTTTACTTTTATGTAACATGAGCAATTAGATAAATTTCCAATCTAATAAAAAGATCTATGTGAAGATTCATATTAAAGAAGTTTCCCAGTTTTTGTTTCCAATTAAAAATAGCAAGCTTATAATACATCAATTATTCAGGAACCACTACTCTCAATTTATAACCTGATTTCCTTGATCATCTGTCCATATGACATCCAGGTCAGAGTTATCAGGAATTTCAATGGTGCTATAGTTGTTTGTTAATGCTTGTGCTGCCAGAGTTGGCTCAGTAGAGAGAAAAAACCAATTTATCATATGTTACTTAAGTTAAGAGGTACCAAAAGGGTCTACTTGAATAACAGTGACATTTAAACATGACATTCATTCTTCTTTTTTTATTTGAAAGTATTACAGGAGTACAAATGTTTTTGATTATATGGATCACTTTAGTAATGCTTGAGTCAGGGTTAAAAGTGTGCCCATCACCAGATAGTGTACATTGTATGCATTAGGTAGACTTTGTTCATTCCTCTTAATTCTCTGTTCTTTAATTTTGACTGACTGAGTTATTTCAAAAGAGTTGTCTTAAAGCTCTGAGATTCTTTCTTCTGCCTGGCCTAATCTATTCTTAAAACTTTCCATTGTGTTTTGTATTTCCTTAAACAAATTTTTGATTTCCAGAAATTCTATTTTTTTTTAATATGTCTATCTCTTTTGTGAATTTTTCATTTATTTCCTGAGTTGTTTTTCTTGTTTTTTTTTTTTTTTTTGAGTTCGCTTTCCATTTTCTCTTGCATTTCATTGAGCTTACTTACAATGCATATTTAGAATTCTTTATTTGTCATTTCAATATTTTCATTCGTTTTGGATCCATTGCTAGAGAGCTGGTGTTCCCTTCTGGTGGTGTCCTTTCACTCTGATTTTCCAAACATACTTTCAGAGTTCTTTCACTAACTTCTTCTCATCTGGAGCAGCTGTTGTTTTCATGTTTGGATTTTCTTTTGTTCAGATGGGACTTCCCTCTCCCTCTCATATGGGTGTATTTCTAGCATATTTTGGGTAAGAATCTTTGGCTTTGCTGGTAGGTGCTTTAAAGGCAATCTAAGTTCTGGATGTATGTCTTGGCTATGGATATCCTTAGTGTGGTGGTTTTCTCAGTTGCTAGTTGTTTATGAGCTGTAGCAGTGGTGGGCTATGTGAGTAGGCAGATTCCCTGTCTCTCTTTGATAGGGAGGATGGAGGTCTTTGAAATCCTTTCTCTTTCCCCCATCCTGTGGTATTCTTAAAAAAAAAAAAAAAAGTGTGAATTGTTTTTGCATGCCCGGTTTAATCTCTGAGACTATAGGTGGTGCTTGTGTGTGAGAATCACCCACATCCTGTATGCTTGAGTGAGTAAATGCTGTAAAGGGTGTGCAAATTGACCTCCCTGTCAGTAAGTGGCATTTGCCAGAAGGAAGAAGCTACAATGTTGTTTTGGGGCCCTGTGATCAGCTCTATTCCCTGAAGAGAAGCACTCAAATGCCCCAGGTGATGAGTCGGGCCCTGGAACTTCCAGGTCATTCCTTGTTCTCTCCCACACCAGAGGCAGGAGGGAGAGTGAGGCTGGGCAGAGTAGGGTTGGGTGAACTTGCCATTAGGCTTCACAAAAGCTGGCAAGGTAGCTGTTTTGGCACGGGTCAAAGGTCTGTTCCCAGGTTAGGTAAAGCTTCCTGGGAGGGGCTGAAGGGGTCCCACGCAACCAGAAAAATCTGCTTGTGGAGGTGGGGTCATCTGAGATTCATTATCTGGCTGTCAGGAGCTGATTTCATTCTTCCTCCCCCCTCCCTGCTCCATGGTCTTTTTGTGGCATCTGCCAGCAGGTAGGAGCTTACACTAGCTGAGATGCCCCATGATTGTGCTGTGGACTGGGAGCTTCCCCGCCCAGGATCCTGGCCTGGGCTGAGAGTGTATCTTTTCTGTGGGAGAGGGGTGCCCTGTGAGTACACTGCAGCTGGGACCCGCACTGCGTTCTCCTCTCAGTTCTCTCCACATGGGTTCCCTCACATCCCAAGATTAGTTCACAAGTCTCCCTTCCATGCTCCCAAGCAACACAATCAAGACCTGAGGGTATGGGGTCTGGCCTGTGGGCCTGTCCCCAGCTCCCAAAACATTAATACCTGACCACCCCAGGGAGAAGGATGCTGGTCCCTAGTTTCCTATGGGGTGTTCAGGCAGGTTTGATGTACCTCTGCTTCAAGGTGTGCCCTGCTTTGATGGAGTCACTGGGAAAGCAGCACCAGGGAGGGCTGGTGAGCAGGGAGCTCACAGTCTGAGCACCCCTCAGTCCACTGTAGGACTTTAACAGGAAAGGTTTGAGCCCCATTATCTGTGGAAGCCTCTGTGTGGTTGCTCAGTTGTCTCTCTCAGCAGCTGTGGGTGAGGGAGCAGAAGGGGAGGAAAAGAGTCTGGATGGAGGAATGCTAGCACTCTAGTTCTCTCTGTCCCTCTCTCTGGAAGGCAGCCTGCCCAGAATGTCCAGGCTCTGGAGTCATGTAGATCCTCTGGCACCCATTGGTCCCCTGTGGCTCCCACAGTCTGGACCAGAGTTGGGAAATGTTCGGCAGGAATGAGCAAGATGAAACCTGAGGAATTGAAGCCTCCTGGGGAGGACAAATGAGCACAGTGAGTGGAGAAGCAATATGGCACCTGTTGTCCCAGCTTGGCTCTGTGATGACAAGAAGTGCCCCAGGGGACTAGGCGTCTGATGCTTTGTCCACAGGAAGCTCCTAGTTCAATGGTGGTGCAAGCTCTTGGGCTTGTGGGGGTAGAAAGTCTCTACAGCAGCTTGAGAACTCACTGCCTGTCAGAGAAAACAAACTGTTCCACCTACCCTTTTTGCTGAACTCAAAGCCTCTCAGAGGTTGAACTCTGCTGGTATTTTGCTCCTTGTTCTGTTCCTCATCTTCTTCCCATGGAGTCTCTTGTAGGTTCTGGCACCCTTCCCTCAGAATTATACCCAATATATGTTTGTTCGTTTGTTTTTTCTCTTTCATCTAAAACTTTTCCTTCTTACTGAGATGATCTGCCATCTGTTGTCTCTAGCCAGCCATTTTACCCACATGACATTCCTTCTTCTATTTTGAAATTCCCATCATGAAATTTATCATGAATGATTTGGGGAATATCTCTAGAGAACACCTTGGAGAAATCAGATGCTGCTGGAGAATGGCCCTAGTTGTTTTTGATTAACATTTCAGCATTAGCATGAGTTAACAAAGCATCACTTTTAGGACAGTGTTCACAAATGGACAGCTGCATAGAGCAGACCAATCTGCCCTTGAAAGTTTGTTAGGAGCAGGCATAATATTTGGAATCACACAACTCACCAACAGCTTTGACACCTGTCCTTCCTGCGCACCTTTTCATCACCTCATGTACCAAATCTTCTCTTAAGTCCAGGGTTTGGATGTTCGATTTTCTCTGCCTGAGTCATTTTACCCCAAGTTTCCCTGATTAATTCCTACTTTGGTTCTAAGTTTTAAATTAAATAATACTTTAGTCTCAAAATCCTTCTCTTATCGAAGATCTGTGGTAGAAGCTCTAGTTTTCTCATCAAGTGATTGAACATGTGATGTGCTCATGATCTAGGCAGTTGGTAAAGTGAGTACAATTGTAGGAATGTTAATTTATATAGTCTTTATGCAGAAAAATATGGAAATATCTGTCAAAATGTCCAAGTATATGCAAAAAAATTATGTGTAAGAAGATTTGCTACAACACTACATGAAATAGCAAAAATGAAGCTGCTAAAATGTTCTGTAACACAGGAATTGTTGAATAAATTTTGGTATAGCAACATTTAGGAACATTGCTCAGAATTCATTGTCCTGCCATGAAAATATCTTCAAAATATACTGCCAACTAAAAAAATCTAGAAATTGAAAAATATCTATAGGCATTTGTATATATAAACTATAAACCCTATATACACATGCAGATATATCATACATGAATGTACACCATTACAAATGTAGAAAATTGAACCTAAAAATGTTTACTGTGACTACTTCTGAGAAAACTAATAAGGTAGAAGTGTTTCAAAGTAGAGACTTTTCCTTTAACTCTGTCTATGCCTGCATTATTTGAATTCTTCCCAATAATCATATACTATTTTCATAACAAAAAATAAGGATTGATCCTGTTTTGAAACTAAGCATATGTTTAAGTGCCACAAATAAAACAGAAAGAACAATTTTTAATAGTGATGATGAACTTAGGAAGGGCTTGGAAGTTCCTGAATGTTTCCAACTAGTCAAAGCAGTGCTTCTTCTCAGATTTCAGCAAAAAAAGCTTTATGACTCAAGGAAAGAAAATTGATACAGTTTTCCAGATAATTTTGGCAAAAGGAAAGGTTACTCTGAATTATCTAAGCAATAGCCTTATTTTTCCACTTTCTCAGCCAGTGGGAAGTAGGATAGACTGAAAGTTACATGACTCTAATATAGTGATAAGGGTTCTGCATCCTATATTCCATCCTTAACAGAAACTCTTTCATCCTAAGTAATGAGTTATCTCCAGGTGATAAAATCATCTGTCCTTTGAAATATCATTTCTGGTGTTATCACATCTCTAAATAAACTTTTATTCTATAAAGTCAAAATAGACAATAGCCAATCAAACCTAGCAATTAGTCAACATTACCAAATGGAAACTATAATATAGGAAACCAATAAGCTGTCACAACTCCTGGAATCTTTTTGAATAAAGCAGATGGCTTCCTTCATTATGAAAGGAGGGGTGTAAAAGTTAATCTTGTTTCCTTAATGTAAGTTATCTACTAATATTTCTGTTTTATTTAACTTAAGAAGTTGACCAAAAATGTGTCAACATATGAAAGGCTTTTTTAATGATTATACTTTGATTTTCAGAATTATTCATTATAATCATTTATAAATTTCACATTTACAACTCCATTTTTAAGTATAGAGATGGCTTGTTTTGTTGAAATATAAAGCCAATTTTTTCCTATTTTCTCTTCAGCAGTAATACTCAAAATAATTTACATATTCACACATTAAATAAATATGCATCAAGTGTCATGTATGCATTGGGCAATCTGCTAAGTGTTGAAAGAGATATCAAGGAACAGCCAAGAAAGCACACTGTGTACCGTGGAGCTTTTTTCCCCCCAATTCTATCTATTGTATATTTCCAGTTAATTTTCTTTTTGATGAACTTCTAAATACAAAAAGAGTGCTGGATAAACATTTCAGTCTCAAGATCACCTATTACCACTAGTAGATTAAGAGGAAAATATGCCAATGCATTAATCCAATAACCAGGTGACCAAGGGGAAAAGTAGTGTGCCTTGTTCTGCCTGTCACATTATAATAATGTTTAACAATTAAGGCACTCTTATTATATTTCAGACACATTTTAAGTAGTTTATAAATTTTAATTATTTTAAAATGCAGGATAACTCTAAGTAGGTACTATTACCATCCACTTTTTCATGTGAGAAAATTAAAGCCCAGAGAGGTTAAATAAT
Organism: Varecia variegata; assembly: GCA_028533085.1. Lineage (NCBI taxonomy): Eukaryota > Metazoa > Chordata > Mammalia > Primates > Lemuridae > Varecia > Varecia variegata. Next base: position 69,156,838 of record CM052438.1, on the reverse strand, counting down.
TTGCTCAAAGTTCCACAGTTTAGTAAATAGAATTCATATATTGGTCAGTATACCTTGAGTCTGGGATCTTAATTGCTACACTACACTTCAAATGCTATCCCTTTTAAAAGAGCGTAAAATATTTAGCTTGCTATGTTTTTCTTTTCCTTCTAACATTTGAAGAAATCACTTTATCAACCTTAACACTAAGGGGTAACCTCTCAAAATCAGCACTTTAGTGCTTTTGAATTAATATTTCTACTACAGTGAATCATTTAGTATACACACATGGGAACACATTCACTGATTGATGAAGACCATTAACATTTGAATTCTTACCCAGAAAATTGGAAATAAGTTCATAATTGTTAGCACCCACCTCTCACTGAGTGACTCAGAGCCACAAAGAAACTTGGAAATTTCCTTGCCTCTTGTAGGACAACTATTCTCACTAACAGTTTAACTTGGCTCATCTAAGTGAAAAAGCCTTGGGTAGGTAATGGGGACTGCACACAAAAATCGGGGCTTTTCAACGTTCACTTGACTCAGAAAATTTGCAACCAAGAGCAAGTGGAACCTGGTAGAACATTCGAACACGCTTCTCAGATCATTGAATTTACATCTCAGGAGAGCAGACTGGAGGGTTTGGCTTATTTGAGTCCGTCCCTTCCCTGAAACTGCACTACAGAAAGGTCTGGCCCTCACTTCATCTCACTCTCACTTACATCCAGGTCTTCGTGTGTCAACACTAATGTTAATTCCTTTCTCATTTAGGATTTTTCAAACTACAACCAACAATACTTGCAAAATTTTTTATAGATTGTTAAATTCAATGTGTACCCTCCTATACCATAATCTTCTACCAATTACTAGTGCCATCCATGTACACACATCATTCTTACAATGCTAGTGAATAGGACCACAATTAGCCTTGCAGAGTGCTGGCAAGAAATAAAATAAATACATCATGTTCTTCTAACTATCTTCATCACATACCTTAGGAAAAATTATATTGAGTTGTTCTGAAATGATTCAAGGATTATAGAAGTTCTGTCAAACCCAAATCTTTTCTAAATATGTTAGATGCAGCTTATTCATGAAGTCAGCTTATAGTCACAATTTAAGATATTACTATATAAATTCAGCAAATATTACTTAAGGGCGTGCTGTAGAATGAGTGTTATCATTAGTTGGAGACGTCTAGGGGATTAGTTATTTGACTTAAAAAGACGTGAAATTTACACTGTTATGGCACAAAGACACATCAAACCAAAACAAGTGCATTAGACTATTCAAGAACCATATTCTAATGGTTTCCTTTTTAGATTTCTTTAAATAAAAATTTCATGACAGTAGAAAGAGCTCCGGTGAATGCGAAGATGAAGACTATTATTTGCCCTCTTCTTACAGTGTCTCACCAAGGTATTTAGAAAGCCTGGTGAGTCTGTTATCCAAACACTTTGTAGTCCCAGCTCAGCGGGCTCTCACCCCCTCTGTGTTAGGTTGCCCTGCCTCTCCTGTGGCTACACTGTTTTTCGACTGTCATTTTTATTGAAAAATAAAAGCTAAATTGGAGTTTCAGAATACTTTCCATTTAACTCCTTTAATAAAACGGGAAAGATAAAAGCAACCTAGTCACAAGAGAAGTGTTTTTGAAAGCTATGCCTTGGATATCAGAGATGCAGAAATAAAAGGCTGCTTCAAAAATAGAGCCTACTGGCCTAGCTCCGGCCCTCTGCAGCTCTTCTCCTGTGCTAGACCTGCTTTTAGCTTTAATTTTTTATTCAAGAAGTTAAATGGGAGACATGAAATAGTTTAGATCAAATATCCCAACAAATGAAAAATGGGCAGCAGATGATTCTTTTAAATGTATTATTCTTATGCACCTGGGCCAGACAACTTCGTCAGGCAATTTTGCACATATCTATTGGAAAAGAGAATATTTATTTATATTTCTTTACACAGAGAACTCTTCTTTCCACTAATCCCATGGGAAGAGTTGCATTTCTCAACATATGTTGCACTTATTATGCTCATTGACATAATAAATGCTCTGAGAAGCCCTACAGTAAAAGAAACAGACAACGACGACTAAAACTGTAATTTTGTATTTGCCTAATGTATTTGCCTGTGAATTCCTTTAAGACTTTACATTTATTAATATCCCAAGGTCCTAATCTAGAGGTATTATGACCCTGGTCCTCAGTCATGTTACTAACATAGTTTAAAAATATTTTCAAGAGATAGCATCCTCTTAGCTGTATATTTGTAGCTCTATGAAGTGCTTTATGCCAATTATTGAATTAATATCTACCACATATCAATAACTTGGGGTAATAGTAGTATCTAAATGCAAACTGGCTGATAGAGATTAGTATTCAAGACAGCATAATTCAAGGGGTTTAAATACATTGTTACACTGACCAATATAACGAAAGAGAATACGGAAGAGAAAGTCGTAGCATTTGGCAAAGGAAAAGGATTGTTATAGTCCTTTCATTTTGAAACATGTTTGATTTTACTATGAAATAGGCCAGTTAGATCTACGGTGTTCCATAACTGCAATGCTCTGCTCTATTGTTCCTATAATGTTCAGCTAATAATTTAATGAAGGTGACTCTAAAATACCCCTAGTTGTCTTTTACCCTCTTAATTAAAGCAAAAGGCACAATTTGGGATTTTAATATTCCCTTCTGGCTCTTAACATATCCTTAAGTATAATTTTTTTTTCCTCAAAAAAGAACACTCTGTTTCAGTCATTTTATATTATTCTTACCAATTAAAAAAAAACGAGGAAATGGAAGTTATAATGATGTTAAGTATATCTCCCAGGATAAGTCAGTATTGACGAAGAATGATTTGTGAGGAGACAACTGCTCTCCATGACCGTCAGATTTTGAGGGGTGTGCTAAAAGCATTCTAGTGGTCTTCAATCAGAGCTGCCTCATTATTGTGAGCATAGTATTATTTTAAATTAGCTTTTTATATTTAATTAAATAACACCTAGTCTACAAAGTACCTCTTATTTTCCATGCCAGCATTTTGCATGACTACCTTCAAAATAAGTTTTATAGAATAGACAATAAACAGACAGCAATTACTTTTGCTTCATAGAGAAAAAGAAAAAAGGAAGGGAGATAAATTTGGCAGCCTGTCTTTTGATCCTATGAGACAATCTCTTTTCTAAAAAGGACCATTATACTTAATAATTACATAATTTTCCCTAGGCTCCAATAAAAAGCAGAGAAGACTATTTCAGCAATGCAAAGATGTAAATAGCATTACCATTGTTTTATGGTCTTCAATAGGGTATAACTGATCTGACCCAAATTGTAATCCTTACCAAATCATTTTTCCCATTGAGGGATTCACTTACTTTCTTGCTTTACTTTTCATTGGTGTATACCCTGGCCAGAGACAAAAGGATAGTTTTGAAGGCACTGAATATTGTCTTTCAAGTATTCATAGAAAAGTTTTCTTTATAGCACTAGCATTGCTTTTGAAAAGGCAAAGGAGATAAGTGTATAATTATGCCAATTCTAATGTAGAGTAGCTTAATTAGATATAAAATTTCAAAATGTGGAATAATGTAATTTTTTTAAAAAGAAAACATTTTAGTCCAGATGTGATAGCTCTCCTATTTGCTAAAATGAAATTCTTTCATTACATAACATAAAACCTTAAAGTTGAATGTATTGTATCACAACTTGGTTGAGATAATATATTTCTAGAATCATTGGCAATTTTTATTATCCCTAAACTAAAAATCTCTAAATACAATGATTGTTTTTCTGCCTATACTAAATCTGTACTGCATGTTCAAAACCTGTTGTACTAATTGTGTAGACAAGTACATATTTAGTCAAAGTATGTGTACATTGTGGTTATTTTGAAAACATTTTCTAACTGAAAAGGCACGAAGAAAACGTGTGTGAGCTAACTGTAGGTTGATTATGCACATTGGTTTTATTTTTTTCTGATTGCTAAACATGTTTGGTGAGAATCAAGTTCTTCATCGAAAATACATTTACTCATTATTAGACAGAATTTACTTTTGGTACATGTCCATAATAAATGACACTAGGTATGACTGGTGACTAAAATCTCACTGATTAAAAATATTCTGCCAATTTTCTGGTGAAATAAGGAGGAAACAAATGCAAAAGGTTTATTGTTTTCAATTTTCCATATTTTTTGTTTTCCAAAGTCTGATAAAGTCCCAGACTGTCAAATGTTGAAAAGACCAATATCCATTCATCAAAATGGCCGTAATTACCATTTTATTTTTTTAAACTAAATTTTTTAGTTTGAGATAATCTTAGATTCACACATAGTTGTAAGAAATAATGCAGAGAGATTTGTGTACACTTTACCCAGTTTTCTCCAATGGTAACATCTTGCAAAACTGCAGTACAATGTTTCCCAATATTTCAACCAAGATAATGAAATTGACAGTCAGGATACAGAATATTTCCGTCACCTCAAAAATACCTCATCTTGCTTTTCTATAGTCACATCCACTTTCCTCATACGCTCACTCCTCCTTAACTCCTGAAAACCACTACTCTGTTCTCCATTCTATAATTTTGTCATTTCAGTAATGTTATATGAATTAAATTGTATAATATATAACCTTTGAGTATGGGCTTTTTAAAAAATTTCAAAATACTAAGGGAGTACAAATGATTTAGGTTACAAGTATCATTTTCATAATGCTTAAGTCCTGGCTATAGGTGTGCCTGTCACCCAAATAGTGTTCATAAAACCCTTAGGTTGGTTTATTCTCCTCCCCTCCTCCCCTGCCCCTGTTGTTTTTCACTGAGTTTAACTTCCTGCTGTACGCATGTGTGCTCATTGGTTAGTTTCAATTTACTAGTGAGTACATGGAATGTTTGTTTTTCCATTCTTGAGATCCTTCACTTAGGAGAATGGTCTCCAGTTCCATCCAGGTTGTTGCAAAAGGTAGTCATTCATCTTTTTTTATGACTGAGTAGTACTCCATGGTGTGTATATATATATACCACATTTTATTAATCTACTCATGAATTGATGGGCACTTGGGCTGATTTCACATCTCTGAAATTCTGAGTTGTGCTGGAATAAACATTCACATGCAGGTGTCTTTTTGATAAAATGACTTCTTTTCCTTTGGGTAAATACCCAGTACTGTGATTGCTGGATATAATGGTAGGTCTACTTTTAGTTTTCGAGTAATCTCCATACTGTTTTCTATAGAGGTTGTACTAATTTTCGGTTGCACTGACAGAGTATAAGCATTCCTTTCTCTCTGCATCCATGCCAGCATCTGTTGCTTTGGGACTTTTTAATAAAAACCATTTTAACTGGGGTAAGGTGATATCTCATTGTGGTTTTAACTTGCATTTCTTTAATGATTAGTGAGTGATGTTGATCATTTTTTCATATGTTTATTGGCCATTTGTCTTTCTTGTTTTGAAAGCTTTTGTTCATGTCTTTTGCTCACTTTTAGTGTTTTTTTCTTGCTCATTTGCTTGAGTTATGTGTAAATTCTGGTTATTAGCCCTTTATCAGATGTGTAGCTTGTGAATATTTTTTCCCATTCTGTAGGTTATCTGTTTGCTGTGTTGATTGTTTCCTTAGGTGTGTAGAAGGTTTTTAGTTTAGTCAAATTACACTTAATTTTTGTTGCCATGATTGCCATTGGAGTCTTTTTCATAAATTCTTTGCTTAGGCTGATATCTAGAAGAGTTTTTCCTACAGTTTGCTCTAGAATTCTTATAGTTTCATGCCTTAAATCTAAGTCTTTTATCCACCTTGAATTAATTTGTGTGAGTGATAAGAGGTAGGGGTCCTATTTCATTCTTTTGCATGTGGCTATCCAATTTTCCCAGCACCATTTATTGAATAGGATGTCTTTTCCGCAGTGTATATTGTTATCTGCCTTGTCAAAGATCAGTTGGTTGTAGGTAGATGGTTTTATATCTGTGTTCTCCATTCTGTTTCATTGGTCTATGTCTCTATTTTTGTGCCATGTAATCATGCTGTTTTGGTTACTATAGTCTTGTAGTATAGTTTGAAGTCTGGTAGCCATTCTGATAGATGTGTACTGACATGTCATTGTGGTTTTCATTTTCATTACCCTAATTGCTAATGAAGTAGACAATCTTTTTATGTGCTTATTTCCCCTCTGTATATTTTCTTGGTTGAAATGTCTTTTCTTGTCTTTTGGCCATTTCTTCTAATAAATGAAGATAGTATCTTATTCCATTTTATTATTGTATTTTTTGTTGTTTGCTGAGTTTTGAGAGTTCTTTATATTGTCTAGATACTAGTACTTTGTCAGATATGTGGTTTGAAAATATTGTTCCCATTGATTCTGAGATTTGTCTTTTCTTTCTTTAAACAGGGGAATTCACAAAGCAAAAGTTTTAAATTTTGATGGTAGCCAATTTTCTCCTTGTATGGATCATATATTTGGTGTTAGGTCTAAGAAATCTTTGCCTAGCCTTCAATCCCAAAGGTTTTCTTCTTCTATTTTTCCTAAAAGTTTTATAGTTTTGTATTATGTATTTAGGTCCACAATCCACTTTTTGTTAATTTCTTTATAAGGTATAAGAGTTAGGTGGGAGTTTGTTTTTTTTTTTCCTGCCCAAGGATGTTCCACAGGATCAGCCTTATTTGAAAGGCTCTCTCTCCTTCATTGAACTGATTGTACCTTTGTACAATTTTACCTTTAACCATTGTACCTTTGTGAAAAATCATTTGGATTATTTGTTTGGATTGATTTCTGCATTGTCTACTCTATCTCATTGATTCATGTGTCTGTCTTTCTACTAGCATCATATAGTCTAGATTACTGCTACCATATGTTAAGTCTTGAAATCAGGTAGATTTATTCCTCATACTTTTTTCTTTTTTTAAATTTTTTTCTGGCTATTCTAGGTAATTTACTTGTTGAGTCTTTCAATACATAGACACAATATGTTTCTTCATTTATTTACACCTCCTTGGTTTTCTTTCATCAATGTTTGGAATACAAGTCCTGACTACGTGTTCTTAGATTTACATCTAAGTACTTTTTAAAAAAATTACAAATGATATTATATTTTTAGTGTTGGTGTCCATATGTTAATTGCTAGTATATAGAAATACATTTGATTTGTGTAAGTTTATCTTATATTCTATGACTTTGCTGAAGTTACTCACCTATTAGTTCTTTCTGAGTTTTCTCACAGATACTTGGGATTTTCTACATGATAATCATGATATCTACAAATAGGGTATTCATTTCTTCTTCTCCAATCTGTATGCCTTTTATTTCCTTTTCATGTAATTGCTAACATTTGTGAATAAGAGCATTTAGAGCAGATATTCTTGGCTTGTTCCCAATCTTTGGGGTAAAACATTCAATCTTTCACCACTGGGTATAATGTTGCCGATAGTTATTTTAGTTGCTCTTTATCCAGTGGAGGAATTCTCTTTATATTCCTATTCTTCTGAGAAATTTTAGCACGAATAAGTATTAAATTTTGTCAAATTTTTCTTTATAGATTGATATGATTATGTGGTTTTTCTTCTTCAGCTAGTTAAAATAGTGGATTACATGGATTGATTTTGAATATTGAACTATGTATCACTTAGAATAAACCCCACTTGTTCATGGTACATTATTCCTTTTTTATATTGCTGAATTCTATTTGGTAATATTTTATTGAGAGTTTTGCATCCATATTTGTAAATAATATTGATGTGTAATTTTCCTTTTTGTACCATCTTTGATTTTAGTATCAGGGTAATATGAGCTTCAAAAAATAAATTGGTGGAAAAAGGAAATGTTTCCTTTTTTTTCTAGTTTCTGGAATATATTTTGTAGAATTAAAATTCATTCTTTAAACATTTGGCAAAATTTTCTAGTTAACCCGTCTGCAACTGGGGATTTCTTTTGGGGGAGATTTGTAATCATGGATTCAATTTCCTTAAAAGTTATATGTCTATTGAGATTGTCTTTTTCTGCTTGAATCTGTTTTGGTGCTTTGTGTTTATAGGGGAATTGGTCCATTTTATCTAAGTTTTCATATTGCAGACTTTCTTGTAGTATTCCTGTATTATTCTTTGCAAGGTCTATAGTGGTATCCCCTTTTATGTGAGTAATATTGATAATTTGTTTCTTCTCACCTTTTTTTTTCTTCATTAGTCTGCTAGACACTTGGTGATTTTATTAATCTCACCAAAGAACTAGCTATTTGTTTCAACAATTTTCTGTATTGTGGTACTGTTTTCCATTTCATAGATTTTGTTCTTATATTTCTAACATCCTTCCAGTGCTGGCTTTGTGTTAATTTTGTTCTTGTTTTTCTATATTCTTGAGGTAGGAGTTTAGATTATAAGCTTTTTTAATATATCCATTCAGTGCCAGAATTTTTTTTCTCAGTACTACTTTAGCTGCATCCCACAAATGTTGATATCTTGTATTTTCATTTTCATTCAGTTCAATGTAGTTTTAAATATTTTCTTCCCTCTTTGAGCCAATGTATTTGTTAGTTTCTAAATATTTGACTATTTTCCCATTATCTTTCTGTTATTAATTTCTATTTTGATTTCATTGTAATTACAAAATAAATTCTTTATGATTTCAATTATTTTAAGTGTGTTGAAGTTTATTTTATGGCCCAATTTATAGACTATCTTTATATATGTCCCATGACTTCTTTTAAATGATGTGCATTCTGCTGTACTTGGGGGCAATGATTAAATACTGGTGCTTGATGATGTTGTTGAGTTCTTTTATACTCCTGCTGACTTTCTGTCTCATAGTCTTATCAATTTTTGAGAGAAAAATATTGAAGTCCTTAACTATAGTTGTGAATTTGCCTATTTTTTTCTTTTAATTTTATCAGTTTTTATATCACATATTTTGAAGCTCTGTTGTTTGGTGCATACACATTTAGGATTACTATTCTTCATACTGGATTGACCATTTTATCATTTTTATGAGATTTCTTCCCAGTCTCTGGTAATTTTCTTTGCTCTAAAGTTTACTGTAACTAGTTAATATAGCCATTCCTGCTTTCTTTTGATTAATGTTTGCATAATATAATTTTTCCCATTCCTGTATTTTGCCCTGCCTATATTGTTATATTTAACACATTAACTGCCATGTGAGTTGTATTTAACTCACATGAGTTTTGAGCATATGTACCTCACATGTCTTGTTGATTTTCTTATTGTTACAATTAAATTTAATTGCATATAACTCATGCACAGAAAACAATAAAAATAACAAATTTTTCATTAAATTAGAAAGGATCATTTTGTTTTTGAAGTTTTTATTCTATTTTTGTAATAAAACACTGTGGCTCCAAGGAAAACAAATTTTTTTCTAGTGTGTGTTAGAAATGTGTTATTGTTTTTAGATCATTTATGTTTAGTTATTGATATGCTAATGCTTAAGTCTGCTTTTTTTTTTTTTTTTGCTTTCTTTGTTCTCTCTATTTTTCATCTCTTTCTTTTTTAATCTGACTTCCTGTGGATTATTTGGACTTTTTTTGTAGAATTCAAGTTTTATTTATTTAAAGTATTTTTAAATATATCTCCTTCTATAGTTTTTTAATGGTTACTCAAGATATTTTATTACTGATGAAGTGTGTAGCCCTATCTCCCTTTAAGTCCCTTTATCTTACCCCATATAGTTGTCTTAAATATTTCTCTACATAGTTCTAAGGTCTCTAGCTGGTCTAGCTTTTTCTCTCTACCTTTCAAGTCTTCTTATATTTGTTTCTGTGTTTGTGTGGGGGGGGTATATATGTATATCTCCAGAATTTTTAATTGTAATTAATGGAAGAGATAGGGAAAATTACATGTCAATCATTCCAGAACTAGCCACATTTGATTTTTCTGAAAGCTATCTGTGAATATGTAATATATTTTCTTCTCTGAGAAATTTTAACTCATTATTCCAAGAGGATATGGTAGAAGTCTATCATATACATACTGCATAATATCTCTGGTTATCTCCATCCACGGCTATTCAACTCAAAAGCTAGAGCAATGCTTTGTAACTGCGAACCATACATCTGTGGATAATGCTTAAAGGCACCCACAGAGTTTCTTATGTGTGAGAAGGAGAAAGGAGAGTGAAGTAAGCCACAATTTCCCCAGGCACGCCTCTCCCAGTTCATCTGGAACAGCTCAGCTTTTATGTTTTCTGTTCTGGGCTTCCATGTAAAATTTTATTTGAAGAAAAAATTCTGCTGATTAAAAAATGTTTGAAAATATCTTAAATTTCAACTTTTCTCAAGTGGAGTTTTACAAGGGAATTAACTCCTGTAGAATATGATTTGAGTGATCATTTTCTCAGTTCTCCCCAGAATCACACATGGCTAGTAAAATTGCAGATGTATAGATTAGTCCATTAATTACCTACAATAAATATCTTAGGACTTTGAGGATTAATTCTATTGTAGAACTGAGATGAGAAAGGTTGCAGCTATTATATACTGTCAGAGTTATTCCAGGGTATATTCCAAACTACTAAGTGCCTAAAATGGGAGCCAGTGCTATTTCAAAGAGGAAAAGATAATTATACCAATTAACTTGAAAGAAAGAAATTTATCTTTGTTCTAAAAGAAGAAACAAGCAGCTTTTGAGCATTTAATCAAATTACGCTCTACCAATTACAAAGAAAAAACTGTATTAACTGTGCCAAATATCTACTTAAAGCTTAAATACAAAGAATGAAGATAATATTGTTTGTGAATGTCATTCTAAATGTATGAAAATATTATTGACCAATTCATGCAAAATATATGAGAAGGATAAGAATTTATCCTCTTACAAAGCTTGAAAACCCTAGTAATCAAACTCATAGAGGACCTTATTTTCTCCCTGCTCACAGATGAAAAAGATACAACTTTTTATCCCTATTCTAGATCTTTTTTCATCCCACATGAGCACCGTAACTATACCACTCAAGTTAGTCCCCACTGGGAAGTAAAAGAATGTTCCAAATGTGCGGTGGTGTAAGATTTGGTGCCACGTCTATTGTGATTTAGAAAACAGAAAATGCTGCCTGCCCCCTCTTCCATTTTATCCCAGGAAGTCTGATAACACAACGAAGGCAACTAGTAGGGGCGATGGGCTGCACTGAAATGAGCCATTCAGAATCGACTTGCCCAGCCTGAAACCGTGGCTTTTCTGCACCTCTTATCATCAAAAAAACATATGGATGAACATTGAGACACAAAGTAGCAAAACATATTAAGTGCAGTAAAAATGTCTGCTTCAATGAGCTTGTCAACATTGCCTGAATGATGAAACACAGATATTTACTCAGAGGCCTGTCTAGCCCCATTTAAAAGTTCTGGGAACTACCCAGACTCTGAGTTTCAGTACTGACAGCAGCATTCTAACAGCATTTTCTATAAATCAACAGTGGTGCAGTCAGATTCTCAAGCTAGTTAAGGGCTACAAAGATGAATATATCATAGCAGAAGAATATTTGGACATACCACCTCCAAAAACTTTAATCTGAAATGCTTAAAAATTTCTCCTACTTTTTCTCAGAGGACAAAGAACTGCTTTACTTTTGTTTCAGAAATGACTTTTTAAAAAACATCCATCAAGAGCCAGCTAAGACAAAAGGCACAGGAAGTCATAAACATCAATCGAAGACCATATTTTTTATTGTAACCAGATTGATATAGGACGTAAGAATCCCCTTCACTGAAATAAAACATAAAGAAGTTCATGTATAAAATCTGGATTATCGAAGACGAATTGGCAATAAACGTTTTGTTTTGTGTCTTATTGTGATCTCAAAGACATATTAAAAACAAAAACAAAAACAGGCTGGGCATGGTGGCTCACGCCTGTAATCCTAGCACTCTGGGAGGCAGAACCAGGAAGATCACGTGAGCTCAGGAGTTCTAGACCAGCCTGAGCAAGAGCGAGACTCAGTCTCTACTTAAAAAAATAGAAAATTAGCCAGGTGGAGTGGCGCGTGCCTGTAGTCCCAGCTACTTGGGAGACTGACACAGGAAGATTGCTTGAGCCCAGGAGTTTGAGGTTGCAGTGAGCTATGATGACTCCACTGCACTCTAGCGGGGGCAACAGAGTAAGCCTCTGTCTTAAAAAAAAAAAACAAAAACAAAAAAACAATTTTTGAGGGCCCCCAAAACAACAGAAGAGACCTGGTGATTCTTTATTTCTTTATGTACTAGAACATCATATAAAACAGCAACAAAATAGGGATTACCTTGTAATATAAATAGGCATGGGGTTATGTTATAATCTGATGTATGTTTCTTTTCTTTTGGGGGTGCTGTTTAGTGTTTGGTCTCAGTTAGGTACATTGATGATTATGTAGAATGTGGCAAAATGTAAAGGTTTCAGTTGTGATTCAAGTGTGGATCATATGCAGTTCAACCTCTACCTGATTTCTGAAGCCCTGAACAGTATGAGCACTCATTTGGTTCAGATTCAAGCTTCCCCAGCTATCCATTTTCTAGAAGTAGCTATATTCTTTGTATCCATATTCTTGAATTGACAGGGAGTTCTGATATTTTTAAAATAGAATTAAAAAATTTTTTTTGAGTTGTTTTCTGGTCTACTAAATAAATATATATTTAAAATAAACTTTTTATACCTGTGAATATCATAATTTTAGACTATGGGTAAAACTACAGGAAAAATTAGAATTTATGTTCTTTGAGATGTACATTTATTTGTATCATTTCAAGGTTATCATTGTTTGTAATTCTACTTGGAATTTAAATAATACTTTATAGGAAACCTATGAAATATATACAGCAATAGCACAAGAAGCACAAACAGATAAGATGAATATTCATATTCCATATGAAATTGAGCTAGAGACCTTACAAAAGGTGAGAAGGAGGGGAATAGAGGGAGTAAATCATTAGGCTAATGTTTTCTTATATTATTAATAATTATTATGATGCAACTGTTACATGTAATGAATCATCAAGATTTATAGAGAGAACATTTTACTAATAATATTGGTAAAAGATCTAATATATATTAATAGATAAACTGAAATCAAACATATATTATTGTATTAGGCAAACAAATAACGATCAGAGGCATATAGGGATTTTATACTCAGAAAAATAAATTTTCCTGCTTGGAGTTTACTAAAAGAAAATAGAGTTAGAAAATAAAATTAAGTAATTGTGCTGTGTTTAGGCTATGGGGAAGAAATAAATAAAAAGCTAATTGGACAGAAGAGTAGCAAGAAATCAGGGAAACCAAATTTCCTTGTTGCTTGGGGTGTTTTGCTTCAATAAATTAGAAAGGTGTAAATTATACTCCAAATTGAAATTCAATCGACTACCATAATAGAAGAAAAAGCAGTATGTATCTACTTTTGCATTTTTATCCATGGGACATTTAGACCTCCGACAAAAGGCCCACCTGATGTCAGAGCTCTTTCAAACAAAATCCTTTCAAAAGCACATAGCTTTCCACAATGTGAGAGTGTGACAGAGATGGAGTCTTGATAATGATGTCTGTTTTAAATTTGCTTTTTAAAAGAATGTTGAAAGAGGGTGAGACTTGTCCAAGGATTTGGGAAAGAATTAAGGTGACAGCTAGAATTTATTATAGGCCAGTTCTGAGGAGTAGGTAACCTGTAGATGAGACAGAAGTGGAAAAAAATTGTGAAACACTGGTGCATATTAGTAGTGATACTATACCCCAAACTAAAATTTCTTTGTACTTTTGTTATGGGTCAAAATTTTTCCCAAATCTGGAAACTGTCCCCACACTTAAAATCAAGATCTTGGTCTAAGTATCTAAGATCACTTTTCCTTTAATATTTTCTCATTTTTTATGTATATGAAGTGAAGTTTAGTGATAGAACCAGTAGTTCTAATTTAAGGCCTAGGCAGAATTTGGGGAATGTGACTGGTTATTTTTGTTTAACAAGTAATGCAATTTCCATTTTCTTCTAGGTTCATAATTTAGTGAGTGGTTTTAAAATTAAAAATAAAAAAAATCCTAATGAATATATGTTCACAATCATAGTCAATTGGTATGATTATACAAATAAAAGTGAAGTATAATTTTATATTAATTGACTGAAAAACACTGGAGAGATAGGTAATGCCAAATGTTGGAGGAGATGCGGAGCATTAGGGACCGTTGTGTACTGCTAATGGGAGCATAGACTGGTAGAGCCAGCCTGGAGAACACACACTGGAACTAATCAGACAGATTAAGCATTATTAAATCCTCTGAGCATACCATACCAACTCAAGACATATCCCAAAGAAATGTGATGCAAGCCCAGATCATGTACTAGGATGTTCCTTAAATTAGTATTTATAGTGGCAAAAGTCGGAAGCAATCTCTATGTCAATCACTATGAGAGTAGGTGAAATGGCATAAGTACACACTGTTGGTTAAAGCAATGAAGAGTATATACACATGAAGAGATCCTAAAAAATATATTATCATAAAAAGGAAGAAACAAATTGTCATATGACATGAAACCATTTAGACAAATTAAAAATATTAATGTATGCAAAAATAACAGAACACCATTTAGTTAGAATACAAACACAAAATGTCTATATGGAACTCAATAAAATGGTTTCCTTTGTGGCAGTAGGAAAAGGGAATTGAATATGATGAAATAAAGAATAAATAAATATCAACAATAATAACTAAATAGATAAATAAATAAAATGCAACCATAATGATATTGTGCCACGATCTGAAGAACACAATCAATTCTCTATGTCTGGGATCTAGAAGAAGTAAAATAAAGAAAATTTAACAAATATGTTGTTTGAAATGAAATGAAATGAAATAAATTAACAGCAAAGAAAATTATATCTTAAATTGAAAACAAAACGAAAAGAAAATCTCCACGAGATTTTTGTATATTGATCACTATATTCTCCTATGTGTCAGGCATATGCTATTCACTTTTAAGGCCTTGTATATTTTAATCTTCACAGTAATTCCACAAAATACACATTCTTATTCTCAATTTACATTTGGGATAAGTGATTCTTAAGGGGCTCATTTTTGCCCAGAGGCCCACAGCTTTTCTGTTGTAGGAACAAGATTCAAACCCAGATTTCTTAACTCTGAAGCTCATCCATTTCACCTCTATAAAAGGGAGCCAAGCTTCTCAAAAAGGTAATCCACATTTACTATGTCTTCTTCATATCCCCACCATTTGTTTAATTAATTTTCATCCCCATCATCCTTTAGCAAGTGCCCTCAATAAGATTTCACACACAATCTCATCATTACCAAATCCATTAACGCTGACCAGATGCAGTGGACAGTGTTGATCATGCTCTTGAAACCTTTGACTCTTGTTCCACTACCTTCATCTAGTTCTCTTCCCTCAAGAACATGTATCGACAACAACTATGACTCCTGCATTTGTATTATGCATTATTTTTATAATAAATGTATATTACTATAATATATACTATAGTGTAAAATGTATATTACCTATGTCCTATATAACTTCTTTTGAGGTTGTGTTTAATGTTAATGCAAATAATATCTAGTAATAATTTTATTATTATACTAGTAAAGTGGAAATGCATATTCTATATAGAGCCTTTTTTTCTGAAAAGAGTTCAGTATTCTACTAAAATTCATTTAAAATGTTAATGTAGATTTGAGTGTATTTTAAGCATAAATTGTCAATTCCAAGGTACTGTTCCTTTTCTGCAAATAGAGTTTCTAAAATAAAATTTTGCATTTTATTTTCAATTACATGTAACATCTTTGGAAAGGTATTATAATATTGAAGCAGAATATAAATAAAATCCACAGTATATTAAAAAATCATAATTATAGCTGAAAATGTCAACACTCATTTCCCAGAAATTGATAGAAAAAGTAGACCAAAAAAAAAAAGAGCAAGTATATAGACAATTTGAAAAATACTAACAATCAACATATCTACTTGATATTTGTAGAATTCTCTGCAAATGCTTATTCTTTTGTATATATACAAGGAACGTTCACAAAGATAGACCATATGGTATGTCATAAACTAGGTCTCAATCAATGTGAAAAATTCAAATCAGACAAAGTATATTCTCTGATCACAACAGAATTGAATTAGAAATCAATAATAGAAATATAACTGGAAAAAATTTAAATATTTGAAAATTAAACTATACATTTCTAAGTAAGTTATCCAAGGAATAAAACATAGCAGAAATAAGAAAATATGTTGAATTAAATTGTAATGACAATCCATCATATCAAAATCTGTAGGATGCTGTGAAGTAGTGTTGAGAGAGAGAAAAAGAGCTTTGTATGCTTATATTAGAAAAAAACACATAAAATCAATGTTATAAGTGTTCACCTGAATAAACTAGAAAAATACAACAAATTATACACAAATCAAGTGGAAAGAAGGATTTAAATTAATTGAAAAAATGTAAATGATCAGTTTTCAGCAAGGTTAATCATTTTTTAAAAAGAAAAAGAAAAATACACAAAGTATCAGCATTAGGAATAAAAGAGTGAATTATAGATCATTTGAACATTAAAGGGAACGTGTTAAAAATTATGAACAACTTTATATTAATAATTTTTACAACTTAGATGAAATAGCAAACTACTCTAAAGACAGAAATTATCAGTACTGACTAAAGAAAAAATTAAAAAACTAAATAACCATAAAATATTAAAAAATTGAATTTGTAATTTAAAAGTTGTACAATGAATACAGGCCCAATGGCTTCATCGAATAATTCCATCAAACATTAAGAAGGAAGAATAATAAGGAAGAACTAATACTACCTCTATATAATCTCTTTTAGAAAATAGTGAAAGAAGGAACATTTCACAACTCAATTTCTGAGGCCAGTGTTTTTCTGGTAAGAAAACCAGACTTCCCAAAAAAGATTACCAAAAAAAGAAAGCTAAAGAACAATATTTTTCATGTACATAAACAATAAAAACCTTTAATAAAATCTTAGCAAATAAATTTAACAGTATATAAAGAATAATGCATAATAACCAAGTAGATTATCTTCAGGGACAAAAAATTGGTTTAGCACTCAAAAATCAATCATGTATTTCACTATAATAATAAAAAAGAAAAACATGATCATTTCAAGATTTGCAGAAAAATAATTTGACCAAATTCAAAACCCGTTCATGATAAAAACTGTCAGTAAACAAGAATAGAAGGAAACTCTTTCAGTTTAATAAAGGGCATGCTAATTACAAGACTGTATGATTTCCCCAAAATTAGCCAAGGATGGTCCCTCTCATACTTCTATTCATTATTGTTCTGAATCAGTGCAATAATGAGGGGAAAAGAAAGGCTTACAGATTGGAAAGACAAAACCACTTTTATTCAAAGATGACAAGAACATCTAGATCTGTGGTCCCCAATCCCCTTCCCTTCCCCGGACTCTGCAGAGCAGGAGGCAAGAGCGCTGGGGAAGCCAGTGAAACTCCACCTGAACCCATGGCCACTCCCCATCACTCGCAGCACAGGCTGAGCCCTGCCCCTTGTCAGATCCGTGGAGCATGAAACCCACTGCAAATGGCACATGCCAGGGATCCAGGTTGCATGCTCCCAGGTTGTGTGCTCCCTATGGGAATCCAAACCTGATGATCTGAGGCAATGTTCCCTCAGCCCCCATCTGTAGAAAAACTTCCTTCCACAAAACCTATCCCTGTTGTCAGAAAGGTTGGAGACCACTGATTCTAGGTATAAAAACCTGAAGAATCAACAGAAAACTACATAGATGAGTTTAGCAAGGGCACAGGACACAAGATCATTATAAAAAGTCAATTGCATTTCTATATACTGGCAACAAATGAAAAATAAAATATCAAACTCTCACTTAGAATATAAAAATTATGACATATTTAGAAATAAATTTAACAAAATACGTGTAAGGCCTAAAAACTACAAATGGCTAGGATAAAGTAAAAGAGGCCTAAATAAATGCAGAAAGCATGGGGAACCTGCAGCCTTCTGATTTCAAGATTCTTTTTTAAGCACCAAAAGAGGAAAGAAAAGCTTCATCTTTTGCTGCTTGCACCGCTTTTAATAAAAGGATTTGTTCTGTAAAATTTGGATTCAGTTGAAAGGCCACATTTAAGGAACTAGAAGGCCACAGTTTCCCCACCTGATGTTTATTTTGTCCCAAATCCCTATGTAGAATCAAAGCAGTCAATTAATATTCCAGCATGCTTATCTACACTAATTGATAAGTTAAAAATCCATGGAAGAATAGCCAACGTGATTTAAACAAAAAAAGAGAACATAGAGAACTTCCTCTACATGATTTCAAGACTTACTATTAATATAAAGCTATACTAATCAAGAGAGTGAATAGGAATCAATGGTACAGAATAGTGTGTCCAAAAAGAGATTATGCATGTATGGAAGATAGATTTTTCCATAAAGATTACAAGGTAATCTAATGGGGAAAATAAAATATTCAAAAAATAGTTATATAATGAGACATCCATATGGAAACAAAACAACCTCAAACACACCACACACCATGTATAAAAATTAACTAAAAATGTATCATAGACATAAAAGTGAAACTAAAGCTATAGACTTTCTAGAAGAAAATGGGGAAATCTGTATAACCTTAGTCTAGGCAATGGTTTCATAGAAACGACACATAGATGATTACTTATAAAGAAAAGTTAAATTGAACTTTATAAAATTTAAAATCTGTTCTACATAAGCGATTGTTGTATAAATATAAAGATGAGCAAAATAATGAAATAAAATCTTTGCAATACACCTATCTGACAGAAAGATTTACATTAGAATATATAAGGAGCTTTAAAAATCAAAAATAAGATGAAAAATAAAATATGGACAAAACTTTTTGAACAGACATGCTATAAAACAAGATACACTAAAAGCTAATAAGCAAATTAAAAGATATCCAACATCATTGCAAAAAAGCACAAATTAAAATTGCAAGGAGATACCAGCAGATCCCCACAGAACTGGCAATACCAACATATTCACTAGGATACAGAGCAACTGAACTCTTGTATATTGCTTATGGGAGCATAAAATGACAAATCCACTTTGGAAAACTGTTTAGCAATTTAGTTTCTTATAAAATCAAACAACCACTTACCATGTGACCTAACAATTTTATTTCTACATATCTGTCCAAGAGAAATAAAAACATGTCTACAAAAAAATTTGTACAAAATTTTCAAAGCAGTTTTATTCATAACAATTCCAAACTGGAGTCAGTTCAAATATTCTTCAAAAGGTGGATGGATAAGCAAGTTGTGGGATACTCCTATAATGGAGTATTGTCAGCAATTAAGCCCTGTAAGGCACAAAACATGGACACATTTCAAAAACATTCTGCTGAACAAATGAAGTCACACACAGAAGAATACCATTTGCAGTATTTGATTTATATAGAATTCTAGAATAGGTAACTAATCTTCAGTGAAAGAAAATATATTATCCCTGGGGTTGTCAGGAGTGGGGGGTTGACTGGAAAGGGGCATGGGAAAATTTGGGGAGTATTGAGGTATGTTTTATATCTTGATGGGGGCTAGTTACTTAGCACATGTATTTGTCAAAACTCATCAAACTGTACATTTAAAATCAGTGTAATATACTTTATGTAAATTATGCCTCAATTGGAGTTGATTTCCGAAGTTACTAAAACTGTACAGTGTGAAATGGTGACAAAATATTTATAAGAATCTGACCATTGGGAATAATTCTAAAGAAGTCGAATAATGGTGATTTAGTAAGCGTCAGTCACAAACATGTTTTGGGAATTTAAGTGAAATACATTTGATTTAAGATTTTAAAGTGTTTAAAAGGGAGAAATGGAACTAATATTTACCAATTATATACTATCTAGCTAATTATGTTATCTTTTTCTCACTTTACACATGCAAAATGAGAGACTCAGATGGTGAGAAAATAGACCAAGATCTTCATCTACAGTGGCAGAGCTAGCAATAAATCCAAGTCTATCTGATTTCACAAATTGATTCTTTTTGTAACTCCATGAGGAATTCCTTTATGGAAACTTAAAATCATTCTGAATATTCCTTGTACTGCGAGGTGATGTTTTGATTTCCCAGACTTTCCATGAGACACTTGGGCAGTAGCCACAGTTTTAGAAATTTTTAATAAAGTTTTCCTCTGCTTTTCTTTGGAGACTTTTTTCTGTTTGCTTAGAATTTGTGAATTATCCTAAATTCCAACATTAAACCTTGCTCGTCTGGATCACAGAGATAACAGTGAGGATAAATGACTGAAAAGTCCAAATTATAAGATACTCTTGAAGAAATATATCTTCATCACTTTTAGGTAGAGGGTGTAACTTGAACTGTCCTAATCAAGGCCACCTAATAGAAGTTCTGTGGTAGAATAGATTAGAATGATTTCCAATTAACATACCAAAGCACACTCCAAAATCCTATTGATTGAAGCTTGTATTGTGAATCCTTTTCATGTAAAACCTAAATTAAACTTTAGTTGTAGCCCTAACTTAAATATTTTCATTTTATACCTGGTTCTTTTAGACATCCTTTTTGGAAACTAAAAAGAATAAAATAAAATGTCCCTTAAAAATGTTTAAGAAATGTTAAATTAGTAAAAGCAGAATTAGAAAGTTTTAGCTGCAGCTATAAAATCAGACGTAATTATTAAAATGCCTAAAATCTAGAATGATGCCAAAAGGCTGGTAGGAAAGTTAGCCCCTTTGAGTTGAAAGAGAATTCATATGTACGACAAGTTCCAAAGATTCCTCCTGCAAGAGAAAATATTTGCAGTAGGGGACAGAGGAAAGCCTCTTTTATATTAATTTCTTGAACTGTTTGTAGCCAGAACCATCCCCTCCGCTGTTCCCTGTCACTTTTGGAGGTCTTTGAGCCAAGCCCAAGCTGCCTGCCTGTCCCAACAGTGGTGTTTTCTCTTCAAAGAACCGTTGCCACAGCCTCGCAGTTCTGTGCAGGAATTGAAAAGCCTTTGAAATCGGTGCAGCCTCACTGCACAGCTAGTAATAAGCATTAGAGAAAAACACGCAGCTCATTTGTTTAAAAGTTCATTCGCTTCAGTGTGATTTAGACAGATGTGAGGTGGTTTTTGCTTAGCGCTGCCCCATGGCAAAGTAGAGCTAGGTCTCCTTTCAAAGACTTCCTCAGTCCCTGCCCATTGCTGAGCTTCTGGAACAATGGGGCTTTGAAAGGGGAAAAAAAAAAAAGGAAGAAGAAGAAAAAAAAAAAAGAAAGAAAGAGAAAAAGAGAAAGAGATGACACCAGTGGGAGAGGCTGACAGCTCAGTCCAAACTCAAACAGCCCTTCTAGTGTCCAGGACAGAGGTGCACGTCTGAAGGTGAGGATGAGGTCTGGGTTCAGAACAGCCCAAAGAATTAATTTAAAAGAATTTCCCCACCCATTTTCTGTAAAGGCAGCAGCAGCAGCTCTGGTAGAATACTTCCCAGATCACAGGGCAGTTAGCCATGTAGATCCTGCTGGATTCTCAGAGAATAGTATTTCCGAGAAATAAATCTGAAAAACAGAACAGTGAATGCTAGAGTTATTTTCTGCCAGGCACAAATAACAAATAAAAACCATGCTTGTTTTTCATTGAATAGGGGATCTGAACCATCAGCACACATTACTTAGGAACAACAGTTTATTTCCTCCAGAAACAATGCTCTTTGGAAAGAGGGGTGTGTTCATTAGTCACGATGCATGCAGAGTAACAGTCATTTTGAGGTGTGGAACATTCGGTGTAATCAAGATATGTTTTTGCTAACCTACACAGACATATTGATATTGTTGAGGTTTGATGCTAATTCTGCAAGCAAATGGATCTATTGTTATGATCTTGCTGAAAGCTTAGAAATTGCTTTTATATTTAAAACCGTATTTTGAGAGCTGTCAGGCAACAGATAATACAAATCCAGTTAAAGTGTGCTAGAGATTTTTGAAGTAAATCCGAACAGGTACAAATGAAAAAAAAATATTATGTCTATAATATGGGCGTGATATATTTAAAAACACATTTCTAGGTCATCCTTTTAAACCACACCAAATGTGTGTGCACAATTAGAGCAACCATACAATTTAACTGCGTGTAAACTAAAATAAAGCTTAAAAGAAATGAGAAGGCTAATTAGAAATGGGCCTACAGGAAGACAATAATTTAATTAGAACTGAAGTTGCCACATGCCTATAATTAAACAGTTGTGTGATCATTTGAGTGTGGCTAAATCCAGAGAAAATTCAGTCATCCACTGAAATGCTTAATGAACGAATAGAATTTGAGCAGATCTGGAAGATCCAATGAAACAATCTGTGAATTAGCTCTGTAGGATGAGAAGGCTGTGAGTGTAATGTAGGGAGAGAGCAGGCCTGGAGTTGAACAAAGGAGTTCAAACCCCATCTTGATCACCTACTGGCTAAATAACCTTGGGCAATAAGTGACTGGGCTGCAGGACCGATTGCTCAGAAAGCAGACTCTAACATAGTCTCACATTCAGGATGTTTATGAAGGCGTGCCCTTGGGGCCAACACTTGTGGAAAAGAGGGGAAGAGGCAGGTGTGGGTGGAGAGAGAAGTCTGAATAAAGCCCCAGATGAACAGACAGAGAGCTGTGGAGCTCAAGTGGCTCTTCAGTGATGGCCAGGGTCTATCAGATGAGGACCACTGAAGGAAGGACTTTAACCTTGGGTGAGGAGCACTGTTCAACTGAGAAAATCCCTGAGGGGCTCATAGCTGAAGGCTGTCTGCTGATAGCACTCCCAGCAGTGGGGGATGAGAGCAGTGCCTGCCAAAGTCCACCAGAATAAGGTTTCTCCGCCACCGTTAGTTCCCCGTAAAACGGAGATAACAGTACCCACAACTGATAGGTTTGTCCTGTTGGATAGTGTCTAATAAATGGTTGCAATTATTGCAGATTTCAAAATGGACATTTTTATTTAAACAGCAGACTAGGATATCCCCCTACAATTGATTACATAAAATAACATTAGAGTAAAATATTAGTTACTAAAAATATATTGAAAATATAGTATATATAACTACTAAGCGGTAAATACTGGTCCCTTTATTATGTACAAAATTACAATAGGCTCTAAACAGTAAGTGAATAGCTGAATAGCATCTCAGGACATTTAAAAGGATTAGTTTCACTTTACTATTAATAGGAAAAATGCAACTAATTCCCAGCTCTCAGCAGTTCAAATATGCAGGCTGGTGCTTAATCTGCAGTAATATTGTTTGATATGTTTAAAGTAGCTGTTTTGATGCTGTCAAATATTACATCCTAAACAGAGGCTACTGCGCCCATGCAGAACTATTGTTCCTTAACCTTTATTGAATCGAATATGTAACACCATTGATCTTTTTTTGAAGCACTCCAACACTTCACGGTGACTTCTCATACCCCAGACCAAGTCTTAATGTATTATTTTTCTATTCATAGTTCGGTAATGCAAGGATATTTGCTGTTTGTTTAGCTGTAAAGGGTTGACTCATTTTTAATGGTACTGCTATTCGACATATAGGTTTTGTTTGTATTTTTTGAGTATCAGATATACAACACTATGAAAACAAACTGTACTGTATACTTTCTATATATTTTTTCTTTTTGCTGGGATTTGATATTAAACTAAAGCCTATTAAGACAATGAGGTCTATAGAAAATACATTGCCACTGTGCTCCCCCAATGTTTTAGCAGTGTAGTATTTTGAAGTCTATGGGAGTCTGAAATCTTTGTGTCTCACATTAGATTTTGAGCAGTTATTACTTAGTTAAAATTATAAACTCACAAAACAAAAACGTCACAAGAAGGATTCTTTCCTCTGTACATTCTGAGCAAAAGGCTAGAGGTTTGCCAAATCTATATATTCCTCAGAACTTCGATAAATTTGAAAAATAATTCATTGTTAAATGAAAAGAGTGATCTTGCATATTCTATTTTCTTCATCAATGATAAAGTTCAGCCTATTACTTTCAGGGAAAAGCAAAATTATCGCTGATGTGCATAATAGTATATTGTTTGCAGTCAAGTTTATCACAAAATTCATCATGTAGAATAAATTATTGACAATGGTAGGATTCTCCTGGTGCTTTGTAGTTTCACATGAAAATAAGTACTTTCAGGATTTCATTAAGTTTCAAAAGTTGATCATTCCTTTGGATTATTGTAGATGTTTAGATTTATTTTACTGTTAGTATTTTCAGTTGCCTGGCATGAAGTCTATACAATTAATCTATTTTAACTAATCTAAACAATTTTATGACTGAGTCAGAATAAAATAAAATCATTTTTTCAGTTAGATCATTATGAAATTAAATCTACCTCATAACATTCAAAGCAATTACCATAACGAAGAGGAACCTGTCTTGAATGTCCAAGTTATATAATAATGAACATTTTGTTGGGGTTGGTGGGGGCAAGGTGATTTACATCCTGTATGAGAGAACAGAGGGAAGGACAGATGATCGTAACAAGGATGAAAAGATCCTAAGAAAACACATATTGAAAACAAAGGTGCATGGAAGGATCCAGGACGATGGAAGTCTGATGAGGCGGTGGGAAACCAGCAGTTCTTTCCCACAAACTCATATGAGGCATCTTTTTTGTGCCAGGCCCCGCCCCGTGTAATACATGTGCATTTGATGGATGGTAGGATTATAGCATGAGAATGATAGATGCAGGAATTTTCACAGGGAAAGGATTTCGTTCTCTTTATGGGATGCTAGAGACAATAGGCTGAGAAAGCTTAGTGATATTTTTAAGGTAACAGGTTATGTAGTAGATTCAGGAACAAAATTCCAATCTCCTAACATCTAGTTTGATGCTTATTTCCTTCACCATTCTGGTTTTTATTATTATGGATATTTCTAAAAATTAAATATAGTATATTCCTATATTGGACATATTTGTAGAACATATTTGATGAGTCTTTCCTGGAGCTTGCTTATATTAACTTACTCAGATTCTAATTCAGTCAAGCATATTAAGATGGGATTCAAAAATAATGAGTGGGACTTGTGTTAGAAGATGTTTGAAAATATTATAAAAACACAAAATAAAATCTATGAAAATAACATTAGAAAGACACATCAATGGCATTGTTTTAAAACGTAGGTTTTATTATTAAGGTACGGTGAAGTCAGCAGATCAGATGACTGGCACTGAAAAGATTGTAACTCACAGTTCCTAAGAGAAGGGGTCACATCATGCCATGCAGGGCCATGAGGAAGCACCAGAGTCAGTTAAGAGGCAGAGGGAGTGAGGAAAAATGTGGGCAAGAGTCTGAATTGTGGTTTCTACAGGAAGGAATGGGCAAGACAGGAGAAACAGGTTTAGGATTGGCTAGTTTGAATAATTTCAGTGGGCTCTAGGGTGTAGAAACTGTCTCTACTTGTCTGGTATCTGCACCTGGGGTGATTAGGAAAGGGAAATAGTGACCCAAAGTATAAAAGCCCAATAGGGGAGATGGTGAGGATAGGTGAGCTCTGGATTGGTTGGTTTATATAGGAAAAGCATGCTCCCGGGCGAGTCATTTATTAATACTATTTTTAGGAATTGGCTAGGCCCAGAAGGAATAATTCCTTTGGATCCTAGGTGTCAAAATATCAGAAATACATGAACAGAATAGAAAGGCTAGAAACAGACTCAGGAATGCCAATGCATTTACTATAGGATTAAAAGAATTTTAAAATTGGCATGAACAGGGCTGTGAAAAATGTAGGATTTACATGTGAAACTGTATATGTAGTAGCATTTACATGAAATAGAATGTAATGGGAAATAGAATTTACATGCAGTAGTAATCTAGCTACTCATAATAAAATGAGCTAGTAGCTCATTTAGTAGCTAGATCTTTACCTTATACTTTACACACAAATAAGTTATAGAGGAGTCTTCTCTTTTTTTGCTAATAAATCCTAAAATGTATTATAAAATATAATAGAATAATTTTAAAATATTGAGTTGAAGAATAAATATTTATATTTCATTTATGCCATATAGTACCTTTAAATGTCAAGTGTTCAAGTCTATCTACTTTTTCATTTATAATTTCTGCATATTTGGTCATTCCTAGAAAGTATACCATCAGTTTTAGACATTGAAATTTGTTTCCTGAATAACCAGTTATTATTATAACTTAACCAGTTAATTTCCAGTTAAAATAAGGTAGTATCATTTCAAACAAAAAGATGACTTATTTCTAAGATTTCGTGTCTCTATAAAATAAATATTTTGTTGATGTTGAAAAAATTAATGTAGATAGCTAGTGTTCAACTGCCAATATTTCTAATACAGGTGTTATTCAGGCTCCACTTTAATCTAGATGCTAAATGGTATTTTTAATTATTTACTTTGTTTCTGTGTCATAACACAGAACTTTAATAACATAACTGATATCTTGTTTCTTTTATGACAGAAAACAAGATTCTACCAGGTAGCTCCAACTTCTCAAATGCACTAAGATTGACCCATGGTAAATATCTGATATACGTGATTTCTCCTAGTCAGGCATATAAACTCTGTTAACATCTTGATCTTTTAAAACCATAATAATTATATGAAGGCCTTTGATACCTTTTTTCTGGATCAAGATCATTTCCTTCCAAAGAAGGCTGTATTTGACTTAAATGAAATGGTAGGTATAAATTTCTCCATGTAGCAGTGAAACATCTATTCATGACAACTTTCAATATGATTAAATATGCCATCCATTACTCTAGAAGGAAATTTGATGATCTCCAAAACTTAGACAAGAAGAAATTTGAAAAATTTTCTTATCAACTCTAGTTGATTTCCAAATACTGCAGGATCAAATGATATCTTGCCCTGATCACTCCATTAATTCAATATCATTTTTTCTTTCACTGATACAATCATATAGTCTAGATTGCCTTAATTCGGGTAATAAAAATACTCTGGCAGGTTCAGTTCCAGGAGATTTTCACATAGCATATTCTCTCAAGGGTTTCAGTTGTGATATAATATCCCCACATCCTTAAATTTATTCCTGGGACATTAATGAACTCTCTAATCCTAGCAGGAATTGTGATATCTAAATAGATCTGTGGGGGTTCTGTTATAGAAAAGGTCTCAGACATTTGGTAATAATTCATCACTTGCACACTACAAACAGCATTTTCAGAAGAATCTGCTCCCACATTTTGGGGGCATTTTCTTAGGCATTCTAAGCTGTCAGAATTGGTTCCATGGAAACACCTCAAAGTAGTCCCATGACATACCCTGCAAGAAAGCTCCGTATTACAATAGTTGGGGACACAGATTTACCCCCATTAATCTGTTAAGGAAATTTCTTCGAGAAAACACTTTCATCAACCGTACTCATTTTGGGTGAAATGAAAGGACTAAAACATCTTAAAATTTATTTCTTGGGCAATAAACACAGATCTCTATTTAGAATATTGTTCCTTAATTTGGGCAATAAACTTCCATAATGCATCTCATAATTGAAAATCTTCTCGAAGACTTTCACTTCAGAAACTCTAGAAAAATTCTGAAACACTATTAATTAAGAAATTAGCTCTCTAAATAAACTGTGATTTTGAATTTTTAATGCCTTTTTCTATTCCACATAATGATTCTTGCTAAGTCACAAATGGTATTTAACAGCTGTTGTATACAATTCAATATCTTAATAGCAATTAAGGCAGATTACAACCTAAATAGAATCAGTTCAAGGTATTAAAGTAGGGACAACCCCATGCTTCAGAATCAGGCAGATGAGGACGTTCCTGGCTGCCTGACAAGACCCCATATGCTACTAAATATGCAAAGCTAGATTGGGAGATTTTGCGTTTTGGATCTGTAGGCAGTGGCAATTCAGGAATATTTAGCACTAATGAAGAGCATCAGATCAGTTCAAGTTAATTAGCATTTATCCTTCCTCCTTCACTGAGTCCTTCTCTCATGCTTCATTCAACATTAAATCTAAGCATGTACTATTAGGAACAAAAGTGGGGCCTGAATTATCTATCCTTGGGAAAAATTGGCAGCTGAACACCAGCCTTCCACATTCATTTGTCAACATCATCAATGTATTCACTTTACAGAGGCACCATTTTTTTTTCTGTTTAAAAAGATATTTCCTTATTTTAAACATAACATTTTTATGTGATAATATTTCATTCATAAAAAAATAATATCTCAAAGTATCAACCAATAAAATAAAAGACATGATCTTTTATTTTTCCATTCTTCTTCAACAACTAACATTTTAATATATTCTGAATATAAAACAGTATTTGTCAAGTCACAGCTCATATAATTATTTAAGTTGTTATGTTTGTGTCTTAATTTTATAGATTAATGGTATCCTTTCTGGTCTGAGGTATATTAGCATTTTCTAGAAGGAGAACATCGTTTCCATTCGAGTGGTGTGAGTTGAAATAAAAAATGTTTGTGTACTTAAATTCTTTCTATTTCCAATGTGCTTTTTTAAATTTCTATTGGGATAAATGAACATCTTTTTACTAGAATAATTTCTGCTTTAGATCATATGTAATTTTCCCTTCTCCAGCTCTCCTGTACTTTTGTATATACAAATATCTCAAATCCTTAGAAACTCATGTGAGGTAGAGTTGTAATCAGTAGATCATTTGATTCATTGATTTCTTCATTCATTCATTCTTTAAATATTGCTAAGTACCTGCTATTCACTAAAAAATATAAGAAATGATTTCCCTTGAGACATGTAAGTCAAACCAAAGTGTTAACTTTGTTGAAAATTTTATAATATATTTTTCAATTTGTATTCTGCTTTGGGGGGTTCCTTTCTTGACTTCTTTACTTACCAGATATGTGAATTTAGATAAGTAAGTTAAGTTACTGAGCCTGTTTTCTAACTGAATTTTGAGAATTCATGAAATGTGCATGAGAAAGTGTTATAAATTTAAAAACTAAACATGAAGACTATTATTATCATTATTATTATTTTTAGATTGTCTTAACCAATCAAAAGTGTCAGGATTATTATTATCACAACTATTAATGTCACCATGATACGCCCAATCAAAGGTTCTGCGTATTTTTTAAAAAATGTCTACTATGTGTTAGAAGACAGGAAGAAAGGATAGCAGGAGAGTACACAGAGTGTATGGTGGTAGTGATGGTTTTTATAAATCCATTAACATGTCTTGGTTTATCATTCTTTTTATTTAAAAAAAGGTCCATTTATTCTCAGCCAGAAGATGTCATTCAAACCCCTTTTATAGTTGAGTTGGGTAGGTTGAAGTGATCTGCTCTAACCTACTTTAAAATATGTGTTATTGTCTAGGCCAGAGAATTTTCCCTTCATTATCACCTCATAAAACAACTATGAGAGGAGACTAGACTTCTTACCCTAATGCAGTTGTAATGAAGTGAAAGTTTTCTGGTTTGCTTTTGGATTCTCCCTCATAGAATTTTGCAACCCAAGCCAGAACACACCTTGGCTCACATATTAGCACATTTTTCTGGCCCAGAAATTAGGGTTTAGAGACTAGAGAAGTCAAATGAAAGCAAGGAGTTCTTAAACAATTTATGGGTAGTCATATACTGTGAAAATTAGTTAAAATAAAAAAAGAAACATCCATGTTAAGCTTTCAAGAAATTTTCATAATACTAAGAAGTTTTATCAGGTTAAATATAAACATTTTAGAGGGTACTAATGGAAACTCTTTTACCACCAGAGAATAGTAGATTCTTAAAATCAAAGACACTAATTATGGCCTTAAAAATATGTATGTATAAATTAATGAACTGCTAAGGAACTAGAAACTATCGGAAAGAGAGATTGACTATTTGTGTTGTAAAATCTACATTTATCTTATTCTAAATTATACTAATTGAAAATCATTCCTGATTTAAACCCAACTAGAGAATTCTCATTGTCAACAGTGAAATTTTCATCGATCTTATCCTGGAATCTGACATCAACACTCCAGTCTAAAAATTCATGAGTTAATCATAATCTTAATAAAGTGTTTAGAAAGAGAAGGAAGTAACTCCTTAAAAGAGTCATGATCTTCTACTTTATACATTAGCCATTTCTGTAGCACAGATTTTATAAACGTGCTCCTTCACTACTCATGGGAAAATTCTGCTTTCTGGGTAACTACCACGTTATGAGCTGCTGAAGTCTTTCTTAAGAAACCACACAACCACTCACTCACATGGCATAAAACTATAATTTTTAGAATTCTTTCACAGAATAACATATAATAGTGAATACGCACATATTTCCCATTTGTGAAATTTAAAGGGATGTTTGTCTGCACACAAGTATGTTTGTTCTTATTTTTGTT
This sequence comes from Varecia variegata, assembly GCA_028533085.1. Lineage (NCBI taxonomy): Eukaryota > Metazoa > Chordata > Mammalia > Primates > Lemuridae > Varecia > Varecia variegata. The sequence goes on along the minus strand of CM052438.1, from coordinate 69,126,564 downwards.
ATTTGCACATCAGTATTTAGGTACAAACGTAAAAAACAAATGAAAGAAGGAAAATGGAATAGCAGCCCTCAAAGGTGAGTTATTTTAATATCACATTTTCTTGCTTTCTTTGAGGAAAATGTTCTAGGTTTATTTTCTTTTTGACTTAGCAACTGCCACTTTATCTTTGAAGACCACTTACAAGCTCAATATGAACTTACATTGTCTATTTTCCTAACTTAAGTCTAAAAATACATTAGATGTCTATTATGTTTCAGTGACAAATATGGTGTTTATTGAATTTAGGAAATTTAATCCTTTTGTGAAGACCTCTAAGGACTATATATATATTAGAAGATATCGCTACATAAGAAAAGAAAATATTGCTTTTGTGTCAAATTCAGTATAATTTCCAAGTAAGTGGCAAGCTTAATATTGGATCAGAATATTCTGCCTAATTTGGAAAGAGTAAAAGAGAATATAAATAATTCTTCTTGCCTCTGGCATTATAAAACTTTGGAAGAAAAAACACACACTAATTGATAAAATTGTTCATGGACTCTATTACAAGGTATGCATTACATAATATTTGTGAGTGCTAGAGAATCTATCTAAATATTGTAGGAAAATGGAGCTGTCCAAGGCTGAGGACTTGGTTAAATGTAAACATATTAAATTGTGCTTGAAGGGCTTGCAGGGGCAGCCTACTGGAGATCTCAAATATATAAAATATAAAATTAAATATGTAAAAATAGTTATTTCATTGTAAAGATGGTTGAATATTGACAATTTCTTTTTTTTTTTTTTTTTGAGACAGAGTCTTGCTCTGTTGCCTGGGCTAGAGTGAGTGCCGTGGTGTCAGCCTAGCTCACAGCAACCTCAAACTCCTGGGCTTAAGCGATCCTACTGCCTTCAGCCTCCCGAGTAGCTGGGACTACAGGCATGTGCCACCATGCCCGGCTAATTTTTTCTATATATATATTTTAGTTGGCCAGATAATTTCTTTCTATTTTTAGTAGAGACAGGGTCTTGCTCTTGCTCAGGCTGGTCTCGAACTCCTGACCTCCAGCGATCCACCTGCCTCGGCCTCCCAGAGTGCTAGGATTACAGGCGTGAGCCACCACGCCCGGCCGACAATTTCTTTAAATTCAATCTAAGGTCTACACTTGGAGACTAAAAATCTCATGGGAAATAAATCTTCATTAGGTAAAATAATATCAAGAGAGATGATAGTTTTGAAAGCATTTCAATTTGTGCTAAAACTTAAGGGTAAGGTCTGAGAGAGAGCTCTATTATAACAGTGTGCCTAAGAGGGAGTAAGGTACAAAGCAGCACTGACTTGTGGACCACAGTTTTGTGGAGGACATTCCTTTACTTTTGTGTGGGAATGGGAGTGAAACATTACGAAAGTGATCATGAGCTAATTCCTATAATTCTTTTTATACTTTTACGAGATGATTTATTTCTTTCATGGTTATTTGCTTAGCCATTAATTATTTTATTTATTCAACAAATATACACTGAGGTTCCACTGTATACTAGGAACAAAGAAAGATGCTATAGATATACCTGGAAACAAGATGCTTAATTTTCTATCACATTCTTGGCAATAACTCAAATAAGAAAACAAAAAATTGTAGTATAGCATGCAAAATACTATAATGGGGCAAGGATAAGACATTAAAAGAGTACAAAAAGGGCATATAACTCAAAGTAGGGCATTCAAAGAAGATTTCTTAGAAAAAAAGAATTATCTGAGCCAAGAGTTAGAATGTCTAAAAAGATGGGGAGTGAGAAAGCGCTATTCAATATCTAACTTTAATATTGAAGATGGAGATCAATAACAAATGAGGCCAGAAAAATTCAGTAATATCCATAATCTTGCAAATCATGTTCACACATTTGTACTTATCTTAGGAGCCACAGGAAAAACACTGAATAAATTTAAAGTGATTACATTTTGGGGAAGAGACAGGAAGAAAGCAAAACTAAAGTAGAATAACTGGTTCAAAGTCTGTTGTAATAATCCAGGTGAACAACTGTGATTGCCCAAGCCACATCATTTGCAGTGGGAATGAATACAAGGGAATATAGATGTAAAGCTCAGGGATAGAATCAAATGGATTTGGTCACTAATTCTTTGATGGTGGTAAGAGAGAATAAGGAGTCCAAAATATATAAAGCTGGCTATCTTGTTAAAGAAATTGTTCTATTTATTGCATGAAGAACCAAGGATGGATTGCAATTCTTTATCCTTAACATGATTCTTTAAGTTGTGTTTGGTTTCACACATCCATATGCTGATTCTGTCATTCAACTAACATCACTATGCTAAAGTTTGTTTTAGGATCAGTTTTACAAAATTTTGCATTAGTTTTGTTCTACTAGCTTGCACTGAGACATAAAATTCATTATTCTATTAGTTTAGGAATGCTGTTGAGGATGCAGGCTGCTCTGTTATATGGTGTCATCTCTATGGGGACCTATGTGAGAACATTCAGATCCTAGTGCTAAGAAAAAAGGCTGTGATCTCTCTCTCCCTCTTTACCTCTCTCCCCTTGATTGCTAGTAAGCTCAAAAGCCTGCCACTAGCAAAAGTATAAAAAAATTATAAAAGGTGGGGGGAGCTAATTAATCTTACTCATGATTTTGATTCAATTTCCTATCTTAATCTTGTCTTTGCTCAAATTTTCTTTCCTATTTGTTTTGGCTGTTCTATCATTTTAGAATGAAGGAGAGAATAAATAAATTGAAAGTATCACTACTAATGTATAGATGTTGTTATGCTCTAAGAATCAGTCAGTTTTATACTCCAAAAGAAACTGTTTTCTTGAATGATAGCCAGGTAAAGTATTATAGAAAAAATACAATGCTTAAAGTCAAACAACCTGAATCACATCTTTGAAATTTTCCAAATCATTTATCCTCTATAAGATAAATAGCAACAGGAGAAATTATTTTGAGGATGTATAATCAACAATAAGTTAGGGTATATTTTAAAATAACTGAAAGAGTGGAATAGGAATGCTTCTAACACAAAGAAATGATAAATGCATGAGGTGATGAATACCCCAATTACCCTGATTTGATTAACTCACATTGTATGCCTGTATCAAATATCACATTTATCCTATAAATATATATAGCTCTTATATATCCAATATAATTAAAAATAAAAATAAATTTTAAAAGGAATTATTATGAGGCTTAAATAAGGTTATAGGTTGCAATGTGGCTTGCACATTTTAGACCTTCAATAAATATTGGTTGAATCTGACTCTATGATACCTAGAGTAAGAAAATTATAGGAAGAAGCCCTTAAGATTTTCTGTTGTCAGAATCACTATTCAATGGCCCTGTCCTCTTAATTAGATCATAGTCTGCATCTCTATTTCACTCTCTATATTGGTTCCCAGCCACCAAAACAATAAACAGAATTCCTAAATATCCAATAAAGTGGTTAATTTCATCTCACCACGAGGGAAAGCACTTAGGGCCTCTGACAACTGTGCACTCCACACCCATCTCGGCTGTGACCAGGCATGAACTACTCTTGGCCTCCAGGTTACATCTTCTCTTTGTAGGAGATTAGTCTAGACTAATTTTCTGTGCCTCAGTCTCTTCTTCATTCCAAATTTTTTGCATGGAGAACCCAAATCCCTTAACCCTGGTTAAAAGACAAATAACCGAATTGGAAGATAAAGAAAAAAAAACAGCCAATGTCTAACCTAAAGGGATTTATAATGAATGTGTATGTTAAGAGCAGAAAAGTTACTGTTTTATTATTATTACCATGACTATCATTACTATAATTCTTATTACTATCTGGATCTAGAACTAAGTACAATATTAAGCCCTCTGTCTTTTATTCACATAATCTTTCAAATGTATTTTTGATTATAGGACTAAGATATAAACCTCACAGTTGCTTTTTCAAGGTAGCTGACCAAAAATTATCTCAAGAAATGGTGCCCAGAGTGGTTTGGAGAGCTGCTGCCCTGTAACCTCTGGAGTACTGAGTGAATTATTTGGGCCCCTGTGTTAAAAGTGATCCCTCACCCACCTTCCTTTCAGACACTGTTGGTGCTTCCCACTCTACCTTCATCCCTGTTTTACAAGATCACCTCTAGAAGCTCAAGCCTCCCCTCTCCTTTTCCTCTCTTAAATCTTGCCTGGACATTAGCTCTCTATGCCCCTCCCCCTCAAAAAAAAAAAAAAAAAAACAAAGAACTTCTGAATTATCTGGAATTTCCAGTTTATTTTTTATTTTTATTTATTTATTTATTTTTATTTTATTTATTATAGCTTATTATGGGGGTACAACCGTTCTGGTTAAGTATATTGCCCATGTATATTTCCAGTTTTTGACCAATTAACTTTTCCATATGTCTCAGTTGTGATGCTATAACAGAGTACCTGAGTCTTAGTCATTTATAATAAACAGAAACTTATTGGCTCACAGTTCTGGCAGCTGGGTAGTCCAAAATCAAAGTGCTGGAATCTCATTAGCACCTTCTTGCTGTGTCATCCCATGGCAGAAGGCAGAGGACAAGATAGCAAGAGGGGACTGAACTTGCCCTTTTAAAACAGCACCAATCCTATCCAGGAGGGTGGAGTGCTCATGGGTTACTCATCTCTAAGGGTCCCCTCTTAATACTGTTACAATGGCAATTACATCTTGACATGAGTTTTGGAAGAGAGCAACGTTTGAACCAATAACAATATATTTTTAGTTTGTTATTTGCCAACTCCTTTCTTTAACTGGAATAAAATGTTTCTTAAGATCATTGCTTCTCTAACAGCTCTTTCAAATGGAAACAACTTTTTCTACCATTGTCTTGGTACTTCCTTGGCAGAAGATGGAGTAGGTGTCTGTTCTGCTCTCTAGAGCTCCGTTACAGCTATAGATTCTTACTGCAAAACCTCCTTTAAGGCTCATACCTTCAGGATAGAACATCCTCTCTCCATCCTCCATTGTTGGTCATTCACTGTCCTTCATTTAAAACATCAACTCTTAACTCAAAATCTTTGTAGTATCGCAAATTTTGTAGCTTTCCTGTCAAAGTTCTGGCCACTCACTTAGTTCCAGTTACTTTCCACAAAGAAGATAAACTAAAGGCAGCTGAAAAATTAGTGTGAATAGTCACATTGCATCATATGAGTCCTAAGTACTAGAGGTAAGTCTCTGTAAAGACATAAAGCTGAACTTAAATAATTAAAATTTGATTTATTGTGTCATGCTGGAATGAAGTCACACTAAAATTTTCTCAGCGATCGATCAATATACAAGTAGTTCCACCTCTTCCCATGACTTCTAAGCAATATATATCCTCTTACTTTTTCCCTCACACTGCCTCTTGTTTCACTCATCCTCCAGAGAGTGTGACTACACCCTTGCTTCTGTATTCACAGTACAGCAGGAGGGGCATCCATTATCACCTTATTATTTCACACTGGGTGAGCCATTTCCTTGGTGACACTGGAACATGCCTGCATAGGGCCTTATTTTCAGGACCTTTTACCTACTCAGTGTGCCAGTCAAGTCATTTGAAAGCCAACTTGTTAGGAAGACAACCAATATATAACAAGAGTTGTAAATATTTTTTTTTTATCTTGCTTCTGTGGATGTTTTGTCAAGAAACAAATGTTGGAGTAAAGATGAACATTTAACAGCTCATGGCAAGGGCTAAAGACCCCAGCAGATGTTTCATTTGTTCTAATTATTATGAAATTTTAACATATAGTTGAGGACTCCTAGACTCATCCTCTTTTCTGCTCTGATTGCTGTTTCCATTTATGAAGGCTTTGAAATACATATGAAGGACACATTTCACATAGTAATATATACTTCTTTACTCCCAGGAACTTTGCTTCCATTCTACCTCCATTTCTCAAAGAAGAACCTTAGACTTACCCAATTTCCAAAATCTCTACACCCTACTCTCCAATCACAACCTATTTCCTTCCTGCTTTGCAAGTGCTTCTTCCTTAAAAACTCTTATCTCTATGTAAACTCCATTGACCCCACCACATTCTCTCAATCCCTCAATGTGTTCATTCTTTATTTCATTCTTCACTTTTCTCCTGCTGAAGCTGTAATAATCTTCATTATAACTACTCCCTTGCACACATCCTCAGCTCTCCTACTCTATCTTTCTCAGTGGCATATATCAATATTTTTAATATTTCTTACTCTGGATGAAAGAAAAATATTTTATTTAATCTCTCTCATAGGTAAGCCACTTTCTGCCTACTTAACCAACTAGAAACAGGAGTTGGATAGGCTCCCATTTTAAAGCCTGGAGAACTGCTGCTGCACTGGCCTCCTGTTTCTCATATTCTTTCCAGTCCCCTTAGTTCCTCCTGTCGAAGTTGCAAGTTCTGCTCCTGCAAGTTGCAGTGTGTCAAGCTGGAGATGATTTCTTCTTTGTTGTTTATTTTTCCAGTCTGGCTTTAGTGTCTGCCCCTACTGAATATGTTATCTTTTCTGTTTTCATTTCAAGCACTTCTGAGGGCAATTTTGAGAAGAGTTTAGAATACTTTGCTTCTTGGTAGGATTAACATAAATACCATTTGCATTCATGGCATTTTTTCCATTTACTTTTCCAAAAGAGATAATGCTAAAAGCTGTTTTGCACTCTCTCAATCCTTATATATATATATATATATGTATATATACACACACACATATATTTTTAATAAGAAATTTCTTGTATGTTTCTAAGTAAGATTTTTAGAATTCAAGCATTACTGAAAAGAAAATTTTCTTAGAAATTGGTTATAAACATAATATTTTATAATTTCCATTACCCATGAATATTTGAAAATTTATTTTTAAATTGACTCTTGTCTTAATTCTATTGCTTTTGATTTTGCTTTGTTATGATTTTGAATCTATTGACTTTCTTCATTAACACAGGTTAATATTCCTTCTCCTTGCCTCACAGAATTTCATATTCCACTTGTGGTTTTTTTGGCCATAATTTGATTTCTTCATCCAATGTTGGGTAGACTCAGTTACGCATTATCTACTTATCCTGATTCTTGAGTTGTAAGTATTTATTCCAGGGGAAGAAGCATTTAAAATGGTTACACTCTAAATTCATGCTAACCAATCTTAGTTGGATACTAAAAACTATTCTGCAGTCTTTGGCTCAATCTCATTTTGCACATCATCTGTTCCAATCATTTGCCTCAAGCTCTCAAACATATGCTATATCCCACATCTCTGAGCAGATGCTTTCATTTCCTACATTCTTTCATCCCCTCCTGTATTGAAAATCTGGATGAGAGCCAAACTCAACTATTTTCCCTTGTTACTCAAATTCTCCTTCTATATAATCACCATTATTTTTGCTCCTTTCCCTCTAATATCAGAGAAAGACAAATCATTCCTTTTCAAAACAAGTCCTTCTATTTATGATCATTGATTTCATAGTATTCTCTGGAATACTTCAACAGTTACTTCCCCTGGATTTTGTATATATTTATTTTACCCAGGTCTTTTTCATCAGTCTCCAAGTACTTTGACGTTTCCTTATGCTAGCACTTGCTGGACCATGATTCCTCCTCAATCTCTCCCGTATTCCAGTTTTCTCAATTCCCATCAGCAACCAGTGATATAATTGAACATCTCCTTTCACTGACTCATCTTGCTTGCCTCCTGCAAACATGTGCTCTTTTGACTGTCTTCTTAACTCTATGATTTTTTTTTTTCACATTCCACCTTCCATTTTTGCCTCCAATATCCATCTCCTTACACATTTTAGTTTGGCAATTTCAAACATATACCAATGTTTTGACTTTCACTTCCATGCAAAAGACTATGAAAACTGTGTCTCTAGGTTTGTCTTCTTCCTCATCCTCTGACCTATGTTTTCCACTCTATTATGAAATTCTTCTCATGAGGGATCTGGAGAACTTTTGAAGCTCTACATGTCTTTCTTTCAAACTATTCCACTTCCTGTTTTCCTAGTCTCTCAAGCAAGAAGGACTGCTATTCTCTTTTCTTTACACAATCAATTACTTAAAACTGTCCACTCTGCCTTCACAATATCTTTGCATCCATCCCTCATTTCTTCAATAGCATACATTGGATTCCCATTGTCAGTTGTAAGTAATAGTATACTTACTCCTTCCCTCAGAACCTTAAATGATATGCTAAAAACAAATGAAGCAAGACTAAAACAAAATAGAAGGTAAAAAAAAAAAAATTAAGCAAAAGGCTCTCTTGTTTCTTTGTTTCAATTGGGAATATTTTATTTTATTCCTAAACTTTAAATTATCACTCTTATCACTTCAAAAAAAACTAAAAATAACCTAATTATAAATAAAATGACTAGATATTTCCCATATAAAACACAAGTCAATTAACTAAGTACAATTAGAATTATAATTTTTTAAAAATGGTAGATAAAACAAAGTATTCTGAGTAAAATATTCCATTGTTTGACTCTCAAGCAAACTCCTTCCTTAAACGTCATTTCCTTTGTATAAGTTGACAAACAAAAAATTGTGTCTTAGCACTTATTCTCTTCCTCATTGCTCTCTCTTCCCTTTCATTCAGAAGAAAACATATTATTTTTGGTAAATTATACTTATACTAAGAGGGGAAAGATTGAGGTTTTGAGAGCAGATAGATGGCATGTTTTTCTCAGACAACAGGATAGAGGAGAAGAATCTTCAAAACTCCTCTAAATCCTCAGTTTTCACATCTGTGTCTCACTACAATTCTGTGTCTGAATGCACCTCAAAATGTAGAACTTTTAGAGGAGGAGAAATTGCTATAGTTCATCTACTGAAGAGGGCTAAGAACTCTGAAACTGAGAGGTAGAAGTGAAAGCAGAAGTTGAACAAGAGAGAGGCAGATAAAATAATCATTTCACACTGAAACTAGGTCACATACATGTCCCAAAGCAAGTACAGAGGGAAGAGCCAATATAAATGAAGAGTCCCAGTGGTGACACTGATCACTGAATACTTCCTGAGAGGTCACATGCTAGATAAACACACAAATATGAAATGCAGTAAAGATTCACAGACCAAGTTTCTTTGTTTTATCAATATTGGGCCGAGGGTGGGGGGTGGGGAGGGGAAGCTAGCTATGACAGTGTTTGTTAATGGAGGGACTCCATTACTATTTGTTCCTCAGAATTTGTTTTTACCAAGAATCTAAACATTAAAAGCATCCAATCAACAGAATTGTTCCAGAATATTAATTAAATGGTCATCCTCTCTTAATAAGAATTTGCTATAGTGTCTTACAACTGATGGTGGTGTGACCTGTGAGGTTTCCACTATTGATAGAGGATGCTACAGAAAGTCAATCCAAGTAATTTCTGTGTCTCAGCTCATAGCTCTATTTGTATGTCTCTCTTTCTCTCTCCCTTGAGATGCAATGCCTTGAAAGCAGAGATGATAATTTATTTACTCTTGTGTGTTACCTCTAGTGTATATAAAATGTCTTATAAAATAGTATGTTCATATAAAATTATTGAATATAATTATTTGGTGTTTTCAAAATTAAAAAGATGAATTTTATTCATAAAAACTGCTACAGAAATAAATTTCAAATATAAATTTTTAAATATTGCAAAATACCTTCAAAATCTCAATTTCTATACCATTTTCATGTCACCGAATGTAGTGTTGAATCTTTAGGTAGGAACATTTGGGAATGAAGTAGTAAATTTTACTTGGAACTTTGTTGCTGTAGCATCTGAAAACAGATGATGATATTGCCCTACTTTAATATTCCCAACAAGTTCTTTAAAAAACAAAAGTTATAGGATTCATTAAACAAGCCAAACTAAAACAGATACAGTTCTTCATTATTTTGTTTGTAAAATATTAGCCATTGATTGACTATAGATAACCTAATAAACATACACTGAATAAATATAAGGGAAGTGAAGTTCTAATGGCTTTAGGTATTTAGTTCAGGCTAATATTTAGTCCATAAGACAAAAACTAACTTTTCTTTTTATTCTTTGTAAATTTCTTTGTAAATCCTTTAACTTTTGAGAACTCTAGACATTTCAATTTTTCATAAATTTGAATCTTACATTGTCATTTAAATTCTGTATTTTTCTAATAGATATTCTTTGTCTTCATTTGCTACTGGATTTCTTGGTTCATTTATTCAACCAATATTTACTGATTGTATTTATAGACCATATTATGTGTGTGTTACTGAGTTTATAAGGTTGAAAAGACACATTCCCTGCCCTTACAGGTCACAGTTTAGATTGGAGTCAAACATCCACACAATTACAATACATAGTGTCAGCTACTTTAGTGGAGAGTGCAAGATACATGGAGGAAGGAGATGCCCAAGCCATGCTGCCCAAGGCCTGGAATGTTTCATAGAGAAGTTATAATTGAATTGAGACTTATATATGAATAGGATTTTTTTGACCTTATTCCAAGCAAAATATCCCAAAGAAGAATTATCCAGGTGGCTCTGCATAACATGCTCCCAGCCAAGGAGTGAGAAAAAAATAAAGCTGAAATATGGCTCTCTGTCCATATACGAGGGCATCTTCCCTGGAACACAGTTGATTCAGACAAAAAAGAGAGACCCCTTTTCTAATTCATTTGTTCAGATCAAATATATTGTAATCCATATGCCCAGAATGGGTATTTTAAAGATAATGTACAAAGGGCAACGTAGGTGTTATCAAAAGACAAGTCTAAGTCTTTGCAAAAATATGCAGGAGCAGGGAGGCGGCAGAGACTGTCATATTCTGGGGTAGAAAGAAGTGGTGAGGGAGGAAAAAGCAGTAAATGATTTGAAGTTCATCATGAAGTTAAGAAATATTGGAATGTTAAAAATTCCATTGAATTTGGCAACCTGATTAGTATGGGCATGTCCAGTGGAGTGGTAAGGGGTACACCTGGTTGCAGCAGATATGTGGTGGTGGCAGTGAGACAGTAAATGTGGTAAAAAAGCAGACCAAGCTGCAGGGGCTAGGTTCAGTGGATATTTATCTTATGCATGTATATCAACCACTCAATTCAAGATCTATAAAATTTCTAACTGCAAGGAAGGCTCCCTTTTGTTTCCTCCCAGCCAAAACCACCCATCCCAAGAACAGAACCACTGTAATAATTTCTATCAGATCACATTTACCTGTTCTTTAACCTCATACAAATGAGATGATGTGAAATATGTTATTTTGCATCTAGTTTGTTTCTCTCAAATGTTGACTGAAAATTTCATCCCTGTTGTTGCATGTAGCTGTAATTGGTTCCTTTGCATTCTGTTGTATGACTATATTCAAAAATTTTAGTTACAATTTTTAGTCACTATTAATGAATAATTCTTAGCTGTTACACTTATTACTAGTTCTTGATTAGTAAAATGAATACTGCTATTAACATTCTTGTGCATATCTTTTGGGAGCTGTGTACCCATTCCTCTTGGCTATACATCTAAGAATAAAATTGTTATATCATAACATAAGCATACATTTAAATTTACTAGAAAAATGCTGAAGTTTTCCAAAGTGATTGCACTAATTTGCACTTGCACCAGCAATGTATGCAAATTGTTCTGTATGTTTGTGAACATCTATGTCTTCCATCTTTTTCATTTTAGCCAGGAAGGCAGTTTGTGTGCTCTATTCATTGTGGTTCCATTCAGTTTTCATTTGTATCTCTCTGACAAATAAGTACGTTAGTGTTCTTTTGTGAAATGCAAATCTTTTGACCATTTTTCTATTTGGTTTTATGTCCTTTTATTATTGATTTCTTGGTGTTCAATGTATATTCTGAATATGTACTTTTCTAATATATGAATTATAAGTATATTCTCTCATATTATGACTTGTTTTTCCAAGCTTTTAATGGTGTTTTGATAAAGAAATGATTTTAATTTTAACAAAGTCCAACTTACTGATATTCTTGTTGTCTATTTTCTATATCTTTGCCCAGTTCGAGGTTATGAAGATAATCTTCTGTTTACTTCTAAAAATTTTATTGTTTGGCTTTTTACATAAAAGTGTACAATCCATCTGTGATTGATTTTTGTTCATCACATGATGTATAGATAAAATTTTGATTTTGTTAATATAGATATCCAAGACAAACAACATCATTTGTAGGAAACAAATCCTTTCCCCTCTGTTTCACAGTCCTCTTTGCTGAAAAGCAAGTAGCAGTATGTGGGTGGGTCTATTTCCATATTGCCTGTGTTGATTTCTTTGTCTATTTGTCTGTTCTTGTACCACTACAATAATGCAACTCCATAAATTATAATAGCTCTCTAATTCAAGTAGTATATGTTTTCCTTCATTGTTTTTTTTCAATATTGCATTAGCTATGCTTGATCCTTTGCTTTTCTACATAGATATCGGAACTACAGTATGCACATACAACTTAAATAAACTGCTAAGGTCTTTTATAGGGGGTTGTATAAAATCTTTAAAGCAGTTTGGATAGAAATGCCATTTTAAGAGTAGGTAATGAGTGCGATGCGCACTGTCTAGGGGATGGACATGTTTGAAGCTCTGACCTGGGGGGGTGGGGGGGCAAGGGCAATATACGTAACCTAAACTTTTGTACCCCCACAATATGCTGAAATAAGAATAAAAAAAATAAAAATGAAAAAAAAAAGAGTAGTGGATTTTCCTATCCACAAAAATTGAGTTATTTATTCAATTTATAGTTTATGTAATTACTACATAATTTTATTTAATTAAAGAATCTCTTAAAATCTTATTGTTCTCTATTCATTTCATATTTTTGGCTCTGTTAATTGTCTTTTATTGACTTTGTTTAAATTATTAAAATATTTTTCCCATTTTTTCATTTTTATCAGTTTACTACACATTCACTTACTGTATCTAATATACAACTTAGTTATACAGATATAACTAAGAGGATTTTTCAATGATAAATGAGTGTAGAAATGTCAAATGCTTTCTAAACATTTATTGAGATATATATGTTCTTTCTATTTTTTTATTAATAACATGAACTATATCGATTTATTTTCTAATGTTAAATGAACTGATTTATTGGTAAAAATTCTACTTTTCATTATATATATATGTAGAGAGAGATGTTTCTATAAATTGCTATATTCTATGTTTTTATATTTTCTTTAATAATTTTGCATCTATATATGACATCTACTCATGAAAGGGGTTAGTCTTAAATTCTCCTATTTGAAATCTCTGTGTCACATTTCGGTATCAAGGTTACACTGACCGCATAAGAATTGAAGACTGTATAAAATTGATAATCTTTCTTAAACATTTTGAAGAATTCACTGTTAAAATCATCTGGATCTGGATTTTCTTTTATGGGAAAGATTCTAAAACCAGAATCATTTTCTATAATAAGTGTAAGATTCTTCAGCTTTTCAATTCTTCTTGTATCTTATTGAGATATGCTTTATATGAAATTTGACTATTTCTTAGTGGTTAGATTTATTAGCATAAATTTTTCCTTAATATCTTTAAATGTCATTAAGGACCTATAATTATGTCCACTATTCCATTTTCAATGTTGATAAATTGTTTTCTTTTATTTTTCCCTCATCAGTCCTGCTAAATGTTAATATTATTAATTTTTTTCAAAGAACCAAGTTGTGTCTTTGTTTATATTTTGTATTGTGTATGTTCTATATCATTGGTTTCTCCTCCTATTTGTATTAGTTCCTTCCTTCAACATTTTTTGCGTTTAACTTGCTATGTTTTTTAATAGCTCAGCACTGTCAAAAAGAATATTCTGTGATGATGAGAATGTTCTTAATCTACAATTTAGTAGACACTAGGCACATATAGCATCAAGCACTTGAAATGTTGTTAATGTAAGGAACTGGTATTGAAATTAAATTTAAATTAACAAATATAATTTAAAATCCAGTTCTAAGTTTGCACTAACAATATTTGAAGTGCTCAATTGCCACCTCTGACTGTCAGTGCAGCTCTTGGCTCTCAATACATAAATTTAGATGATTTGTTTTCAACCTTTTTGGTAATATATTTATGTGAAGCTATTACTTTCACTTTAGGGAATGTTTGAGCTGCAATCAACAAGTTTTAATTTATCTAAACTATTGTTCAGTTTATTTTTACCCTATTTTAATTTCTTTGATCCCTTATTTGAAGTATACCATTTAATATTCCAACTTTGGGCCATTTGTCTAGTTATCATTTATTATAGATTTCAGGTTAATTTCACTGAAATTAGAGAACATCCCTTGTATAATTTTAATTTTTTGCAATGGATAATTTATGGCTCAGTATATGGTCTTCTTTGGTAAATGTTTCATTTATACTTGAAAAGTATTGGTATAATGCTATTGTTGGAGACAGTGTTTGATAAATAACAGTAAGTTCAAATTGGGTATTTGTAGTGTTGTTCATATCACCTTTAATCTTACTAATATTTTTTGCCAGTTCTTTCACAATTACTGATAGTGGCATGTTTAAATCTCCAAATAGGATTATAGATTTGTCTAATTCTCCTTTTGGTTTTGTAAATTTCTCCTTTTTAAATTTTGCCACTGTAGTAGGTGTATGCAAATTTAAGATTACTATATCTTTTTGCAGAATTAAACTTTTTTCTTTATCAAATGTCCCTCTTTATATCTTGCAATAATTTTGCCTTATAGTCCAATTTTTATACACTTAATATAACTGCCCTAGCTTTCTTCTGTTAGTGTTTTCATGGTCAGTATTTTTCTTAAATATTTATTGATACTTTTCTTTTTATTTAACATATGTGTCTTATCAAAAGTATATATAAAAACTGTTTTGCTTTTTTATTCAGTCTGACAATCTTGGTTAACTAAATTATTTATTCAATTTACATATCATGTAATACTAATAAAATAATTTTAAAATATTTTTGTTTGTTTTCTATTCCCCCCATTTTTAGTTTGTCCCATCACTTATTTTTATTGATTATTTTTGTATTATTTGTATATTCTTATTTCATATTTTCATTAGTAGTTTGTTATATATTTATTTAATATTCTCTTGAAGTTACCTGATGACTCAGAGGATGAATGTTGTAGCACTTATCAAAACTTCATTCCTTTTTATTGCCAAATAATATTCCATTGCATGGATATACTCCATTTTATCTATTCATTAGTTGATTGACATTTGACTTCTTCGCACTTTTTCTTTATCTTTACCTTGAAAAATATTTTCATTAGGAATGGAAATTTAAGTTGGAAGTTCTTTTTTTTTTTTTTTTAAAGCCCTCTAAATATGCTATTCCACTATCTTCTTCCTTTTATTGTTTCTGTTGGGAAATAACCATCAATATTAGTGCTGTTGTGGCAATGGCATTTTTGAGGTTCCTGTTGAAAGTCTGGAATGTTTACCAATGTAGAACTTGCATTCTAACCATTACCACTCCAGCTCCTAACAACTACTGAAGTCTTTGCTTGTCTCTTTGGCATCCCACCTACTGCTTTGTGTTAGATGTTTTTGTGCTCTTAACTTCTGCCTAACGAAGGTTAAGAGCCAGCAAGCTTTAAGCTCTTTCTTCTCTTCCCAGAGAGACTGCTTTTTTTGAAGAAACTCTATTATTTTATAGCAAGAAGTTGTGAATCACTCCTGATAAAAAGCAAGTGTTAGTGCAGAACTTACTTCTGTGTGTCCTCTCCTTGTAGAATTATAGCTCCAGAAATCCTCCTTGCATTGGTTCTTCCAAGTATTTTTGTTATATATTTTGTTCTACTTTTGTAGTAGTAGCTGGTAGAAAATTAATCTGATACAAATGGCACTAATAGGTCTGGAACTAGAAGTTAATCTACTGTTTCTAAAAGCCTGGCTCTAAAGTAGAGTTATATGGAGATATGTAGAGAGAGAACAATGAGTTGGAAAGTGCACAAAAGTGTAAGACATGTTAGCACACTTTATAATAAACAAGTTGGTAGAAAACAAAAGGTTGAGGACTCAGGGATCAAGAGCTCATATGATAAAGTATCATTGCATTAGAGGAGAATCTTCTCATAGGAAGAATTTCTGAGATTGGTGCCAATACTAATAGGTATACAAATGGAAGGGCAGAAAACTGAGATAGTTCATGCCTTATAACCTCTATTTTCTGTGCTAAATAAGAATAAAAGTCATTGTTCTAAATAAGAAGAGAGGAGTGGTAGAAGAAAGAAGGCTTAGATAGTAATGAAGCTTTACATGCTGCCATGATTAGAGAGAAAGCTAGCCAAAGACATTCAGTAGGATTTCTGAGGTTTATTGAAGGGCAAGCCAACACCATTCCATACGTTAAAACATCAGAGCTCAATTCTAAAAAGTAGCTCTTTGGCCACAAAGACTTGACCATAACTGTCCTTTTTCCTTCATTGTCTCATTATGGACTTAAGTTATGATCATATGTGAATTTATCCTGAGAACTTTGCAGACAGGAACATAGTTCAAATTCTTGAGAGTTACTACTGAAATTTCTGTGTGTTAGCTGGAGGATACAGCTAGATAATACAGAGGGGAGTGAACGTGATGTTAATGTCCCAGTTAAGTCTTGTAATTTCACAATATTGGTTCCTTTTAAAGAATGTGTGCTTGCTTTCCTCTTACTATATCCTCTTTAAAGGAAGAATGTTCTATGTTAAACAACTTATCTATTAGTGTCTCTTTCCTCCTACCTACACAACTCCACCAGGAGCCAAGCCAGTTCTGATTCAACTCCTTCAAGATTGTGATGTCAGAAGTAGAGGATTAAATTTGATCAGAAAAGCATGTTTCTAATTATCGTGAACTCAATGGCTTTATTTTGCTTATCAAGATAAACTTTAGACGTATCAGGAATCAAAACATCCTGGTGGCAAGGTCTTACTGACCAACTCAATGCTATATTTTATTTACTGAAAATGGTACATGCTGAACCAATGTGAACTCACTGTGATACTTTCTTTACACATGCTGAGTTATTCACGGAGCTTGTTCCATAGCAAACTACCTCCAAACCCAGTGGCTTAAGCAGCAATTGTCTATTATCATTCACGTGTCTGTGGGCCAGCTGTGGGGTTCAGCTGCTTTGGATTGTGTCCAGCTACACAGCTTTCCTCTGCATCCTCTTAGGACCAACAGGCTAGTCAGTGCATATTCCTGTTATGGCAATGCCAGTAGTGCAAGAAAACAAGCAGAAACATGTGTAACCTCTTATGGCCCCGGCCAAAACTGGCATGCTATCACTTGTACCTATTTATTTCTGGCCAAAACACATCACATATATAAGCTCAAAGTCAAGGGACAGGGACACACACTATACCCATGATGAGGCCGTGACAAAAGTGTTGATGAATGAAGGGGTGCGACTTGGGGCCAAAAATGCAATGTATATTGTTCCCCCAATAGAAATTACTCATTCTATACATAGGAAGAACCAAAGTGTGGAGGCTTGTTTTTTGTTTTATTTTTTTTAAAACAAGCCTAAGGAGCATCTGTAGCACAAGGGCTTCTCTAACATAGAGTGAGTGGCATTTATGATCCAGTCTACCTTGAAATTATGCTACTTGATTTCATACCTGGGACTAAAGTGAAAAACAAAACAGTAAAATGATAAAAGAGAACGAGCTTTGCAATTAGAAAGATCTGGATTACAGTCTCAGCTCCACCACTTTTCAGCTGTTAACTTTGCTGCTTAACTTTAGCATGCCTCAGTCTTCCTCACTGTGAAATGAGAATATCAATAGCGCTTACCTCTATTTACCTCTATGGGAATGTTGAATTAAATGAAATGGAACACACAAGGCTGGTGCAGAGTCGATGATAGAGAATGATAGTTATAATTATTTCTGTAGAATCTGTCTCAGATAGGGGACTGGTGTATAGTAATAAGTTTCTGTGATAATTTTCTTTTGTGATGAGAGTAAAGATGCCTTCAAAGAGGTAATGATATTTGAGATGATTGCTGAAGAATTTTGCTGGTCACAGAAGTTATTAAAGGGCAATTTAAGAATTAATTATTGTTAAGTTAAATGAATGAGAATGAGAAAATTATTATGGTAATAGGAGACTTATGAATTTCTAAAATTTTTAAGAATTTCTCCATGCCCTATACCCATGTTCGGGAAGTGTGTGGTATTTGTAATCTTACCACTCTGTCCAACACCCATGCATTTTCAGTTTCCCTCAAAACTATGTTCTAGCAAAGTAAACTAAGACCAAGAAGGGCATAAGACCTGGGTTCTTTTGTAGCCGGCAAAGCTGTTAAAACATTCATTCAGTCACTAGAAACTGCAATGCAGCTATAGTGTTCCTTAAATTAAACCACAAAGTCACTTTCTTCAAATGCTACTACTCTATAAGTTTATAGAAAATTATATATACCATATACATAAATTTTTTTTTTCTGCTGAAGAAACGGTGATTTAAGTTTAAAACCATGAAAATGTTAAGTTACAATAAAAGGCCACTTTCAACTTTGCCATTTAGAGGCTCACTTATTGTTCATAACTCTTATAATTGGAGCCTTATTATATTATCCTGCTGCACAGCGTGATTTCCTGTTATTTGTCTGATGTTTTTTAAAGAACAGTAATTTAATAACTATAGTGATATTCATCCT
>CM052438.1:69085642-69107533 GCA_028533085.1 Varecia variegata | reverse complement strand
TTATAATAAGCTCCCCTAAATGCCATGGTGTAAATGTATTAGCTGTACTAAGAGACCCACTCCTGCTATAATTATGTTAGGAACCAATAAGACAGCTCAGAAATCAATATGCTAAGACAGATAGAGTAAAGGACCATGGCCAGCCCACTGGGAATAGATTAGTCTGGCAGGTCCCTAGCTGAGCCATGAAGAAGGGGATATCTTAGCTGTTGTAGAAAGCCATTAATTGTAAATTTTCCTGAACAAGGAACTTGAAGGGAAAGCTTAGACAGCGTTGTTCATACCACTCAATGAAAACTGCAATTCTTATTGATCAAGAGTTAAGCTTTTTATTTTTATTTTAAAATCCAATGGTGCAAAAACCTAAACATTCAGAGGGATATTTGAAGCTTTTCCCACAGTGTAATTAAAATTCCTCTTTGGTTATTACTTTGTTTCAATAATTTTAAAACTTCTAGATGAATAAAATCATATTTAGACCCTGCAAACTGACAAGTTTACTGGGGTGACATCAAATTATCTAATTGATTAATATTCATGTGCCATAACATATGGTAAGAGAAGGGATATATTGTTCTTTTCCCCAAGTTGTCAAGTACCTAACTATGAGTATTGCCAAGTTTAATAATAGCTAATTTATGATAAGGAGGAAGGGCTGCTGCTCCTTGTTTTAACTATTTATAATTGAATTTCTTTACATTGTTAGCCTGATCCAAGTAATTTGCTTAATAAATAAAAGCAGTATAATTTAGTCATTTTCCTAAGAAATAAAAAGGTAAAGGAAAGAAAGAAAGAAAGAAAGAGAGAGAAAGGGAGGGAGGGAGGGAGGCAGGAAGGACGGAAGGAAGGAAGGAAAGAAATGAGATGAAAACAAAAGGCCAACCTTTTGTGGTTACAGATTGGTATATCTGCTCATGCCCAATCAAGCTTTCAAACACAGAGTAGTAAACAAAAGCAGCCATCAAGCAAGGACAAAGTCAGAGACATAAGTGGTTTGAATGAGTGTGCAATTTCTTCCCATATGACAATCCTGACACAATTGCTCTAATTTTCTTTCCAGAAATGACTGATAAAAGATTTAGGTAATTGCTATGGAGACAGACTTCCTTCCATCACTAGGTATCTTGAATAATACAGCCTCAGGGTCATAAGATGGAGTGTCAGTTTCTGCAGAGTCCTAAATTAATACTTGTCCCTGCTTTGGCTACACTTCCTGTACATCTAATGAAGTGAATGTAATTTATTTTGACAATGTATTGAAAATCACTTGATCAAATAACTATTCTGTAATGAACACAAAAGGCAATATAGGCTTAGAAACTATAAATTCTAAATAACATAAATATATATCAATTTCTCAAAGCAAATTTTTCCCCTAAAAACTGTGTATGTGGTCAGAATAAATAAGAAACAAAATAGTTTCTAAAAGCATAATAAGTCATGCAAATGTTAAAAACATTTTTTTTTGTTCTGATGCCTGAGATTGACCTATCTCCATTCAGCATGTGACCTTGTCCCCTCTAATCAAGCTTAATTTGTCTGGTTGATCTTTGCATGTCTAAGTATTAAACAACATGCAGGGGGAAATAAAAGAGAGCCACAAACAAGCTAGTGCTTTAAAGGAAATTCTGAAAGTATTATAGATCAGCTATGCCAGAAATTTTACCTTAACTCACGAACAATTTACAGGGGAATCTTAAAAACACCCACTAAAACTTCACGGTGTCACATAGATTACAGTTTTGCAGTCTCCAGAATGAGATGACATTTTTAATAGTTAATGAAATCAGCTGGGCGCTAATGAAAACTCTCTATACTGACATCATAAATGATTAGAAGATTATATAATTTGTCTAAAGATACATGTGCAAGACTAATTTAAAAGTCAGGCTTTTTTTTTTTAATCAACATGAAAAATTGTCTTAGATCTTGTGATAAGGTTTTTATGTTTTTCCCCAGTGGAAAACAATACCTTAGATTTGAACATATTCAAATACTTGAATTACACATATATCCAATTGTACCATAGGCAATTGCATAATTTTCTGTCTTTAGAAAACCAGCAGAGTATCTTGAAAGCCAACAGAGGTAGTGTTATTGAAATATTTAGTTTGCCCTAAAAAGAAATATGCTTGGCACCATCTTGGCAAGGAGGCGAAAGCAAGGCAAGTGTCTGTACAGTGGCACTGTGAAAGTACAATGTGGTGTTTAAATACAGCCAGGCAGAAGCCAGTGGATAATGCTCAGTAATGGGTTAATCAATACTTATTATGGTTTTATTGGTTCACTAAAGAGAGAACAGAACCTAGTGAGCACAGAGTCGAAAAAATCACTGCATCTGATCTAGATAACATCTACTCTCCCTAAGGGATTTCCCTATTCAAGAATCCAATTTACCATGCCTGATTGACAAGGATTGGATCCTAGGGAATCACATAACTCTTTTTAGGACCCAATAAAATCCTAATGGATTTGTCTGACTGGCCAGAAGACTTCTAGTTTTACTAAACTGAGGTGGTTTGTTGCAATTAGCCTTATTCTACTTGTAGTTGAAAAACTAGGCTATTAGAAGTCATCTCCTCTTTATAAATGCTGGAGTCATGCTGGGATGTGCCCGCTGGAAGGAGATACTGTGCTGTATAAAAGAAGAGCCTTATGATAAATTGTAAACATTTGAAAGCTTCTGAAAAATGGTAATCAAAATAGAATTCAAATGAAAAAGGCAGAAAGTCCAACTAAATAGCACCCTTAAAATCCATTTTTTGGTCAGTTAGCCTTTCACAATTTATTTCTCATTCAGGTAACTATAGCAAAAAGGAAACTCTGTTTTTGAAAGAAGCTTTGAAATATATACCTTTTGCTATCTGAGCTTCCCTTTTAATAGCTGAAGTTTGAAAAAAAATCATTCTGCAACAACAAAAATCTTATATATAGTTGTCCTTGTTCTCACTCTTTTTTCTTAGAGATAATGTTTTTACTAAACAGCTAACTTGTTCAAGCACACTGGTTTTTGATCATGGCATACCGGCTTGGTGACTGTGAAGAAGTTAGAAAACTGAGTGCGAGGATTTGAAGTCAGGGCTGAAATGTAGCTGATGGAGAACTTTTAAATAATATAAATCGTATTTTGAAGCAAACATTCCTTTAACATAAAAATCACTGGTGCAACCCATTTCCCTCTAGAATTGTATCTGCTCTTTCACAAGTCATAACAGACACTTTAAATGTGTTTAAATTGAATGGACTTCTTAATCAGAAAGACATTCACTTATGAAATGTCTTTGAATAGACACCATGATTTACTCTTTTCCCCTTAGACTTGGAGTGGCCTTAGTGATATTAAGAGAGTTCACATGAGCCTTCATTACCAGCACCCTAGACTATAGTTTCCAACTCCAAAACTGGCAGCTAAAAGGCTATGCTGAGTGCAAAACATACATTTTCAATAAGAGATATATGACTATGATACTAAATGTTTAAAATACAAAATTAACACATGAACTTTATGATTAAACCTACAAAATTGTTTAAACATAGAGGTAGGCTATTTTAATATTTAATTCTATATAATAAAATTTTTTATTTCAGAATATAATGGGGGTACAAATGTTTTGGTTACATGCATTGCTTTTGTACTGCTTGAGACAAAATTATAAGTATGCTCATGACCCAGATAGTGTACATGATACCTATTAGGTATTATTTCACCCATCTCCTCCTCACCCCACCCACCTGCTTGATTTCTGTTGAGTTTTGCTTCCATCTGTGCATATGAGTGCTGTGCTGTTAGTTCCAATTTAATAGTGAGTATATGTGGTGTTTGTTTTTCCACACTTGCAAGACTTCACTAAGGAGAATGGGAATGGTCTCCAGTTCCATCCAGATTGTTACAAAAGGAATTAATTTTTTTGTGGTTGAGTAGAACTCCGTGGTATACATACACCACATTTTATTAATCCAATCATGAACCAATGGGCATTTGGGTTGACTTCACATCTTTGCAATTCTAAATTGTGCTGCTATAAACATTCCAGTGAATGTATCTTTTTGATAAGATGACTTTTTTTTTCCTTTTTGTAAATACCCAGTAGTGGAATTGCTGGTTAAATGGTAGGTCAACTTTTAGTTCTTTGAGGAATCTCCATACTGTTTCCCATAGAGGTTGTACTAGTTTGCAGTCTCAACAACAGTGTGTAAGTGTTCCATTCTCTCCATATCCACACCAACATCTACTGTTTTGGGACATTTTAATAAAAGCTATTCTCACTGGGGTACGGTGATATCTCAATGTGTTTTTGATTTGCATTTCCCTGATGATTAGTGAGGTTGCTCATTTTTTCATATGCTTATTGGCCATCTTCTCTTGAAAAGCTTCTGTTCATGTCTTTTGCCCAATTTTTAATAGGGTTGTTTCATATTTGTCTTGCTGATTTGCTTGAGCACTTTGTAGCTTCTGGTTATTAGCCCTTTATCAGATGTGTAGCTTGCAAATGTTTTCTCCCATTCTGTAGGTTGCCTATTTGCTCTGTTGGTTGTTTCTTGGCTATGCAAAAACTTTTTAAGCTAATTAAATCCCATTTATTTATTTTTGTTAATGCTGTGCTTGCCACTGGGGTCTTCTTTATAAATTCTTTGCCTAGATTGATATCTAGAAGAGTTTTTCCAACATTTTCTTCCAGAATTCTTGTGACTTCATGTCTTAGATTTAAGTCAGTTATCCATCTTAAATTAATTTTAGTGAGTGGTGAGAGATATGGATCCTGTTTCACTCTTCCACATGAAAATTGTGGCTATCCAATTTTCCCAGCACCATTCATCGAATAAGGATTCTTTTCCCCAGTGTATATTGCTGTCTGCTTTGTCAAAGATCAGATGGCAATACATGGATGATTTCATATCTGAGTTCTCTATTTGGTTTCATTGGTCTATGCCTCTGTTCTTGCTATAGTACCATGTAGTTTTGGTTGCTATATCCTTGTAATATATATAGCTTAAAGTCTGGAAAAGTGATGCCTCCAGATATGTTCTTTTTGGTTAAGGTTGCTTTGGCTATTAGGGCTCTTTTCTGCTTCCACATTAAGTGTAGAATTATTTTTTCTAGATCTGCAAAAAATGACATTGGTATTTTAATGGGGATTGCATTGAATCTGCAAATCACTTTGGATAGTAACATTTTAACAATGTTGATTATGCCAATCCATGAGCATATGTTTTTCCATTTTTTGCATCATCTGCAATTTCCTTCCTCAATGACTCATAGTTGTCTTTATAGAGATCTCTCACCTCCTTGGTTAAATATATTTCTAGGTATTTTATTTTCTTTGTAGCTATTGTGAAATGTATTGAATCTTTGATTTTATTCTCAGCTTGACTGTTGTTAGTATATAGGAATTCTACAGATTTGTGTACATTGATTTTGTAAACTGAGACTTTGCTGAATTTATTTATCGTTTCCAGGAGTCTCTTGGCAGAATCTTTGGTGTTGACTAGATATAAGATCATATCATCAGCAAAGAGTGATAGTTTGACCTCCTCTTCCCCTATATGGATACCCTTGATTTCCTACTCTTTACTGATTGCTCTGGCTAGGACTTCCAGCACCATGTTGAATAGAAGTGATGTCAGTGGGCATCCTTGTCTTGTTCCAGTTCTAAGTGGAAATGCTTTCAGCTTTTCCTCATTCAGTATGATGTTGGCTGTGGCTTTATCCTACATGGCTGTAATAATTTTGAGATATGTTCCATTATTATTTTGATGTGTTGCTGAATTTGGTTTGCTAGAATTTTGTTGAGAATTTTTGCATCTATATTCGTAACAGATATCAGTGTATCATTTGTTTTTCTTCGTGTCCTATCCTGGCTTTGGTATCAAGGTGATACTGACTTTGTGGAAAAGGGTAAGAAAGATTCCTTCCCTCTCAATGTTATGAAATAATTTCTGTAGTATGGGTACCAATTCTCTTTGTAGGTCTGATAAAATTCAGCTGTGAAACCAGATGGTCTGGGACATTTTTTACTTAGAAGATTTGTTATTGCTGCTTCAATTTTGTTGCTCATTATTGGTCTGCTCAGGAGTTCTATTTTTTCCTGAGTGAGCCTTGGGAGGTTTGTATGTTCCCAGAAATTTGTCCATTTCCTCAACGTTTTCATGTCCTTGTGCAGAGACATTTTTATAGTATTCACAGAGAATTTTTTTATTTCTGTGATATTGGTTGTGATTTCTCCTTTTCCATTTCTGATTGAGCTTATTTGGGTCCATTCGTTTCTATATTTGGTTAATTGAGTGAGAGGACTGTTCATTTTTTTTATCATTTCAAAGAACTAACTGTTGTTTCATTAATTTTTTGTATTTTTTTGTGTGTTCAATTTCATTTAGTTCTGCTCTGACCTTAATTATTTGTTTTATTCTGCTGGAATTGGATTTTTTTTGCTCTTCCTTTTCTAGTTCCTTGAGACAATTCATTAGATTGTTGATTTGTGATCTTTCTGTCTTTTTGATGTAGGCATTTAAGGTGATGAATTTTTCTCTTAGGACTGCATTTGCTGAATCCCATAGCTGAATCCCAAAGTCCTCTTTGTCATTTACTTTGAGGAATTTTTTGATTTTCATCTTAATATCCTCTTTGACCTAATAATTGTTTAGTAGTAGGTTGTCTAATTTCCATGACTTTGTGAAGGATTGAATGTTTCTATTGGAGTTGATGTCTAACTTTATTCCACTGTGTTCTGAGAAGATACATGGTATAATTTCTCTTTTTTTGAAATTGTTGAGGTATGATTTGTGGCCTAAAATGTGATCAGTTTTACAGAATATTCCATGTGCTGATGGGAAGAATGTATATGAAGTAGTTTTTGGGTAGAATGTTCTGTAAATGTCTGTTAGGCTCATTTGCTTTAGAGTCCCATTTATGTCCAGAATTTCTTTGTTTATTTTCTGCTTGGAGGATCTGTCCCATTCTGACAGTGGGAGACCTCTGACTGTTGAAGACCTCATGTATTATGATCCTGTTGTTTAATCACTTTGTTTAGATCTATGACTCCAGATGTACCTGTGTTGGATGCATAAATAGTTAGAATTGTTATGTCTTTTTGTTGAATTGCTCCTTTTACCATTATGTAATGAACATCTTTGTCTGTCTTTACTATTGTTGATTTGAAGTCTATGTTATCTGATATGAGAATGACTATACCAGCTTTCTTTTTTCCATTTGCATGGAATATTTTTTTCCATCCCTTCACCTTGAGTCTGAATGAGTCCTTGTAGGTTAGATGTGTTTTCTGGAGAAAACAGATACTTGGCCTATACTTTTAATCCATTCAGCCAGCCTATGTGTCTTAAGTAGGGAATTCAAGTCATTCAAGTTTATTGCCAGAATTGATAAGTAGGATGAATTTCTGTTCATCCTGTTGGGTAGAACCTTATTGCTTTGTATTATCCCTTGAGCTATTATTATATATGGGCTGGGAGCTTTAGCTTTTGGGTGATTTTACATGGGTAGGTGTCTATTGTATTGATTGATGAATAATGCAGATCTGAGTACTTCCTGCAGGGCTGGGGTCTGGTCTTGACAAATTCCCTCAGTGTTTGCTTGCCTGATAAAGTCTTTATTTCTTCCTAATAAAAAGAACTTAGTTTTGAAGGAAACAAAATTCTAGGCTGGTCATTACTGTCTTTAAGAACACTAAGGATTGGATCCCAGTCCCTTCTGGCTTGTATGGTCTGAGTTGAGAAGTCTCCAGTTAGCCTGATGGGTTTTCCTTTTTAAGTTACCTGATATTTTCACCTTAAAGATCATAGGAGTTGCTTCCTCATATTGAGTTTGGCCAGCCTGATGACTGTGTGTTGTGTGATTGCCTCTTTGAGTGAATCTCCCAGGTGTTTGCTGAGGTTTTTGTACCTGGATATCTAAATCTCTAGCAAGACAAGGGAAGTTTTCTTCAATTATTCCCTCAAATAGGTTTTCCAACCCGTGTGCATTTTTTTCTTCACTCTCAGGGATGCCTATGATGTTTATGTTTGGCCTCTTTACATGGTCCCATATTTCTTGTAGACTTTGTTCATTCTCTTGTTTTTCTTTTCTTTATCTTTGACTGACTTATTTAATTTGAAAGTGTTGTCTTCAAGGTCTGAGATTCTTTCTCCTGCCTGGTCTAGTCTATTCTTAACACTTACCATTGTGTTTTGTATGTTCTTGAATTAATTTTTCATCTCCAGAAATTCTATTTTTTTAATAATTTGAATTCCTTAGTGAATTTTTCACTCATGTCCTGTATTGTCCTTGTGGTTTTTTGGTGTTTGTTTTCCATTTTCTCTTGTATTTTGTTGAGCTTCCTTATAATCCAAATTTGGAATTCTTTGTCTGTCATTTCAATGTTTCATTTTGGTTCATATCCATTGGTAAAGAGATGGTGTTTCTTTTGGGGGTGACTTTCACTCTGATTTTTCATACTTCTGGAGTTCTTTTGCTGATTTCTTCTCATCTGACCTCTTGATCCAGTCCTGGGGATATTGGGCTTGGCTTGAGGGCATATCCTTGAGTCCCTGAAAATTAATCCTTGCCCATGCCAGGGAGAAGAGTGCTGGTCCCGAGTTTTGTATGGGATGTTCAAGCAGGTTTGATATCCTCCTAAGTTACCTCTGTCCTGCTCTCTTCATCTCTTCCCAGCAATGTAAATTGTGCTGGCCTCTGCTTAATCTCCAATATGGGGGTTGGTACTTGTGAGTACAAAACAGCCATTCCCTGTTTGCTTGAATTGGACAATGCTATGATGAGCTATAGAGTTGTTCTCCTTGTCACTGGTTTATATTCTCATGAAAGAGCCAGCTGCCAAGATATTCTTTTGTGTCTGTGGCAGACTCTGGTCCTGGAGGTGGAGTACTTGAGTGCCCCAAGCTTTAGGAGAGATCCTGTAGGTCTCAGGGGGTTGCTTGATCTCCACCAGCGCTGAGGTGGAGGGAAGAGCAAGGCAGTTCATTGCTAAGGTGTGGGAGCCTGAAAGCCTTTGTAAAGCCTTGGTGGAGCTCAGAAATTGCCTTTCTGGCCACTAGGGGGAGCCACTGCTACTGCTATGAGGGTCAGGAGGAGCTCTCCAATCTGGGAGGGTTGTTCATGGGGGAGGGGTCCAAATACTTGAGTACTAAGGGATCTTTTTGCCTTCATCCAGTATCTCAGATTTTCTGCAGGGAGGAGTGAGCACTTCCTCAAATTGTCACTCCTTGGAGCCCCACAGCCCACTCCTGTCAGTTTAGTCCACGTATTCCCTCACCACCGAGTCCAGCTCTCAAACCTCCCCCTGTTCTGTGCATCTCCATGAAATCCTGGCGGTCTGGGAGTTCCAAAATTGTGCACCCTGGTTCCACTACCAGTTTTCTAAGGAAAAGGTATGGGCCCACTCACTGTGGGGACCTCTGGCTGTATAGCACGTGCCCACCACAGAGAAATGGCCACGCAAGAACTTCTTGGCTCTAGCAGCTTTCCCTGTAGTAATGAGTGGGGGGAGGGGCTGCAACATCCAGTCAGCTGGCACGCCTGAGTGCAAGGTGGTCAGTTGCCATGGAACCAGGGGCAAGGCTATTCCTTTCTGAATGTCACACCCTTATCCAATATGGCAGATACCCAGTGGAGGGGATGGACACAATCCCAGATCCCCATTCCTCAGCACCACACTACACTGTCCCATCAGATATGTCTGCACGGGCTTCCTTGCCACACAAGTCCAGCTCCCAGACTTCTCCCCTGCATCCCCCTGGACCCCTCTCATGTCTGGGGTGCACCAGGACCGGCTTGCTTATCTGAGTCACGGGCATGCGACCCTGCAAAATGCTGGCGGGTGGGAAGTTCCCAAATTGTACACCCCTGTTTCACCACAAGTCCCTGAGGGGAAGGTGTGTGAGTCCCAACCTCTGAGGAGACCTCAGCATGGGCTGCACGCCCGCCAGAGAGAAGCAGTTATTTGCCTACTTCTCCGCTCACACTATGCTAGCAGTTGTAATGGGTGAAGGAGGGTGTGCAACTCCCAGTCAGCCCAAGTTCAAACTGCTTTCTCAGTTGCAGTGGATGGGGACGGTGCCGGGAAGGAAGTGTCCTAGAATCTGACCAGATATACTGAGAATCAAAGCTCTGGAGTTGGTATGGCTACTGTGTATTACCAAACCCTCCTGATAATTTTAATTCAAGCTAAGGTTTGAGAACCACTGGTGTAGAGACTGCCTTTGAGTTCCCCCTGCAGAGTTACTGGCAGATAACTGGTTAAAAACTCCCTATCCTCACTTGAATATATTGTCTAGAAAGAACTAAGTCTGCTAGTGTATGAGTTAGTGTCACAGAGAAAAACCGTTCTCATTCCTGCTAGTCAATATGCTTCTGTCATATGAAGAATTTTCAGGAAGCTTCCATTTTCATTTTGGAGGAGAGACATACTAAGAATAGCCACTCTATGTACACTAGTGAAGGAAACCCACACCAATTGCCCAGAAAAATCAATTAAAACTTGAATTCTGTAAATATGAATGGCCAATAAAAGTTATCATTTTCCTTGATTAAAGAATACATAAAACAAAGCATATTACCCCAAAGAAGCAGAGATAATTCAGTAAAAGAGGAGAATGTACAAAAAAATTAATACAGCCTCAGAGAGATTTGAGAATATTTTACACCTACAAAAGCAAGAATTAGACACTTCAAAAATGGAAAAAATAGAAGATATTAAAGAGCATTTTGAAATTTAAGAAAAATAAATGTCTAAAAATTAAGCGTAATAGATTAAATATAACATTAATATGCTCAAATATGGATAAAAATAGCAGAATTGTTTAAAAGCTAAAAATATTAAATATATAAAGCTTCAATAAGATACATCCAATATCTAAGGGAGTAAAAATGCAAAAAGAGTAAATATAAAATAGAAATGAGAAAGTCATTAAATTTTTAAAGATACTACCCAATCTTCATCTGGAAGAGATAGAGACAGTCTAAAATTAATATGAAGTTTTGGATCCCCAGTCTTCTTTGAGCAGGAAGAAGACTGAGAACACTTCTCAGCTAACGCATTCTATTTATTATGGGAAAGGAAGGACCCAGAGGCTAAATTAAGTTTTTAGGGGGCAGGGCCAGAAGCTGAGTAGAATCATTCCCAGGGAGCAGGTTTGGGTTTTAATCAAGAATATAATAATGTGTGTCTGGCTGGATTTCAGAGTTGCTATGGACCATTGAATTCTAAGTGTCCTGTTCTCTCTCTTTTTTAAGAAGAGTGTCTATTGTGATTATTTTATGCCTGTTTCATCACTGTTTGTTGGGTCTGTAGGGAGCAGGTAACTTGTCTCTTTAGTTCACTGGTCAACAGCTGGGAAAATCACACTACATGAGCCTCATCTGCACCTAGACCCGATTTAGATTGTGATAAACTGAACTTCAAGTCAATGTCATATTTTACTAATATATTTAGGACCCGGGAAGTTGGTGGTATTTTGTACATGGAAAGAATATAAATAATTTGTAACCAGAGGTTGGACCATGGTATATTAGAATTTATAGCAAATCTTTTGAATTATTTCTAATTGAAAGAAAGTCTAGGTTCCCTTCCATTTAATTTGGAAAAGCTATTAATATGTGACACCTTGACCTATAGAATATGGTGGAACTGAAGCTTGGCCAGTTTCTAGGCCTTGACCATATAAGGCTGGCAGTTTCAACTCTCTGCTTCTTGGATCTTTGCTTGGAGGAAGCAGCTGCTATACTGTAAGAAATTCCAAGCATTCTCAGGGAGAGGCTTATGTGGAGAAAACCTGTAGTGTTTGGCCAACAGCTCCCACTAGGTTTTCAGGTGATAACCAACACAAATTGCCAGCCATACGTAGAACGCCATGTTGGAAGTAGAGCCCCAGCCTCAGTTGATCTACTTCAGTTGAGGCTGTGTGTGTCAGAAACTACCCATCCATGCCAAACCCTGCCAAAAATATAGATTTGTGAACAAATAAATGATAGCTGTGTTTTAGCATGATGTTTTATATACTAACAAATAACCAGAACAGAATACTTGGTACTGTAGTTTGTTATACCATAATTGATAATAGGAACTATATATAGTTGTGAAACTTCAGAATGTAACATATTAGAATATATATTTTATTTTGTTTTATATACACATATACAAAGATGTAATAAGAGAGGGAAAAGTCAAGAAATTTACAAAGAAATAAGAATCAAATTGGCTTTAGGCTTTTCTTCAGCACACAGGATTATACAGCACATTAGAGCAATGCCTTTTGAGTTCTAAGGAATAATTTTGAACTGAGAATACAACTCTTTGTTTAAAATGCACACACACACACACACACACACATATACATGGCCTATAAATTCTTAATCTACTTAATTTTCATAATTACTCTGAATTCAATATTCAGCCAAAAAAAGTAATTCTTTACACCTTCATACCTATCTGAATGTAACCTCTGAACAGAAACTAAACAAGTTATAACAAACACATTATATGAACTCAATTAACTTCAAGATTTAGTTCTTTGTCTTTGGTTTCTTGTTATTAAAATAGCGTATGGATTTTCAAACCTATCCTGTGTCTTTTATAGAATTTTCCTTACGGATCTCAGTGCTCTGATTCAATAATAAATGGAATGCTATTTTAAAAAATCAACTAGGGATGAAGTGAGGATGGTGGTTATAATTAGAAATGGTGTGGAATTTCCTAAGACTGTAGTTATTCTCTTCCCTATTTTCCATGTTTTTGATTGTTCAGAAAATGACACTAAGGACAGCATCCCTATCAATGCTGCATTAAGACAGCTCATTTCTGAGCTTTAACTTTGGTTAAACCAAAGCACAGCTGCCTCAAATACATCTAATTACAGCAGTAATTAAAGTTCTTACCTTACCTGTGTAGTCAAGGACACAAGGACTTCTAATGGGAACAAATCTAGATATAAAGGCTTGCTGTCAATTAGCCCTAATGGTTTGAAAAAATAATGAAGGAGAATGAGGGTTGAGTTACAGCTCTGTACAATAACAAATACAGTAATTCAGCACCTCTTTCTGTTTCTGGATCCAACCCAAGAGTTTGGGAGAAGAAAGACAAGAAGATTATCTGGGTAATATGATCTTAAGACTATCAGTGGATAATGGTGTCCTCCCTCAACTTTGTACTAGTGCTTACCTCTAACAAAAGATGGGACTGCTACAAATGTAAGCCCTTCAATCTGGGAACAACACAACTCTTGAGTCTCTTGTCAGAGATTCTGTCAATAGAATGAAGACTAAAAAAGGAGAAAAGAAATGTGACTCTGCTACAGGCAGTGTTTTCTGCTCTATCCTCTCTGAACGAAATTGTCTTTCCTCATGAACCTGACTTTCACAAGCTGGCAATGTGTTGAGAATATCCTTTTCTTGGCTTTTAAAAATTATCGTTTTTTATTCTGTTAGGGAAAGAATATAATACACTGTGAAAGAACTAAATTTATGCACTGGGAATTGTTAAGGTTTTTTTTTTTTTGAAAGCGTTAGAAAACTTTTTCATTCTTAGAATATCCTGACTGGATTATGTATTGATCTTAAAAACACAGATATATGTATTATTTGAAATACATTTTTTTTCTTCTATACTCTCAAATTTGCCACTTGATGCTGAAAGTAATCTGTATACCTGTCTTTTCTTATAGATTACAAAGTTCTTGAAACTATATTATGGACAAATCCCAGAGCCTTTTTGGCTAGCAAAATGTAAATGCTCAATCTGTGTCTTGATATTATGTCTAATGCTGACCTTGAACTTCACATTAGTTATATTAAATATCCATACTATTGGTCATAATAAATGTCAAGCATTCCATTGGGAATAAATATGCTTTATTTTTGTCCTGTTCATTTCCCATTTTCTCACTTTAATCATACAGAGGAACAGGCAGTTTATTGTGATGGTTAGTTTTATCAATTTCGCAAGGCTATAGTGGGCAGTTATTTAATCAAACACTAAGTTTTGCTGTGAAAGTATTTTATAGATGTGGGCTGGAATCTATAATCAGTTGACTTTAAGTATAGGAGATTGTTCTTGGTAATCTGGGTGGGGCCTCATTCAAACCACTGAAGGCTTTAAAATAAAAAACTTGGGTTTCCCCAAGAAAAATAAATCTGCCTCAAGACTGCTTGCAGTGTGAACTACTGCCTGAGTTTCCAACCCTCCAGCCTGTCCTATGAATTTCAGCCGCACCAACTCCCACAATGACATGATCTGATTCCTTAAAATAAATCCACACACGTAATAGTGACTTCAAAAAGTCTGTGGAAAAGTGAAATTAAAGAATAAAAATAGAAAATAGAAACTTTATTTCTCAATATAAGCTCTATCATGTTCAAGACACATTTGTAAGTGATGATACCAACCATTTAGTCTATCCATAGAGAACTGAGGGTCCTGGGAACTTAACAACATTAATGCAGTCTTTTTACATTATTAACTGAAGACAATGAGTGCTCCTTAATTTTTTAAAGATTAGGAAATAAAAAGGAGTCAGAAAGAGACAAATCAGGACTGTAAGGGGGATGCCTAATGATTTCCTATAAAAACTTTTGAAAAATTGCCCTTGTT
This sequence comes from Varecia variegata, assembly GCA_028533085.1. Lineage (NCBI taxonomy): Eukaryota > Metazoa > Chordata > Mammalia > Primates > Lemuridae > Varecia > Varecia variegata. The sequence continues at coordinate 69,092,936 of CM052438.1, read as the reverse complement.
TGATGAGAAGAATGAGTAGGAGCATTGTCATGATGAAAAAGGACTGTCTGATGATGCTTTCTCAGGCATTTTTCTGCTAAAGCTTTGGCGAAGTTTCTCAAAACACTCTCCTAATAAGCAGATGTTATTGTTCTTTGGCCTTCCAGAAAGTCAACAAGCAAAATGCCTTCAGCATCCCAAAAATCTGTTGCCATGACGTTTGCCTTTGACTGGTCCACTTTTGCTTTGGTTGGACACGTTCACCTCTTGGTAGCCATTGCCTTGATTGCGATTTGTCTTCAGGATCATACTGAAAAGCCACATTTTATTTCCTGTTACAATTCTTTGAAAACAGGATCTTGATCCTGCTTGTTTAAAATTTCCACTGAAAGCTCTGCTCTTACCTGCAGCTGATCTGGGTGCAACAGTTTTGGCACCCATCAAGTGCAAAGTTACCTCAACTTTAATTTTTTAGTCAGAATGTGTAAGCTGAACCAATTGAGATGCTTATGATATTGTCTATTGTTTGTGCTGTTAACCATCAGTCTTCTTCAGTTAGGGAATGAACAAGGTAAATTTTTTCCTCACAAATATTATCTCTCTCTCTCCTTTTTAAGTGCATTTTCTATCCTTTTATTTTTTCCATGCTGCTTCTACTTTATTCTTCCCTACATATTATGTAAGCAATTCTGTCTGTACCCGTGTTTAATGTAATGTTAAACACAGTCAAAATTTTGAATTCATTTACTGAATTTTTTAATTCCTGGATTTTCATTTGGCTTATTTTTGCATATTTCAGTTCTCTGTGAAAATTCTCAATCTGGTCTTGAAATCCTTAATTATATCAAGTTCAGCCATTTGAAATTCTGCATTTCACAATTCCATTTTTTGGATTACCTAAGGTCGTATTTCTCTACCTATTATTTTTTTTGGTTCTAAATCATGTAACCTTAATATACACCTTGTTACTTTGACAGAGTGCCAGGGTTTATAATATTGTAGAAATAATTTGAGGCCTAGAATGATTATAGGTTCCTTCAGAGAGAATATACTTTTGTAGTAGCAGATGGCTACAGGCACTTGGAATTTCAGATCACATAATCCAATTCCAAGGAGATGAGCTAAAACAGTGCTTCAGTCCCTTAAATGACTAAACTATTTCAGGTTAACCCTTACTCCCATCGTGTATACCTTTATGACCTAACATAAAGCCTAAGGGCCTTGGATTCCAGGTTTTGTCCTCAGGCTCCATAAGGTTTTCAAGGCTTTGTTCAGCTTCTCAACCCTTCAGCCACTTCTGTAGTAATCAGAAAAATCCCCTAAGTAAAAAAAAAATCTCCTAAGTAAGAGCAGCCTAAAATAATGGGCTCACCTCTCTGGGTTTCTTTCCTCTCTCTCGTATCTTGATCCATTTTTCTCTATTAGCTTCTTAACTTTCCAGTGTATTTAAACAGATTTATTTTCTAGCTTGTGTAGTGGTTTCCAGTGTGAATATTGTTCTGAATTTCATAGTGCATTCTTACCGACAGAGCTACCTCTCAAAGGACATTTTTAACTAAGCTAATCAACAAATAAATAACATGTACATAGAACAATATGTAAAAGGCCCAGTGCAATAAAAATATAAGCTAAATATATGAGTCATAATCATTGCAAATCCACAATTCATTTAAGTGCATAGTATTTTTTAGCTGTTCAATAAATCATTGTTTATATTTAATGAGAATTTTTCTAGAAAAATATGTTAAAACTGGTAATTAAAGATTTTTTAAATGTAATCAAAGCCGAAGTCTGTTAAAGGATTAAGAAATACTACTAAAAAAGAAAAACTTAAAGTTCTATTCTTCCATAAAGATTTTATTAACTGAGCCAAATTTGAATTTTTTTTTGAGATAAGCAACCAGTGTATTAAATTAACTAGTGGTAAACGTACAGTTGATCTTTGAGCAACACAAGTCGGAACTGAGTGGGTCAACTTATATTCAGATTTTCTTCTGCCTCTGCCACCTCAAGAGAGCAAGACCAAACTCTTCTCTTCTTCCTTTTCCTCAGACTACTCAATGTGAAAATGATGTGGATGAAAACCTTTATGATGATCCACTTCCACTTAATGAATAGTAAATATGTTTTCTCTTCTTTATAACTTTCTTTTTTTTATTTTATTTATTTATTTATTTTTTATTTATTATAGCTTATTATGGGGGTACAACCGTTCTGGTTGAGTATACTGCCCATGCCCCTCCCAACCCCCTGAGACTGAGCCTCAAGGGTGTCCATTCCCCCAACAGTGCACATCGCACTCATCATGTAGGTATACACCTGTCCCCTCCCCCACCCCAACACCCCGAGACAGATCTTCAAGTATGTCCATTCCACTGACAGTTCGCAACTTTCTTAATAACATTTTCTTTGCTCTAGGTTACTTTATTGTAAAAATACAGTATATAATACACATAGCACATGAACTATACATTAATCCATTGTTTCAATTATCCATAAGGCTTTTGGTCAACAGTAGGCTATCAATAGTTAAGTTTTGGGGGAGTCAAAAGTTATATGCAGATTTTTGACCATGCGAGGGTGTGGTCAGCACCCCTAACTCCTGCATTGTTCAAGGGGCAACTATATAAGCAATGTAAGTCAAATGAAAAGAATAATTTAAAAATTGAAATTGAAAGGAATATACATAAAGCCCTTGAAAGAACTCAAAGATGAAATCATGAAAATGACTAAAATAAGTTATATGTAATTAGAAGTGATCATTCTTTTTTGAAGTATTAGCTGATTGACTATTTAAGTGTCTGTAGACAAGAGGGTTTAAAAGATAATCTGTAAACCAAATCATCTCGATTTCGTAGTTGGAAAATTTTCCGAAGTTATATTAAATAATAAGATTCTTCACTGTGTAAACAACTCAATCTACCAGTATATTATGAGGTTTATATAAAAAGAAGTCAATATTTACTGAAGCTATTTAAGGAAGAAAATATGTACAAGGGACTAATTTATCTTTCCTTGTAAAAATTAAAAATAGAATATTTGTCACAAATTTCTGTGATGGTTATCTTTAAAACAAAACTAAAGATTGAAGATAAACAAAAAATGTGTATGAATATATTCCTAATAGTTTTATATCAGGGACACATCTCATAGCATCTTGATGTCATGAAGAATCTGTCAAAAACCAAAGTTGTATTTAGTAGTTCAGGTGTGTTTTTAGACTTAAATTAGGATATAATGAGGTTCAAGTCTAAAAAAGTTTGCTAGAAAATTTCAATTTTGAACTTTTAAAAGTAGATCTTGAGATATGTGGCATCTGCTTAAGATGCAAACTGGAAATAGTATCACTCCCTTCCTTATAAAAAACTAATTATGGAGAATGCAAGTTCACAGTTTGTCTTTAGTACAACAGAGAGTTCAGGTTACAAATCAACTAACAAACTCCAAATCTGAAGAGGTACAGATGCATCAAACGAGAGATTTACTATGAGTACTTGTTTACCTATGACAGATGATGCTGGGCACCATAAAATTAGATATTTTACCTAACTTATTTTAATAAATTGCTAAAAGGGCTAGCTTGAAAATATACAAGCATAGTAGCTGCAAATACAGGAGATATTCACACCCACTGACAGCTCTTCTTCACAGACCTCACTAGATACTCACAGAAACCATCGAGTATAGGACAGGAGTCCTGAGAAAATGTCCATCATAATGCAGGCTTGGGGAAGGGAACTGCAGCCACTGCAGTAAAGGCACAAAGCTCTGCCCAGATCCATCTTCCTTATCTCTCTAAGGAAGCAAAAGCTTTCAACAACCGAGAAGAGCAAAAAAACTTTGTTGCCTTTCGGGCACTGTGAAGACCAATTGAAGCTAAGAGGAAAAAAAAGAAAAAGTCTTTCCCTCTTCAATGGAGCATAAATTCACCCTGAGTCCACACCACTACAAGTATCCTTACAGGAATGAGAAGGACAGGATCACTGAGAAGCCCTGTACCAGAGACCCAGGGAAACAATGCTTGCTTAGCACTGACACACACACTGAAATCACACAGCAGAGAATATTTTCCTCCCACCCTCAGTACCAGGCCAACAGGCACTGAGAAACATACACCAGTAGGCTACTGCTGACAGAGAGACAAGAGCAGGGAGAGATTCTCTCTGAGGTAAAAGCACAAAAAGAAGACTTAGAGCAGAGAGTGGAGTAGACATTGAGAAAAATCTTCTGGCCAACAAACCCCTCGTCTAAACACAAAATAACACAGAGGAATTAAAGGCCTGTAGTGCACTGTGGGTAACCATAGCAACAAAAATAACAACAAAAACCCATACCCAACAGGAGTAGCTATATTAATATAAGATTTCAAAACAAGAGACATTACCAGGAATAAAGGAAAAACATTACAAAATAGGAAAAGGTGTACTCTCTGTGAAGATACAACAACCTTAAATATACATGTATCTAACAAGAGAGCTTTGAAATATAAGATGCAAAATCTGATAAAACTGAAAAGAGAAATAGACAACTCTACAATTACAGGCAGACTGTTCTACATTTTTCTATCAGTAAATGATAGTACAAGTGGTCAGAAAACCAGTAAAGATATAGAAAACCTAAATATCACTATCAACCAACGTGGGTTAATTAACATTCACAGAACACTCCACCTAACAATAGCAGAATACACATTCATGTCAAGTGCTCACGGAACATTCACCATGATAAATAATATTCTGGGGATAAAATAAGCCTTCATAAAATTAAAAGAATTAAATTATACAAATTATGTTCTCAAACTACTACAAAATTAAACTAGAAACACAATAACGGAAATATATATTTTAAAAACTCCAAATATCTGTGTTATGGTCTGAAATGTGCCCCCCCAAAAAAATTTATGTGTTGAAGACCTAACCCCCAGTAGTTCAAAATGTGACTATATTTGGGGATAGTCATTAAGAAAGTAATTAAATTAAAATGAAGTTCTTAGGGTGGGTCCTAATTTAATCTAATTGATATCCTTATAAGAAGAGATTATTAGGACAAAGACACCAGGAATGTGTGTGTGCAGAGAAAAGATCATGCAAGAACACAGCAAGAAGCCAGTCATATGCCAGTAGAGGAGAGAAGCCCTAGGGAAAAAACAAAAATAAACAAAACCCTGCTGACACTTTGATCTTGGACTTCCAGTCTCTGGCATTGTGAGAAATAAACCTCTGTTCTTTAAGCCACTCAGTTTGTTAGGGCAGCCCTAGCAAACTAATAATTTTTGTAATTTAAACAACATATTTCTAAATAGCCCATAAATCAAAAATAATATACCAAGAGAAATTAGAAAATATTTGTATTAAAGAAAATAAAAACACAGCATATCAAAATTGGTAAGATGCAGCCAAAGCAGTACTTTAAGGGAAATACACAGTATTAAGTGCTTATGTTAAAAAGATGAAATGTATCAAATTTATAATCAAAGTTCTAAGAAATCAGAAAAGAAGCAAATTAAACCAAATGAAGGGAAAGGAAGGAAATATTAATAATAAAAGAGAAAGTACAAAGTAGTAAAATTCAGAACAGAAAAAACAATAGAGAAAATTAATGAAACCAACGCTTGGTTTATGGTAAAGATCAGTAAACATGATACATTTCTAACCAGTCTGACAAAGTAAAAAACATAGTTAATACATATTACAGCATAAGGAATAATGGAGGGGTCATTACTATGGATCCTTTGGGCATTTAAACGATAATTAGGGAATACTATGAAGAATGCTATGCCCATAAATTCAACATCTTGCATAAAATGCACAAAATGCTTGAAAGAAACAAACTGCATAATATCTGTTTAAGAAAATCAATAGATAGTTAAAAACTTTCTAATATAAAATATTTCAGGTAAGATGGCTTCACCTAGGGAGGGCCTTCAAGTTGGCTGACTAGAGGCATCTGGTACTTGCCTCTTCCACAAATAAGAACCAAAATAGCAAGTAGATAATCACACTTTGAATAGATCATCTACCCTGGAATTCAACAGCGAAGTGAGAGGAAACACTTATAGCAAGAAAGGAGAGGGAAGCAAGGTAGCCTGCTCTGTCAGGATTACCTGTCAGCCTGGAGAGACTCCCCAATGCAAGGAAAGGAGAAATGAGAGACACCCAGCAGTCCACATTCCCAGCACAGACTCCTGCAATCCCAGCAATTGGAGAGCCCCCTGGACCCTCATGGTCACTGAGACTAACATAGGGAGCTGCCTGGAGACTTAGCTCCAGAGATGGAGCTCATGTTGTGTCCCATGCACACCCCAAGTCCTAAGCAGCTACACTAAGGCATTATATTGAGCCCAGCCCCTACCAGACTGCATCCTGCCTGGGGTCCCAAGAGCCCCTGCACCTCCACATCCCTGGAGCCCCATCGACATTCCCCACCTGTAGCCACTACAGTGGCTAGATAGACTACCAGGGGTTTAGTGTGAGACATTGGCAATGACCCCACTACCCCCGTAGCAATGCTGCTGCTGATTTTCATGCACCCTGGGGAAAAACTGCCCTGCCTGTAGCCACCACCACTATAGGCTGCTGACACTGGGGCCAAAGTGTGAGGGAAATATGCACCTGCACACAACTGGTACTGATGAAAAATCCTTGCCCTTCCCAGTAGCAGAACTGCAGCACAGGTGCTGCCACACCCACGCAAGCATGTTGCCAGAGGCTCAGGGATCACCCTGCCTCAGCCTACCACAGCCAGAGCCTGCATGAACCACTGGGGCTCCTGAACATGTCTGCCTAGACCAGCTGTGCCCAAACTCAGTTCCCCGGCATGCTATCCATGGGTCTGAAGGCCATTCACGCCAACCAAACACAGAATGTGAGAACTTCACCTGGGAGCCTGAGCTTGAGTCCACCCAAACTGCTGGTGACACCACAGCTGGAAACCACTCACACAGACCACCTGTGGGCCTAGGAACTGGCCCACTCAGCCTGTCATAGCCACTGCCAACACCAGTATGGACTATTTGGGAGCCAGAGGGTTGTCTTGCCACTGTTATGCCATGCCATGCACACTGCCCAGGAGCCAAGAGCTTACCCACCCCCTGGCTCACCACTGCCGCTGCCAGTACCTGAGCTAGTCATTTGGAGGCTAAAGAATTAGCCCACCTAAAACCACTAACACCAGTGTCAGCATGCACCACCCTGGGGCCCACGGATAAGCAAGCTCAGCCCAGCACTGCCACCACTGGGGCCCAAGGACAGGCCCATCAGGCATCTCTGTCCCCAGTAAAAGTTCACCACAGCCTCCACTAGCAACCACATGGTAA
>CM052438.1:68888032-69085142 GCA_028533085.1 Varecia variegata | reverse complement strand
TAAAAAGAATTTTAAAAAGATGACTTCACCCAGCAAGTGAGATAGGGCAAGACAAAGAAATAAAATATATTCATACTAAAAATCATGAAATATAACTGTATTTTCAAACATTATTTTCTACATAGAAACTTCAAAAATATCCATTGAAAAGCTACTAGTACTAATACTAGTACTAGTATTAGTACTAAAGGAGTTTAGTAAGGGTGTAGGATATAAGACCAGTATTCAAAAGAAGTTACTTGTTTTCTCCTCAAGATATTCAAGTATCTCCCTAATCAGTATTATATCAAAAGGAACTTTCATTGCTCTTGAAAGCATTTTATTCCTATCTTAATCCTCTTCCTATAAGTAAATGTCACCATAACTTCTGTGTCTCTTATTTAATCCATTGGCAAGTCCATGGTTCTACCTCCAAAACATTCTATCCTTTTTCCTCCATTTTCACTATTACCGCCGTACTCTAAGTCACCATTAACTCTTTCCTTTCATTAATGAAGTTTCCTCCAAATTTATCTTCCTCCTGTTTTTCTTCCTGTTCCCTAATAACCTTTTTCCAATTAGTAGTCTACTTGCTTATTTTAAATCTCACATAAGATCATATTACTCCACCGCTTAAAACTCTTCAAAGGCTTCAGAATGCTATAAGAATAAAATCTAAACTTGTCTTGGTCTCTGTCATAGAGCAGCACTTGTCAAAATGTGCTCTGTAGTTCCCGCAGCTTCCGCGGGAACGGTGGCCGGTCGCAGTCATGGTGCATTGCGGTTGCGTGTTGTTCAGAAAGTATGGAAATTTCATTGATAACCTAAGACTCTTCACTAAAGGAGGAAGTGGTGGAATGGGTTATCCTTGCTTAGGTGGAGAAGGTGGAAAAGGTGGTGACATCTGGTTTGTAGCCCATAAAAAATGACTTTAAAACAACTTAAAGACAAATATCCTCAGAAACGCTTTGTGGCTGAAGGAGGAGCAGTCGGGTTAGTGCACTGAAAGGCTCCAAAGGAAAGGACTGTGAAATCTCTGCACCTGTAGGTATTTCAGTAACTGATGAAAATGGTAAAATTATAGGAGAACTCAATAAAGAAGGTGATAGAATTTTGGTAGCTGAAAGAGGTCTTGGTGGTAAATTACTTACAAATTTCTTACCATTGAAAGGCCAGAGACGAATAATTCACCTTGATCTAAAACTTATAGCTGATGTAGGCCTAGTAGGATTCTCAAATGCTGGAAAATCCTCTTTGTTAAGTCGAGTTTCTCATGCAAAACCTGCAATTGCAGATTATGCATTTACAACATTGAAGCCTGAACTTGGAAAGATTATGTACAATGATTTCAAACAGATATCAGTAGCTGATCTTCCGGGTTTAATAGAAGGAGCACATATGAACAAAGGAATGGGCCACAAATTACTGAAGCATATAGAAAGAACTAGACAACTTCTTTTTGTTGTTGATATTTGTGGATTTCAGCTTTCTTCCCAAACTAAATACAGAACTGCTTTTGAAACCATAGTACTGCTTACAAAAGAGTTGGAGTTGCACAAAGAAGAACTTCAGACAAAACCTGCCCTCCTGGCAGTTAATAAAATGGACTTGCCAGATGCCCAAGATAAATTCCACGAATTGGTAAACCAGCTTCAAAATCCTAAGGATTTTTTGCATTTATTTGAAAAAAACATGATTCCAGAGAGGACTATGGAGTTCCAATATATCATCCCCATATCTGCAATTACTGGAGAAGGAATTGAAGAATTAAAGAATTGTATAAGAAAATCACTGGATGAACATGCCAACCAGGAAAATGAGGCATATCATAAGAAACAGTTGCTTAATTTACAGATTTCCAATACAACATCTTATAGTGAGCCACTGTCAAAGCAGACTGTTACTAGTTCCAGAGTGGATATAATTTAAGCCTATTAAAAATAGTATCAATGGAATGCTATTTAGCCCTTAAAAAGAAGGAAATCTTGTCATTTGTGACAACATGGATGAACTTGGAGGACATTATGTTAAGTGAAATAAGCTTAGGCACAGAAAGACAACTACTACATGATTACACTTATAGGTGGAATCTTAAAAAATTGAGCTCTTAGAAGCGGAGAGTAGAATTGGGGCTAGCAGGGTATCTGGGGTAGATGTTGGTTAAAGGACACAAAATTTCACTTAGACAGTAGTAAATTCAAGAGACCTACTACATAGCATGGTGACTATAGTTAATAACAACAATGTATTATATTTTGAAAATCACTAAGAGTGGATTTTAGGTTCTTACTACAAAAATAAATATATGAGGTAATGCATATGTTAATTAGCTCAATGGAGCCATTTCCACAATGTATATATATTTCAAAACAAGGTGTACCTAAATATATATAATTTTTCTGTGTCAATTAAAAAATAGTATGGAGATTGTGTTAATTTGAAAGCTTTTTTCATGTATACTTTTTAGTATTACCTTTTTAAGTTTTTTGTTTTGTAGTTAAGTATATCAATGATAAAAAAAAAGTAACTGAGAGCTAAAAATTACATTTTACAAGTTTACAATCAATCCACCTATAATATTCCCTGATATTCCTTTACTTATGTCCTTACTGAGATGATTTTTAAAAATTAAACAGGATTCCCTAGATTATTAGAATGAGCAACTAGGCCGTTGGTTTGTTTTTGAGTCTATCATGTACCTAGTTGCACTAAATATATAATAGTTCTCTTTTCTGGAAAACCTCAAAACTCTAAATTTGAACATATGGTTAGTAAAAATAAAGATTGCTGATAATATTTAACAGAAATCAGCAGATGGATGTTTGTGATTTGAACTTTTGAAAAATTTTTCTTTCCTAAGCATTTTTACTACATTAGAGGAGATTGATCTATAAGTTTCGTCTTCTTATGTCCTAGTCTATTTCATTGTCCATTTTCATATTTTAATAAAGAGAGAATAAATAGGAAGTACAAACCGTAAATAATATTGGCTGGACATGGTAGTTCATGCCTGTAATCCCAGCACTTCAGGAGGCTGAGGCCAGAAGACTGTTTGAGGTCAGGAGTTGGAGACTGGCCTAGGCAACACAATGAGACCCTGTCTCTACAAAAACATTTAAAAATAAAAATAAATTAGCTGGGTGTGGTGACAAATGCCTATAGTCATAGCTACTTGGGAGACTGAGGTGGAAGGATCTCTTGAGGCCAGGAGTTTGAGGTTATAGTGAGCTGTGATCGCACCACTGCACTCCAGCCTCAGCAGCAGAGTGAGACCATGTCTCTATAAAAATAAATAAATAAAATTATCAATCGTCAATGTGATGTGATAATTTATAAGAGATTGCAATTCCTAAATTTCTGCCTGAGTATTTCAAAAACACAAATTGAATGTTTTCTCTTTAAATGATTTTATTATAAAATGTACATGTTCATTGCAAAAAAAACCACAAAAATTCAAACAATACAAAAGCATATAAATTTCTTTTTGCATTAGGGCTCCCAGTCCTTCCCATAGAAAACAACTGTTAATAATTTATGTTCTTATAGAAATTTTTATGCATACGTTTTCTACCCAAATGAGTTCATCATGTAAATTTTTAACTTTATTTTTTTTTTTACAAAATAGTAGCAAGTTAATCAACACGAAAAAATTCTTTGATACTACTTTTAAATTATTAGAAATTATTTGGAATTAATGTTAATAGAGCCTTTATATATGGCTATTCATACTTTTGTAAAGTATTAAAGAAAAATGATGCATTGTTTTAGAAAAAAAAAATGTGCTCTGTACACCCATGAGGATCTCTGAGAGACACTTTCAGGGGAACTGCAATGTCAAAACTATTTTATTAATAATACTAAGATGTTAGTTGCCGTTTTTACTTGTTCTCATTTTCACTGACAGAGCAAAAGCAATGGTGGATAAAATGCAAAGTTTGCCAGTTTCCTAATTCATAAAGACTTTTCTGATAAGACAAGTGATGATATTAATATTATTTTTTAAATATCACATAAGAAAATGTGTTAAGATTTTAGAGATGTGCAAAACTCAGTCAACCATTATTTTTCAAATGATCAGTGAATAATAGTATAGCATAATTTATAGGTAAAGATCCATTCAAAGTGCAAAACAGACCAGTGAATTTTAATGAAACAGAGTAATAAAAGTTTATTGGCACTGTCTGAGATTCTACATTACAACTAATGTTTAAGAAATTATGACTTGGTTTTGGTGTCATACCAAAGAAGAATATCCATAGTTATCTAAAAAACTATTAAAATATTCCTCCCTTTTCCAACTACTTATCTGTGTAATATCTATCATATATGGCACCCAAGGCAATATATTATCATAGATTGAATATAGAAATTGATATGATGATTCTATTTTTGAAAGTATTAACAAGATTTGCCAAAAAATGTCAACAATGCCAATTTTCTTGGCAATTTTTGTGTGGAAAACATAGATATTTAAAATAAAAATATTCTATTTATGTTAATATATTATGGGCTCATACTGTTAATCCTCAAACAAATTAATGAATAGCTTTAAAACTCAAAGTTCTAATTTATAATATGATAAATATTTGTAGATAGAGCCCACATGCACAAAATGTTAGGAATATTCAGTTTTTATGAGTGTAAATGGGTCCTGAATCCAAAGAATATGAGAATTGTTCTTATAATGAAATCCATCACATTAATTGAACACTGTGTATCATCTCTAACAATCTTGGCCAATAGATAAAAGATGAGGAACATATACTTAGTTCACACAATGGTTGAGCTGTCTTTGTACACTCTTCTTATTTTAATTCTTGAATGTAAGGAAGAAAAGATATTTAAATAAAAAATTTTGTACTTAAAGAAAGTCAAGACACTGCTGCTATGTAGGGATAGTAATTATTTATTCTACAAATGTTATTGAAAAGTCTTTAAAATAATTTGCCTTCCCGTAGAGGTATAAGACAGTAAGAATTGAAACACACACACTCACAAGAATGTGCACACCAATTTACCCTCATCTCTTACACTATCTTTTCTTGTATTATCTAGTTTAATCTAATTGTAATGATGATGAGAAGAAGAACACCTAAAATTTTACATATTTGAAATATAGATTATTAGAGTCTTTTTTCTAGTCATATGGAATCTGAGTCATTTCCATTACACTGATAAAAGTTGAAGGAACCATCCTGGGACCATTCTAGATTCCACTGAACTCTTCCCCCATCTCCAACCACTCCTAAGACTATATGATCTGGCCCTGAATGTCTTTCCTACCTTTTCTCTCTTTTCCTCATCCATTATTTATTAAAGTTCAACTTCCATTTTTATCTCCTTTTCATAGGACCAAACTCTTTCTGTATAGTACACCAGTCAAGCAATTTCTTAATTTACAAATTTTGACCTTCTTATTTCTTCTGCATGGAATGGGTTTACCTAGCTCTACTGATTCCTTTTATCCTTTTGATTCTTCATTTCTAAAGTAAAATACAATCTCTTAAAAGACATCATCCTTGACAATTCTGTCCATAAGGGTGCCAATCTCTGACTCATTACTCAACTCTTTTCGTCTATACCACTTCATACCACTTCGAAAAGCCCTGGTTTGTTTGTGCACTTGGTTATTGTCTTGTTGCTACACTACAATATATGTTCTCATGAAGGAAAGATTCTATGAGTCTTTATTGCTATATATGTCTTATTAAATAGTCATGGAATAGATTAATTGGTAAATTAGTGAATTAAGATTCAATTTGTAAATAGTATATTTCAGTTACAAGAGCAAATCTTCTAATTAGATTTACCTTGTGCAAGTCATTTATGCTTCCAGATTTTCAGCCATAAAATTTAAATAAAATAATTTTTCTAAATTGCGATAAACATCAAATTAGATATTTGCACACTGTAAAGCATTTATTCAAGACAAACTATTATTAATATTATGTGTTTTAAAATATTATATGTATAAAAATTTATCTCTGTATATAATATATATGCACATATATACCATTATTTGAAATTCATTAATTTGAGGAATATATAGAAGGCTATCAATTTAAAATAAAATAGAAAATCATGACTTTCCCACAAAAGTAAAAATAACTTGCTATAGAAATAATTAATTAATATGAAAAGATTCATTTTAAACAGTAACTTTCAAGTAGTCATTGGTATACCTTCCATCATTTTGCCTTTTGAAAATTGTTCTATATTCCAACCTTCTTTTTGAAATACAAATGAACATTTTTTACCTACTTTAGAGCTCACAATCAACAAGAAGATAACAATTACTGTATATTCATAGAAAAAGAGTCTTCAGAAATATTAAAAGCTTCACTATATACTATAATAGTGAAAGAGAAAATAAGAATATCTGCAATTCTTTTAAGGTATCAATTGAAAGAGAAAGATGACCTCAAAAAGCATTGTTTGTTAACATGACTTTCTATAATGAGCAAAACACAAAGTAGATCAAGTTAGAATGTTTAATTTAAACACTTGCCCAAAGAGTCCTAGGACTATATTCCTTTCATATTCAGGTAAATAGTTTGAAATTCTTATTTAAGTGCTCAAATGAGAAGGGAAAAAGGCTTATGGGATTACAAAAATTCAAAGAGAGTTTAGCAGTCACTCTTTCTGATTGATTCCTACCTGGGTCTTCATAGCTTCCTAGAAACCTCCTACTCATCTTTGAAATACCTTAGTATATCAAATGTCCAAAGAATAGAAGACATTTATTCACAGTAAGTCAAATAAAATATTGATTCTTTTCATTTGGCCATAATTGTATTAACTGGTAGTTACATTTCAGATTCCAAGATCTAATCTTATGTCATAAAGTATTTTATTATGCTTAAAAAGGAAAGAAAACAAATTATCTCTTTTTTTTGAGACAGAGTCTTTCCCTGTCACTCAGGCTGAAGTGCGGTGGTACAATCATAGCTCACTGTGGCCTCAAATCCTGGTTTCCAGACATCCTCCTGCCTCAGCCTCCTGACTAACTGGGACTACAGGCATGCACAACCATGCCCAGCTAATCTTTTTTTTTTTTTTTTTCCCTTAGGAGAACATTATTTCTGAAAATACTACAATACGATGTCAATGTGTGGTGTGGTTGGAGCAATCCCTATTCTATCCCCTCCTTCTAAAAAACCCTTTTAATATTGCATCCTAAGATAAAGGACATATCAAATATTAAACTGACAAGAATAGATATTATACTTGATTTTAGCCAAAAGGCTGGGATATGAGAATAGATTACTCTGAATAAATGTATTATCTTTTCATAGATGGTGAAAGAAGAATTTTCCAAAATATTGAGTTCAGACATTGGACATCATAATAAATACTTCTAGAAAACCAATTGGAAACAAATGATCTAATTCAATTCTTTCTTTGTGCAAATGAAGTATTAAAAGCCTAAAAGTACACATAACTGGCCAACGTTGACTATGGTGCATATCCATGTCCATTAAAGCAAAGCATCACTAATATTGCTATGCTTGATTTGAGTAAGACGTAGATAAAATCGCCCTTCTTTCTAGCCACAAATGGTCATCCATTTTTAGGTGGAAAAACCAAATGACTACTTAGCATTTTGCATTATATATAAAAAGATTATATTTTCCAGAATAAAAGCAAGGTATGAAGGCTGACCAAAAAAAAAAAAAAAAGGCAAATCAATGATATTCATGAGGTCAATATTTGATAACCAGACGTGTGTTTCAAAATATTAAAATATATTTTGAATAGAAAGAGCCACACTATTTATAAGATCCAGACTTAATTCATATTTTTATTTTAAAATAATTATTCTCTTTACATCTGTGAATCATTCTGAAATATGTTTAATCTTCCACCTTGAATTACTCTAGACAGATTCCCTTTATTAGAAAAATTGATGGCTGTTTGAAGGTTGCGATGAATATTTTCAAAAATAGTTCATAAACTGGAAAATGCTTAGGTTTGGGAGGCAGATATATTTGAATTTGAATCTAAATTCTACAACTAACTAATAATGAAGTCTTGTTCAAATAACTAGCTTCAGTTTTCTCACTGGTAAGATGGTGATGATAGCACCTAGTTAATGAAAGGATTGCTTATAGCTCTTTAATTTGCTGAATAAATGAAATAAATAAATGAATGAAAAAGTACAAGAAAATAACAGCACATGCAAATGATTAATTGACAGCCTGAAATATAGTGGGACCTCATTTAATTTCAGATATGGTTGCTATTTCAATTTATAATAATAAAAATTAGATATTATTTACACTAAGACCAATTTTCAAAGTGGTTTATCTAAATTCTCAATAGAGTACTTAACAGCTCAAAATAAAAAAGAAATAGAAAATTTGAATAGCTCAATGGAAAATATTTATTAGCAATTTTTCACATTAAATATCTGATTAAATATCTGATATCTTATTTAAAACTAGCAGTTTTTTACATTTAATCAAAACATTTTTAATCAAAAATATCCATATCTCTATCATTTCTAAAGCACATGTTTACTAGTTCAAGGTCTTTAAGATAAAAAAATCCTGATTTATAATCTTTGCCTTTTATAAATAAACTTTTATTGCTCTCTCATTTCACAGCTTCTCCATATCACATGTGGAACAAATTTTATGTTTTTTAATGAATGAAAAGAGCACAGGAGGACATGCTTAGGACTATTTAGCAGGATGAAATTAATTTCAAAACATCCTACCTGATTTCAAATTCTAAATACTTCTTTTATTTGCTAGGTGAATATAGGCAACATGTTTACCCTCTGTGCATTTTTAGTGTCCTTAGCTATAAAATCAGGTAGTCATATTAACTTACATACATATAAACACAAATGCTGATTTATGATAATAGGAACAGATACATTATCCTGACTGGTTGAAGGCAATATTATACATTTTTAATCCATAAAATTGTGATCACTTTTCAGAATAATACTTGTTGAGCACCTTGTATGTGCTAAGTACTAAGTTTCAAAGATGAAGATAATTAAATTTGATCTCATAAGCCATCACTTTCTGATTTGTATTGATATCCCAAACTCTTTTTCTTTGCTTTCACATCATGCGATTTTTAGTTATTTTACCATTCTGGATTCTACACTTTAAACGTGTTCCAGATAGCCTCTTTAGGTTTTAATGAGTACTACCTGGAAGTAAATAAAATAAGATAAGATTTCACTAGAGTAGCTTAAACAGGACTAGGTTTGTTCTTGGTGAATGAAATTCAAAATTCTATCTCTGAAGTGATGTTAGCAAGATGGAAGATTGAAAGGTACAGGATCTCCTTCCCCCACAGGAACACTGAGTTAACAACAATACATAAACCAAAATACTCCTGTGAGAACTCTAGATACCAATTGAGAAGCACTGAGGCCATTGTAAAACCAAGAAGGGAGTCTAGCAAAAAGGATAAAAAAAATTCATGGGATTTAGCACACCTGTTCATGACCTTCTCTATATGCAGAGTGTAACGATAATGAAAAAAACCTTTATACCTAGGCTCCTTGGAATGGAAACAAAAGGGTAGACCATTTGTCCAATATTCTGAATTGTCTGGGGTTGCCAAAAGGACTGGTTCATGTCTCATCTGACCTGAAGAGTTGATGGGCACAGCACCAGACTTTGAAAGCCACTGAAAACAGAGAAAAGCCCACAGAATATTAGAGCAATGGCTCCACAAGCAGATACCAGGGGAAGGAAGGTATTAGAAAGGATTTGAGAGGTCCTAGAAACACTAGCCAGGCTGATTGGTGAAAGTCTTCCCCTGTACGAAGCCAGAATAGAAATAATAGAAGAACTTGTTTGTTTTTTCAAATACCAAAATTTTAGCAAAAGTTTAACAGGCATGAAAGAAACAGAAACATGACCTAATCAAAGGAACAAAATAAAACTCCAGAAACCGACCCTAAATAAACATAGATATATGAGCTGCTTGACAAAGAATGCAAATTAACTGTTCAAAAAGATGTTCAATGAGCTAAAGGAAAACACATATAGGCAACCAAATAAAATGAGGAAAATGATGCATGAAAAAATTAGAATATCAACAAAGAGTTAAAAAAGAAACATACTGGAACTGAAAATATATAATGAATAAACTGCAAATTTCATAGAGGGTTTCAGTAGCAGACTTGATCAGGCAGAAGAAAGAATCAGCAAAATTGAAGATGGGTCATTTGAAATTATTATGTCAGAGGAGAAAACAAAAGAATGAAGAGAAGGCAAGAAAGCCTAAGATATTATGGGATGCTATCATGTGAAGTCAAATATGCATTATAGGAATCCCAGAAAGAAAAGAGAAAGAAAAATGGAAGAAGAATTTATCTGAAGAAATAATTACTGAAAACCTCCTAAATCTCAGGAAAGAAATGAACATAATAATTCAAAAAGCTCAAAAATCTTCTATTAGAATAAATACAAAGAGAATCACACCAAGACACATTATAAAGTCAAATATAAGAACATAAACACTACATAATTCCACTCGGAAGAGGTATCTAAAGCAGTCCAATTCATAGAAATACAAAGTAGAATGATGGTTACCAGAGTCTTGGGAGAGAGGGAAAATGGAAGTTGCTTAATGGGTAATGAGTTTTAGATTTGCAAGATGAAAAAGTTCCGGAGATCTGTTTCACAACAATGTGAATATACTTAACAGTACTAAACTATATGCTTAAAATGGTTAAGATGGTAAATTTTGTTATTAATTTTTTTACCACTATAGACATGAGAGTGAGAAAGAATATATATTTCTAGCTCTGCAAAGCCTGAAATTTCATGATATTTCAAAACTCAGATTTGGTGAAGTATTGGTGAAGTATTTTTTTTCCTCAGTAGCAAAGGTTGAAAATCAATTTTCTTTCTTCTTCAGAGTCCCAGAATCTAAGTTTTTTTTTTTATTTCAGTATATTATGGGGGTACAAAAGTTTACATTACATATATTATCCTTGCCCCCCCCTCCCCGAATCAGAGCTTCAAGCGTGTATTTTTTAAGCATATTCTGAACCTTGGCTTTGGGATTTTTGCAATTTTACATTGGCACCATACACAGTTACAAAGATGTACACACATACACTAATTCCATCTTGATGTTTTTGAAACATCATGTTGCCATATTTCTTATTTCTATCTCAAGAGTGTTTCAAGCTAAAGTATCTTTGTCTATGATTCTAATTCTCTGCTTAATCTCTGGACTTGAAAGGTAGCTACCACTTTGCATCTTTTCCATTGATTTACCAGCTGTGACATATGAAGGCCTTCAGATTTCAAGTTCTTTCCTAGACCATAAAGAGATCCTTTGTTTCCCTCAGCTGCAGCCATCTACCTCATGACTAGTTGTCTTTCAATTTTATAAACATCGCATGTTCTTAGTCTACTGCTACTTCACTTCCATACTTGAATGCATATGTAAAATCTTTGTTGCTTGGAGTAGTGACATGAAATTTGAAACACTTAACATTGCAGCCACCTCATGTTCCTTCATGTTATTGAAAAAAAAAAAAAAAAACTAAGAGAAAAAGGGGGGAAGATGGATCTATTTCTCTCCAAGATGATGTTGCCTTAGTAATTAATATTCAATAGGTAAGATTTTTAAACTAGTAATGAGCCTATCACTATTATCATACAGTTCACACCTTTCCATATTCCATCTTATACAAAGAAATATTGAAAATGCCTTGTTAAACTTAATATGCTATTTCTATAGCAGTCCTCTGGAATACCAACTAAGTCATTATGTGAAACATAGGGGATAAAGACAGACTACCATGCCTTATTCTTGGTGAACACATGCTGACTGCTGCTAATTATGACCTTTCTCAGTACTCAAAAACCATCCATCCATTTAGTATTCCCTTCAAATTTTTTACTGAGTATAAATGTCAAGATCCTTGGTCTATAGTTTTAAGACTCTGCCTAACCTTTTCGGAAACTTGGGACATTTTCCTTTCTTTACTCTCCTGGCAGCTTCCCTATCATCAATAACTTCTCAAAGATTACTTGTCTTCAAAATTACTTAGTGCCCTAAAGTAAATTGGAAACTTCCAGAGCCAGAAAAGCAAGTCGTTTGGAGAATTTGTTATACTTTCTCTGTTCATATTTCTTCAACTATTTCGAATTTTAATTTCTCTTCACCATTTTAGTTCCATCCTTCCAACATGAAGATTATTCTCTTTGAAAGAAAAGATGGAAGCAAAATTGAAGCTAAGAATCTTTCTCTTTTTTCCTATTTATTCTTATAATATTTGTCCCAGGGAGAGGAACTTTCATAATCTTGCTTACAACATGACTAAAAACTTTGCTTTTCTAGGGATTTTGAAAATATTAATGCATTTTGAAAATCAACTTTCCTATTGCTGTTCTGAAACAAAACTGCTAATGTCTTCTCATATTCCTTTTTTTTTTTTTTTTTTTTTTTACAAAACAGTTTATTTTAAATCATGCTCCAAACTGTAATATAGAAATTAAAAATACTAATCCACAGCTTAGATTGGTCAAATTTACCATTCTTTTTTTTTTTTTTTAATTTCCTCTTTTGCATTTTTGGTATATTTTTATTTTTAATCTGTGCTTACTAAAGAACCTCACAGAAAACACTTTGATCTTCCTAGACTATTCTCCCTATTCTTTTCCATCAAAATCATTCATTATTTCATGGTTAAAACACCATTTTGAGACTCTCCTATAGTACAATTTCTCCATGTAGAATTATAAGCATGATTTCTATGAACATATCGAATTATTCTAGCCAAAGTCTGATATTCATGACTTGAAAGTTAATATTTTGCTACTTATTCAATTATAGTAAGTGTGATAATACACTCAAACAGTACATACAACCACATATGATGTAATCAGTTTCTCCTAAAGTCACATCTTTGTCACTTCACAAAAAGATTTTTTATATTGGTTCATTTAGATCTATATTAGCGGTTCTCATTTATTTTTTATATTGGTTCATTTAGATCTATATTAGCAGTTCTCATTTATTTTAAATCTTCTGATATATGAAGTTGTTAGGAAGGAAAAAGTTCAATATCTTGTTTTAGTACCTATTGAACACACAACCACTGTTTCTCTATATTCTCACCCAGAACACTTTAGACACCTGAACTTTGGGCATTTTCCCACACCTACCAATTCTTTGACACCAGCTGGGCATCCTACAATTCAATGTAATTCTGACATTATTTACCTGGAATTAGAATCAGTTCCAACAAGTTAAGGGTTCAGTCCCACAAGTCTGTCCCCACTAAAGTTCCCTATTGCAAGTTTGACCGACTCGCTATAAACTGAAGTTCCCCACAATCCCCTCCTCAGGTTCAACAGTTTGCTAAAATGGCTCCTAGAATTCAGGGAAATGCTTCACTTATGTTTACTGGTTTAGTATAAAGGATACAACTCAGGAACAGACAGATGAAAGACATGCCTAGGGCAAGAGATGAGGGGGATAAGGCACAGAGCTTCCATGCCCTCTCTGGCAAGACCCCTTTCCAGCACTTGGATGTGTTCACTAACTTGGCAGCTCATCAAATCTTAAGAGTTTTTATAGAGTTTAATCTCCAGCCCCACCCCTCTTTCCTGGAGGTTGGTAGAGGGGGCTGAAAGTTTCAACCTTCTAATCCTAGTCACTTCGTCTTTCTAGTGACTGGTCCCATCCTGAGACTTTCCAGGGGCCCTACCCTAAGTTGCCTCATTAACATAAACTCAGGTATGATCAAAAGGGGCTCTTTATGAATAACAAAAGCCACTCAGATCACTCAGAAAACTCCAAGGGTTTTAGGGGCTCTGTGCCAGGAATCTAAAATAAAGACCAAATATATTTCCTATGCCACAGTACCTTACTGATATTTGAAGGTCCCCATGGTATCTTTGACTCTTTGCAGCTCAGCTTTATGATCTATATCTGGACAACTATTTATAGTAAAAGTTCCCACATGTCCATCTGCAGGTAGTTTTTTTAAAAATGTCTGAAAACTAACGCTGGTTAAATCTATCAATTCTGGAACCTACTCCCAAACATTTAAATGCAGAAAATTGAGGCCAGGGCTATGAATGACATTTTAAATATATACCCAGATGAGTGTGAAAATAAACCATGCTTGGGAAACATACCTTTAGATCATGCTCACATAAAAATATAAATTTTATATTGTGTAAATTCTTCGCATCCATATATTTTCTTCCGGGCTGTCACTCTTAAATTTGGAAATTTCAGGTCATCTGATATTACCATCCCCCTTCTCACAGTCATCCCTCAGTATCCCTGGGGGATTGGTTTCAGTACCCTCCTTGGATACCAAAACATGTGCATGCTCAAGTTGCTGTTATAAAATCGCACAATATTTACATGTAACCTATGCAAATCCTCCTGTACACATTTATTCATTTTTAGATTACTTATTGATATAATACCTAATACAATGTAAATTCTTAGTAAATAGTTATACTGTTTTTTAATTTGTATTATTTTTTATTGTTGTATTGTTTTTGTTTATTGGGTTTTTTCCACAAATACTTTTGATCCATGGTTGGTTGAACTGAATATACAGAACTTGTGGGTACAAAGGGGCCACTGTATAACAAGTGTCCTGATAATTACATCATTCCTCCATGTGTTTTGTTGTTATTGTTTTTGTTGACAGGCTGTTCCGGCAGTTGGGAGAGGATAAAAAAATGTACTAACTGGGGAGATGAAAGGGGCCAGAAGGAGAGTGAAATACTCAATTACAATTTCCAACTATTCTGTAAGAGAAAAAAGCATAAATTTTTGTAAATGTGGACAAGAAATAATCTGAAATTTAAAAAAATGACTTATTAGTGTAGCTCTCTTTTCCTTCTAAGTCTCCTTGTGTAATCACTGATAAATACATAAACTATAGACCAGCCTTAAGTAGAAAATAATTTGTGTCTTGAGCTATCCAGATGTAACAAATCCAATTAATCCCATTCACTAGTAGATATTTCCTTTCAAAGTTTGAATTCTTCCCCGGAATTTTGTTTTCTCCTCAAACATTTTATTTTTTGGAATGCTTTCTTAAGTTTTTCAAGCTGTATTACTTTTAACCTTATACAAAATAATTTTTTAAATATTTGGCAAAGTTTCCATCATTGCCTAGATAGCTCATAACCCAGAAAAAACAATACAACCTCAGCTCTACATATGAGTGTGTTTACACTCTACTCAAAATTCATTCAGAAAATTTTATTCTGTATTTTCTATGGATAAGGTATGAGAAACACCACAATGCACAAAAGAGAACAATTTCCTGTGTATACAGAGCATACAGTCTCTTTGGGGATCCCAACCAATGACAGGAAATTACAACACAGAATAAATTCTGTGGTAAGAAAAGGCAGGATACCTAAGCACCATAGACTGGGTTGGGCATCTAAACTATACTAGAAGATCAAACAACCAGCAAATTTCACCCTGAAAGCAATCACAGATTTCCCTAGGATTCCTTTACATATGTATGTATAAAAAAAGAAATTCTCTCTTTTTGCCTCTATAAAGCTAAGATGCTCTGTTGATGGGAGAGTGTCATATATGTTTGTATCCTCCACTTTCTCCTATGTGCTTTCTCAGGCTCTCACTTCATAACTCTCGCTTTGACTCCTTCTACCTTCTTTGACCCTTTAAGCTTATTTTTTGATAATGCCATGATTGATATTGAATGAAAACTGAGTTCAGCAGCTCACAGCAATAAAAATATCTAATTTTATTTATATTTCACATAAACTTCACAATAACCTTATGAGATTTGTATCCCTGTTGTAGAGATGGGAAAACTGAAGCAGAAGAGGTTTGGCTCATTCAGGTTAGCAAGTAAGTGGTAGAAGCAGAACAGCCCAAGTATCTATGCTTTTAGCTACTCCACTATGTCTTATATGTCACATGCGGAGAATACCAAAAAGAAAAGTTACTGTGATTGTGAAGTGACTTGACACAAGACTAACAATAAAAAATTAAATAATCTGGATATGTTTAATACAGAGAAGAGAAGATTGAGGAGGAAAGTGGTGATTGACATCAAATATGTGAAAGAATAGCATGTGGAATAGGGATAGTGTTCCAAATAGAATTTTGGTTTAGACTTTAGATCAACAGATGGAAGAGAATTTCAAATGTTATGAATATTGTAAATGACATTTATTTTTTTCTTGAGAGAAGTGAGAGCAAATCTGTGTAATTTTCAGGTATCAATGTGAATAATTGTGAATATGGATATATAAAGTATACATCTTAGTTGGGATATTAAGAAACAACACCATTTACAAGAGAAAAAAAAATCCCTATAAATATGTACCTATTCCTCAGCACACCAATGTCAGATCATAATAGTGCTATTCAGGAAGAACTTCTCTGATTTCGCTCTTTTTCATACTCAAAGGTAGAAGCTATGATTAGCAATACAGAAAAGAAAGAGCATTCCCTATATAATTTTTGTGATATGGGACAACTTATTTTATCAGTTGTAAAACATATCCTGAAAGAATGTAGATTTGCTAGGTTTGAGGTTCTCCAAATGTGCAGGAGAATCTAAGAATCAATACGATGATATTTTCAGCAGTGAGAGGTAATTTCTGTTAAGAAAAAGAATATCATTACTATATGAAAGCTCTAACAAATTCATTGTTTTTAAATTAGTTCTCTATAGTCATGATATACAGCATATATACATCCATGTATATCTTCATATAATTATACCACATACTTATCTCTCTATGTAACAATGTTTGAAGGAACAATGTAAAGTATTTGTGTAAATGTATACAGATACACAATTACATATTTATGCCTGTGTATGTTGGAGAATGGAAGCATCTGCATGATACACTTAGTAATAATAAAATATTTGACTGCTGCCACAATAAAGTCTTAAATCTAGAGCTCCCAAACCAAAAGCTCTTTTTTCTTATATGGTAGAGATATTATACAAATCTGACACACTCAAGTTAGTTTGAGTACAGCAGTGAAATTCATACATAATTCTGTATTTTAAGATGTTGCTTTCTAAAAGCTAAAGAAAAGTCTTTTTTGAATTTATCATAATAGCTACCAGTTACTGGGTGCTTGTAATGTCTAAGCCTGAAGCAAGGATATTACATACTTGGGTAGGTGTTATTATCCATCTTCATTTTGTAGATGAAGAATTTTTGCATTGAAAAAACTTTTGCAATTAGGCCACAATCACACAGTTAATAAATGATGGAATCTAGATTTAATCCAAGTCTATCTGAATCCCAAATCTTTACCCTTTTACTATGCAATGCTGTCCACATTCACAGTCTGTATGTGTGGAAATGTCTGTATGCACAGTTTATCTTGGTCATCACATCAGGAATTGACATTTGCTATAAAACTAACTGTGTTTGTTCTACCAAAGCATCAGATTTTAGCATTATCTTTTAATTTTAACTTTTATTATAAAATATATAAATATTTGAACATAAAAATTGAGAATTATTTATCAGTAATTAGTTTCATATACTATAATATTTTATTAGTTGAAAAGCAAAGTATTATATCATTATGTGATATCCAAATTATGATAAGCACATACCTATCAATACTGTTACCTATCTTGACATGAGAGACCCTCATTTTAAAGAATACTCATTTAAGCTGTGCTGTTTGATTACTAGAGTTATATTTCTGACAAATCTCACAGACTTAATCAAGATATTTATTTATGCACTCGTATCATATTAAAATAATAATATTAAATGTTCAAACATTCCTTTAAAACATTTGAGTTTATGTATTACCCACATATGTGACTCCCTTGCCTACTAACAAAAATATCTATATTAAAGATAAAATAGTCTCCAACAGAAAAGCACGATTCTGAGGTTCATGCTAAAGCTAAACTCTCTTTTTTTTTTCCATATGCTTATCAAGAGTTTTTGGTTGATCTTTTTTTTTACATACTTATATTAACCTAATGAAATACTAATTTCAATAGACATTTTTTACCTTTTAGAATTTAATCATGGTTACTTAAGATGTAACAAACTCATGAAAAAAATCCATGAAGTTTCTGCAGTTAATATTCAACACATGAAATCTGGGCATGGATTCCAATTTGCTTCTAATACAATATTAAAGCAAGGTATATATAAAATATTAATGTTATATTGGTTCTGAAATTATTTTTTTATTCAGAATAAAGCCTTCCTACCTAGATGATTTCATTTTGAAGGACATTTTTAAAGCACAGTTACACTTCTTGATATCTTAAATAATACTTTAGTAATAATTAAATAATAATTTAATGTAGTCATACTGGAAAAAATGTTAACTTATATGTACTAAGGTGTTTGTATTATCCAAAAGCATTATAATGTGTATGGAATAAATGATATAATATGATTTTCACCTTTGTACAAGTATAGGAAATAAAATTGAAACATTAGTTTTTCATCCAAAATCAGAAATATTTCATTTTTAAATTTCATTTAAAAATGATTGCAATGTTTAGCTTATCCTATGCTATTAAAAATTCTGTATTATAATTATATAGGGATGAATTTTTACTCTATTACTGTCTTCAAAGTGTAATGGCTTCTGAATTTTTTAATTTAGGTATAAAGTTTTCTAACACCATTCTAAGAGAATGAGGAAATTGCCCTATATTTATTGAAACACAACCATAATAATGGATTATGTGATTGTCTTCTTAAAGTGAGTAAGATCTTCCGATGTTCTAGTTCATCTTTTTGTCTTAGAAAAACATATATTTTAAATTTGACTCTATGACAGAATGTGTCTAATTTATTATCAAATTGTTTTCCTTTTTCTACTGGGCACACATTGAGGCCACATTTCTTAGTATTCTTGCAGCTAAGTGTTGCTTTCTGTCTGAATTCTGGCCACAGTAACATGGACAGATATGAAATATACCATTTCCAGGCCTGGTGCATAAAACCCTCCCATATGTGATTTTTCATTCTCTTCATTTGTTTGCCAGCTGAATGGAGAAAATACTCAGGACATCAGAGGATGGTATAGTCACAAAATGGAAAGACCCTGAATATCTGAATCACTGTGTGGAATGGAGCCCCTAATGTATTACATTGGGTTTTATGAAGGAGAAATAAACATTTATTTTTCAATGCCACTGAAATTGTGTGTGGTTGTGTTTGTGTGTGCATGTGTGCTTTAACTGTATCATTGAGCTCACTCAGACTATTGCAGATACTAAATTCATTTCACAAAGCTAGTCAAATTAAAGATATAAAGTAAAAAAAAAAACAAAATTTGGAACATTTTGGAAGAAAATATGATAATATATCTTTAAGACATCAAAGTCAGGAAGTATTTCTTAAAGCAGATGTTTATTAAAGAGAAGATTCTCAGCCCACATCTGATTTGACTTTCAAGCACCATTGACCACTCTTTCCTTCTTGACATTTTTTCACGGGTTTCAGGATACCCTTTTGCTGGGTCTTCATTATCTCATTGACTTCTAAATACAGGCACATCTTATTTATTGCTTCTCAAAACTCTCTTTTATTCTGCACTTTCATGGTTTTACATATGCTCCTAGTATAACCTGCTTGGATGTCTGCCCTGATCTAGACATGAATATGCAAATGCCTATTCAACATTTCTATTCTATATCTAATAGACAACACAAACTAAATTAGTCCCAAACTAAGCTCCTAGTATTTTCTCATTCCAAGCAACTACCCTACCCTCATCTTCCCCACCTCAATAAAGGGCAATGCATTTTTCTAGTTACTCAGGTCAAAAACCTAGAAGTTATTCTTGGCTTCTCACTTTTTTGTAACCCATATCTTATGTCAATAAATCTTTTCAATCTGCCTTAAAATATGTCCAGAATGTGAACGTTATTCTTCAACTCCATTGATAGCTACCACCTTTGTCTAAATCACCATCCTCTCTCCCTGAATCCATATAAATATCTTCTTACCATTTTTCTCTGATTTCATCATTGCCTCTTTTCTGTCTATGCTTAACACACAAGCCAAGATGATTACATTAAAGCATAATTCTGATCGTGTCTCTGTTTCTCTGTTCTACTCAAAACCCTCCAATAAGCTCCTATCTCAGATAAAAGGTTAAGGCCTTAAAAGGTTTTTCAAAGTCCTACAAAATCTGATCCCCTTCCCACTACCACTCAGATCTTTCTTTTTGACTACCCTTCCTTTAATTTACTCTTCCTTTGAATAAGTCAGGCATATTCCTCCCTGAGAGATATGATGCATTCTCATTCCTCATCCATGTGATATCTGTATGGTTCAATCCTTCACCTTTTCTAGTGTGTATTCAAATGTCACCTTCTCAGGATGGCCTTCCCTGGTCATTCTATCTAAAATTGTACTGCTCTATCCCTACACCCATAACTCTCTTTCACTGGTTTATTTTTCACCTACCAGATATCTTCTTCCAACACAATGTTTACCTTATTTATTGCCACAACACCCACCATACAGGTACAAACTACAAAATGTATTCTGTAGCAGCAGAGATTTTATCTGCTTTGTTCAGTGCTATATCCTTAGTACTTACTCCATGTAGCAATATATTCATTACTGAATATATAATAAATGAAGATACAAAACTGATCCATTTTATTTCAATAAATTTAAAATCTTATGCATATTTAAGGACACCATTAAAAAGTTAAGACAAGCTATAAACTGGGGAAAATATTTGCTAAAAAGATAACAAACAAAGGGTTGGTACAAACTGTAAAAAATGAATTATTACAAACAATAAAAGAAACCTATAAGAAATCAACAGAAACTCCAATCAAAATAAGAGCAAAAATCCTGAGCATATATTTCACAGAAAATGAAACATGAATGATTAAATAATATCTGTAGATACATCATCTCAATGGTAATTAGGTAAATACACATTAAAATCAAAAATGACATATCACAGTCACCTGATTAGCAAAAATTAAAACATCTGACAGTAGGAAGTGTTAACAAGGTTGTGGAGCAGTGAGATTTCCTATCTACGATATGTGTGTTTGTAAACCATGATATGACCACGTTGAAAAACAGCTTAGTATTACTCTAGTAAAACTGAATATGAATTCACCTATGATTCAATAGGTGAATAGGTGGAATTCTAAAAGTAGACATATATCCTAGAGAAATTTTTGCAGTGTGAAAGATGTGTTATATGTAGTTTGTTCATAGTAGCATTATTTGTAATAGAAAAATCTGAAAAATATCAAAATGTTCTTCAATGGGAAATGTCTAAACATATTGCATGATACAAACACAGATATACTGGGCAATGGCAAATATTATTGAATTAAAGCTACATGCATAAATATGAATAAATATCACAAAGACTGTATTCAGTGGAAAAGATGCTGAAGAAGATATACAGTATAACATCTACCCAAATTTCAAACACATAAAATAGTACACAAAAGCATATATATGCAAAACAATTATTAATATAAGCAAAAGCAAAAGAATGGTGAATAAACTTCAGAATAATTTTACCCTTGCAGGTGAGGACAGATTAGGGAGGAACTCACAAGCAGCTTCAGCCATTTCTTAATCATGTAGGCTGACGCATAATCAACTTTTAAAATACTTGTGATGTTATTTAAAATGTATATTTATTTTAAAAAGAATAAATGATTTTTTCCTTTTATTTACTTTTATTCAGTTATTTAATGTATTATGAGCATATTGTGTACAAAGCTAAATTCTTTGAAAGCAGAGCTGAGTAAGACACATCCCTTCTTTCATGGGAGTTACTACTATTCAGGAGTTTAAAGAGAAGTCAAAACTTTCCATATTCACAGATAGTGAACATGTACCTTGCTGCCACCCTCCCCTCCAATACTACAGCAGACAGCACTAAGCAGTTAGAATGATCTTCACTCTGACCCTGACTATAAGCACGGATTTTTAACACAATACTTCAGGCAGCTATTACTAATTGATTAGAGTTGACACTCAATTTTAAATGTGTATTCTCCTAGCTCTTTCACACTTACAGAATTTCAAAATGTATCATTTCCACATTTTGATGTAAAAGCATTGATATGCATGAAGTGCAAGGTGAAAAATAGTTTACAATAATCGTTTAGGTATTTTTCTTTAACAACACTATTTTCCCACTACATTTGGAGTTTGCTAGAATGCTTTGCAAAAAATGTAATTATTTTTGTGCTACAAAAATCCTATTTGAGAAAGCCCACTGTTGAGATAGAAACAAGCACAATATAGAAAAACATCTGCAGACACCATTTTATTTATAATTGAGGAATTGGACTTCTATACATGTTTAATATACCATTTTTTACAAATGAATCTTGTCTGGGGAATTTTTATAATATGCACCTTAATTCATTTGACTCACACCTCAAAATATAAATCATCATATCAGAGTCTAAATGCAAAGTAAAAACAGTAATGAGAAATGCTTAATATATTTTTAATACAACAGAAAACATTTCACTTTGATATTTTATAGGTACACTGCAGGATTTATGCTGGAGTTGGATTTAGAATGTTAGAGAAGAGAAGTAAAGACTGGCTTTATGGTTTGGAGCTAAAAAGCACTTGATGAATAGTGGGTAATTTATTTTAAATTTGTGTATGTACTTCCAAGGTCTGTATTCTTCAATACCATGGTATTCAAAATGTTAATACTCAATAATGTTAACTAGAGCACACATACTTTTATTATACCCCCCCAAATGTACTATTTTGACAGTGATAATAGATTCATATTTGACTTCTTAATATCTGAGTTCTCTTAGTATTTCACAAATTTAAAAGTTTTGAAGTTAGAGAATCCTACAAATTATACCATCATGTTGTTTTATTAGCTTTGCCACCAAACCTCAATTTCCTTATTTGGAAAAAGGGGATGATATCTCTGCCTCAAAGGTTTTTTTTTGTTTTGTTTTGTTTTGTTTAGAACTGATTGGATACTTCATACCAGTAGCATATCACAGTGTCCAGTAAATAATACAAAGTTACAAAGTGTAATACTCTCTAATTTTCTCTGATTGTATGTTTGGTATTATTACATTAACTTAATCATCAGGAAACTGAGGTTCAGAGAGTTTACGTAATGTTCACAATAATACCTAGCACCTAACAGTATATAGCAGAGTCACAATGGAGTTTTCTCCATATTAAAGTCCTACTCCATAATCTATGTTTCATCCATTATACCACTTCGCTTCCAAAGTTGATTGTGCCTTAAGCAATTGATAAACACCTTTGATTAAGTCTCAGTACATACCTATCATGTATTAATTTTTACAATCCAGAACCAAAGACAAAGTATTTTTTTTGCTCATTTCCTTTTGCAGATAAAGACAATCAGAAATGAACTAATAACAAGCATACACAATATAAAAAATTAGCATAGTACTGGTAAAAATTATTTACATAAATAAAGACTAGTGTAGCTTTATCTCAATACACAAAATGGATGACTCATCAATTTCCTCAATATGAATGTCCTTCAGAAATTCCACATTCATATTATTCATGCTTAGAGGAAATGTGCATAATCATAAAAGATTTGAGTTTTTAATTCTGAGTTCATTTATAATCACTTTTTGTTAATTTGTGTTGAAGAATAAGTTACACAATAAACTTAAATATTCTATCCTGACTCAAATCACTAAAGAAACAGGTAAATATATTACCTTTTAATAAATGATCAAGAATGTTGTGTATGTTTTAATTCACTGGGACTTGTTAGTGACCATAATCAAGTCTGTATTGTTATACTTTACGTAAGAAGAGCATAAAATTAAGACAATTATTCACAGAATTGAGAAAAAGCAGGATTTATTTTCAAAACTATTGAGAGAATTCCAGGGAAAACTAGAACTGATTTGGCATATAAATATGGTCAAAATATAAGGAGCAATAAAATTTAAGAACCCTATATGCGTTATTCAATTAACAAACATGACTATTAAGTAGATATTCGTTATTTCGATAACATATTTGTAATCATAACAAATGCAATGATAACAAATGAGAATATATACCAGTCATTAACACTGATTGCCATGTATTGCATTTTGTCTTTTTTTCTTTGTTGTAAAAGTCTGTGGTAAATTAGAAATACAATTAGAAATTAGAAAATTAGAAATCAATTTTCATCTGGAAATAGGGAAAAATCAAGTTTCTAAATTAAGGACTCTACTCTAGCGCTTGACATTTAATTGTTATCTTGACAGACTTTGATTCAAAATTAATTAGATTGGACTGTATCAAAGTTAATAATTAAATTAACTTAAATGTGAGATATTCTAAAGTAACATTTTTAAGTCCTTTTCCCATTAAAAAGGAATGATTTAAAGTCCAATAAGGTATTGTACCTTCTCTTAAGACAGCAAATTTAACTTTGAAGGAGCAACTTTTTTTTATCTGAGAGTTAGTCATAGTATTTAAAATATCCTTAAATATTTGTGGGTTTTTTTTTTGGTCAATATTTCATAACAACAGTATTTATGATAAAAATTATCTAACTCTATAAAGTAAAGGGGATGGATGGGAACTTGCAGTACAGACCAAAAATTAAAACTAAAAGGTAGCTGTAGTTTACTACAAACCCCAGAACAAACTGCATCTGAAAATAAGGTATAGGGGGAAAGACCTCTGGTTTTCCCAGACAATACTACCTATTGTGACCATTTGGTAGTTTGAATTGAGTACCATACTGCTTTAATTTGTAGGGATACCAAAAGTTATAATAGTTCATATTTTCTGAATTACCCAGTGAATTTAAGATACACCAGTGACTCTCTGTTACAAATGAGTGCTATTTTTCTGGAGGATATGATGAGTAAATGGTAAATACATTTCTCCTTTGAGTTTGAGATATTGGTTACTAATGATGTAGAGATGAAAGACTTTGGAACCCAATTACAGATTCTTTTCCTATCCAAATCTTTTATACATAATTTTGAAATAACAAACTATATTTTCATGTATATTACAGAATCATGAAGGAAATATAAACTGAGCAAGATACCTTAGCCAAACTGCTTATATATTTTACGAGCTTATTCATTGGTTAGAATGGATTTGTTATAAAGTCTTTGGGCATTCTTAACTTACAGCCTAAAAGAGGAAATGATCTAAACATTAAAAATAAAATAAGAAAATAGTGTACACTTTTAAAGGATCTCAGCTTTGTAGTCAAGATTGTACATCTTCCTCTTTTGACTCGATCAGACCAGAATCCCCAATATTTTGAATAAGCAATATAGTGTGATCAGAGTAATTGCAGGGGTACCATATGAAACATCTTAAAGGAAGTCTGGTCAAAGGAAGTTTTTTAATGCTATCGTCACTCTCCCCACTCTTTAAAACTTGATCCCATTGCTAATATAATTTTTTAAGCACATGAAAACTTTATAGTCAATAAAAATTTTTCAAAACCAAAACATGCTCAGTAATACTGTTAATGGTTTCTCCTTTCCTTCAGTTTATAGAATATTATTTTATTGGTTAAAATAGAGCATTGATTCATTGATTCCATGTGTTAAGCTCTTAGACTTTTCTCTTTCAATAATGGTTACTTTAAATAGGGCCAGATATTTATCAATCTTCAGGTTTTGAAAAAATTAATGATTACCTGCACAATGTTCTAAATAAAGAGATATTTCAGATGGTAGTATGTATATTATGTTCTTATAAGATATATGCTCTGACAAAAGAGATTCCTTAAACAAGGTGGTGATTAAACTTGGTGGTACAGTATTTTAATATTTTAATGAATCAGCATGTTCCTTATGCTATAAAAAGCAATAAATGTAATGGCTCTTTCAGTCATTTTATTATTATTTTGCAGTCTTGAGTTTAGCTGAAAAGAATTTGTACCCAGATATAATTTTTCACTCTTGTATTCTAAATATAGACCATATATGGGCACATTTAACCAGTTATTGAATTTTTAAATGACTTTTCATGTAGGGGCAAAATAGTATTACCACTTTATACTGGATTACAAAGAAAAACCTATTTCTAAAGGAATTTTGACTTTATGAAAGTATCAGTGTCTGGGAATTACATGAATGGGCTTCATTCTCCCTTTTAGGCATAAGTGGATGAGAACATGATGCTTCATATATGGAAGAAATGTCTCCTGTGCATCTCCAACTCAGAGTTTCCTTGAAGAGAGAGAACCATGATTTACCTCAATGAATATATACAGATACTAAATGTATTTCTGTTACACTACTTAAATAAGCATGTATTCAATTTTTATTATAAACTTTTGGGTAAACATTTTATTAAGGATATTTTCAAACCTGTATCAAAGCAGAGATAATGATATACTAACCCTCCCCACCTACTGATCATTCAGATTCCATAATTATGAACACATAACCTTCAGATCTCCCTCCCCATATTATTTGGAATAAAACTCCAGGCCACATGTAATTTCATCCATAAATATGTCAGGAAATATCTCTAAAATAGAAGGACTTTTAAAAAATTTTATTTTTAATTGATACAAAATTATATTTAATTATCATGTATATCATGCTGTTTTGAAAAAAATACTTAAATATACTATCATACCTAAAGTGTTTTAATTCCTTAATACCATTAATTATTCCATCAGTTTGCAAAGTTACCTGATTGGTCCATAATATTTTAAAGAGTTTGTGTGAAACCATGCCCAAAATAACTTTGCATATTGCAATGGGTCAATATGCTTTCTTAAATCTCATGGAAATTATAGGGTCCCCTACCTTTCTCTATCTTTTTTTCCCAGTGCAACTCATGTTCAAGAAACTAGAAATTTGCTCTGTAGTGTCCACAGTCTGGAATAAACAAAGTGTTATTTAACATGTTTCACTGTCCAATGCATACCTTATAAACTGGTGGCTAGAAAAAAAAATGGAAAAGGGAGAGGGGCAAGAAGACTGACTAAAGACATCAGTTGCCAGATCATCCCCAAAAGAAGAAAAAAATTCAGGTGATAAAGCATAGCCCAGGTGAAATACTGATGGAAAGATGCCAGAACCTACCCTTACCAGATATCTCATGGGAAGAAGTTGTGGAGTAGAACAAGAAGGAGCCAGATATTGGCAGACATTGACCCCCCAAGGGATTAGGAATCTGGCAGAAAATGTAGATGGGAATGTTGCCATCAGCAAACTGAGAGCTTCTTGGGAGCAGAGCACTGGGCTGCAGGTCCATACTGGGTTGCTTCTACCCAAGCTCAGACTATGGGCACCATATAGCTGGTGCACATGCTGGGTACCTCTGTTCTGCTGGGGAAGTCACAGTCCCTCAGTCTTACTGTCACTGGATCCCACACAAACATTCCCCAGCACCTACTGGGACTGTGACAACCACAAAGGAACAGGGAGACACAGGAGAGCAGCAATATTCCTGGAGTTCTAACACATAGGGCGGGCTGCTCCAAGGGGACTGGGAAGTGCCATAAACACTTTTTAGGACAGAGGAAGTTGGAATGCCCACTCTCCTGCACCAAAGAGCCCCTGGCTCATGATCTGAAGTTGGCTGCACTTCTCCCAGTGGAGACACAAGTGCAGAGAGGAGTCCATAGAGTAAGAGTGTCTCCATCCAATAGCAGAAAAAGTACCGGAGCCAGAGAAGGGATATAGAGGCAGAGACCTCAGCTTGTCCAGCCACACAATGCTGCAGACATAGACACCTCTTCTCCAAAGCACAGGTTTTGGTGCAAGTGAGCTGAAGGCTGGCCAATTCTAAGCTTTTGAAATTATTGTCATAAATTCATATATTCAGACATGTTTGACATAATTATTATATATATTGATACTTAGATAAAATTTGTGGCAAAGTCCCTTCCTTGGCCATGACTCTACAAGTCATAATCATCTTTTCTTTCTGGTATGACAAGATTTTCCAAGGCTATTTTGTATATTTTATTCCCAAAATCTGCAATCAGCATTTCTGCAAAAAAATCCTGTTTCCTCACTGTTAGAACTGGTATTTAGACACCAAAATCTGGGCACTAGGACGTTTATTGCTACTAGTTTGGTTGGTTCTAGGACTTTTTGTTGAACAGAGCTAAAAAATATGTATTAAAAAATAAAGTAAATTTAAAAATCTTATTTCCTCATTTAATTCAAATTCAGTACTATTGAGTTTTTAACTTAACCTCTTCAATCTTACTTTTATATCTTATTTTCCCTAAGTGAAAATCCAGTTTCTCAATGACATCAACATAATCATTTTTCTTTATCTCACTATACATGTACAGTAGTGTCAGAATTACTATGCTAATACTGTGTTAATACAGAATTCCATTACTAATGCAATACTAACACTACTAGCAACAATATGATTACTGACGAGAGTTTAAATTTTGTCTGCATTTGCAGCTCTTCTTTCCTTACAATATATAATCTAGGAATAGTTAATCTGATTACTGGTTTTTAAAGTGTCTTGAAATAGT
Organism: Varecia variegata; assembly: GCA_028533085.1. Lineage (NCBI taxonomy): Eukaryota > Metazoa > Chordata > Mammalia > Primates > Lemuridae > Varecia > Varecia variegata. The sequence goes on along the minus strand of CM052438.1, from coordinate 69,056,711 downwards.
TCCTATTTTGTGGTTATTAGTCATGCTATCAGTGTAATATATTATTAGGTTCATTAGATTCATTTTGCTTTTGATTTTTATGGATGATGTTTTTAAAAAAGTATTTTTAATTATATAAAATATTTATATGATTCCAAAATCAAACCTATGAAATAGGTATATTTAGAGAAGATTAACTTCTATTGCTTACACACACACACACACACACACACACACACTCTTTTGCCCTCTCACATGAATAACCACTTTTTTTTTTTTTTTTTTTTTTTGAAACAGAGACAGAGTCTTGCTCTGTTGCCTGGGCTAGAGTGCCCTGGAGTACTCCCAGAGTACTAGGATTACAGGCGTGAGCCACCGTGCCTGGCCCATTTCTTGAATATTGTAATTTTCTCTCCCCCTTTTTATTTGACATAAGAAAATTTGTCCTATATGTTGGCATCTACCAACCTTTCTTGGAAACAATGACATTTCTATATACATTTTTCTCCTTCTGCTTTTTCTTTGGAACAATATGCCCTGAAATTAGTCCACAGACATACATTCTTTTTTTTTTTCCTCTTTGGAGCTACTTAATATTCTATTGTGTGACTATAGTTTCATATAGTCTAGTCTGCTGTAGATGGACTTAAATGGTTTTCAGCCTTTTGTTCTTTCAAATAGTACTGCAGTTACAGTTTTCTGCATATATCTCTGCATGTATTTGTCTGTGTAACATAGGAAAAGATTCCTAGAGGTGATATTGCTGTATCAAAGGGTAAATGCATATGTAATATTACTATATGTTACTCAAATACCTCTCTATTAGAGTTGTATAATTTTCCATGCCCACCACCAAGGATGCTGATTTTACCCAAAACTCAACAACATTTTATATTGTCAAAATGTTGAATATCTGAGAGATGGTATATTAGTATACTTTAAACTTGTATTTCTCTACAATGAGTGAATTTAGTGATACAATATTTTGACATTTACTTTTCTTTTTGTATTTTTTTAGTTTATTTCCTTTTTTATGTAATCAAGTTATCATTTTCCTTATCACTTATGGGTTTTAACAATAGTTATGAAATATTTTCCTCTACTTATAGACAAATGCACTGAGATATTCTTCCAGAACTTTCTCGTAGTTTATGAGGACTGCTGGGTCTGTGCTCTTCCTCCAGTTTTGTTTGAATACTTCTCTTTCCTTTGCCTCTAATGTCCCTGTCCTTCTTAATTTGGATGGTACTCCCCTCGGTACAGGGATTTTGTGACAGACACACTATTAAAGTGAGTCCCAACACCCACTCCCCCGAAGTGTGGGCAGAACTTGTGTCTTGTTCCTAATCAATATAATAGGGCCGAGGTGGCAGGTTACAGGTGATTACATGTACTACGTGACTATGTTACAGGAGCCTGTAGCATTTGTCTCACTGGAGTTTTTCTCTCCCTTGCAGCCCTGTATGCTCCACACTCAGTTTCCACTTCTTGCTAACATGCTACGTCACCATGACACAATTTCCGTTTATCATGTTTTCCATGATGTCCTTTTTCTTTTTTTTATTTTAAAATATTAAGGGGGTACAAATGTTTTTGTTACACGAAAATTGGGGCTTTTGGTGTGTCCCTCACCAGAATAGTGTTCATGTATCCAATAGGTAAGTTTTTACCCCACACTTCCTCTCCCACCCTCCCTCTTCTTGATTTCTAATGTCCTTTACATCTCTTTGTGCCATGTGTACCCATTGTTGTCCTTTTGCTGAACCAGGATGTTCTACAGAACTCTAATCATCATGTCTCCTTAGCCTCCTCTGCTCTGTGAAAGTTTCAATAACTTTGAGTGCATTAAAGAATATTTAGTCAGTTACTTTGTAGAATTTTCTTTTATTGGAACTTGTCAATGTTTTCGTCGTGATTAGACTGAAGTTATGGGTTTTGAGACAAAGACCACAGGTGAAGTGACATTCTCATCACACAGATCAAGGGTATATACTAACTATAAGCATGACATATTACTGACTGTAGTAACCTCACTCACCTAACCTAGGTATTATTTGCCAGGTTTTTCTGCTATAAAATGACTGTTTTCCCCATTTCCATTCTCTAATCTTTGGAAACAAGTTGCTAATCACAACCAAACTGAAGGGGTGAGAAGTTAACCTCCATCTCTGTAATGGGGAAATATCTCCATAATTTATTTGGGATTTTTTACAGGAGATTTGTCTCTTCTCCTTCATTTATAAAATTTATTCAATGATTTAATTATAGCAGTATTAACTTGTGGGTATTTGAATTATAGATGAATACCACATTACTTATTTTGTGATTCAAACTGTTCCAGTTTTCTCCACTGGGAGCTTTTCCAAGTTGTCTTCTGAGTCCCTTTGACATATCTTCATTCTTTTGTTTTGCAGTGTTTACTTCCTTACTTTCTGATACTTTAAGATTCTCTAGGTTCATTTCTATGTTTTCTGGCCCAGCTCTAGACATAGTCATTTCTCCAAGGAGTTCTGGTTCCTTTTATTGGCAAATGGTATTAGAAATCAATTAGAAATCAAGATATGGACAATGAGTTTGCCCATGCTAGACTGTTATTGCTCCTGTGCCCTCTTAGTGGCCAAAGCTAAGAAATTACATATATATATATATATATATATATATATATATACACACACACACACACACACACACATATTATGTCTATATACATATACACATATGTCTACAAATATATATATAAACCAAATCATATATACATACAAATCTATAATTTTTGTGTGTCTATCCATCTGTATTTATATTAAGGTAAAGAAGAATTCATACTGGTATCTTTGACTCTGATCCAGAACAACATGATTCATTCTGGCTTTTCCCTCTTGCTTATCTGTACCTCCTTCTCCAACAGTAAGAAGCCTGGTTCTTACTACCCACCTCCATTTACAGTCATGCATCGTTTAACAATGGGGATATGTTCTAAGACATGTGTCAGTAGGTGATTTTGTTTTGAGAACATCATAGAGTGTACTTACACAAACCTACATGGTGTAGCCTACTACACACCTAGGCTGTACAGTATAGCCTATTGCTCCTAGGCTACAAACCTGTACAACATGGTACCATACTGAATACTGTAGGCAACTGTATCACAGTGGTAAGTATTTGTGTACCTAAACATATCTAAACTTAGAAAAGGTAATGTGTTGCACTGTGACATTACAATAGCTATGATATCACTAGGTAATAGGAAATTTTCAGCTCCATTATAATCTAACCATTGTATGTGTGGTCTGTCATTGACTAAAATGTCATTATGTGGCGCATGACTATGCTTGTTTATTCAATTCTAGTATACACATACAGCAGCTTCAGATTTGTTAACTGGCACCCAGCTGAGAAACATTACCAACTAGGGTACCGTGTTTATGTGCATATCTTTTTGCCTTTAGTCTTATAGTTTCCAGTCAAAACAACTTTTTCCAAACTTACTCAAGTCACCACTCTTGTTTCCCCCAACCCCATCAGTAATGTGTGCTGTGTTAAGATACCAAGTTTGTGATAATTTGTTACACAGCAATAGAATGCATCTTTGTTCTGCAAAGAAGTTTTTGTTGACTGAGTTTGTAACTTCATACATCCTGGATTCCACAGTTATTCAAACTTCCTTCAGCTCATTTGCTGTCACCAAACAATGGAGCTCGTGAAGACCACCTCCTATTTCAGCTGTTGCTCAACCAGCCACAAGACCTCTCAGTGAAACCACTGGTGAATCTGTGGTCTTGGTGATTTGTCCCCACCCAGTAGTATTTGGGGCTCAAGAGATACTTTGCCATCCATATTTACCGTTAACATTTTGTGGGTTTTGACTTTTCTATCTTATTTTTCTGTTTCTGTGGGTTCCTGAGGAGGCTCAAAAACCATATTAAAACCTCTACCCATTTTTCCATATTTTGGTGTTTTTTTCAAAAGTATTAATTTTTACTGTTGGACTTGCAAAGGAATTTTGTCATCATTGAAAAGATGAAAAGAGATAAGTGTGCTTCCTAATACTTCCAAGGCATCATAGTTAATTGTAGGGGCAGAATTAGAACCAGGGACTCCCCAATTAGTAAAATAAATACACTCCACACACTCAATTGCTTCTCTTAATAACATTCTGAAAGGTCTTCTCTTTCTTGATGAGGGGCAGGATTGTTGCTCTTAAGATACATTCAGTTGTTTTAGAAAAAAATATTCCAGAGTATAGAATTTCACAAGCAAAGATAGATGTATGTGAAAAATCTGAGCATTTCATTATTCTGATTTTGAAGTATCTTGATTATTTTTTACTATGGTGATTTAACTTAATGCTTAGAATAGTAATTATCAAATTTTAATGTGTATGAATCACTTTGAGATTTTTAAAAAATTCTGATCCAGTAAGTTTGAGGTGATACACGTAGTCTACAGTTCTAACAAGTTCACAGGTAATACCAATGCTGATGAGCCATGGAGCTCACCTTGAGTAACAAGGACCTAGAAAACCTATTAATGGGTTTCATGTAGTTGTGAATTTTCTGATTTTATACAACAGTTTACGGGGAGGGGGAGAGAGAGAGAATGATCATAGTCTTCATTAGATTTAAAATTTCTAGTTCATTTAGATTTATGAACTAAAAATATTAAGAACCATTAGCCTACAAGATAAAGTTCAAATTTCTTAAGATAAATGTAAAATCTTTTATAACCTTTCTCAGTTTCTTTTCCTCTATTGCCCTCTATCTTCCACCCATGCTCAGAATTTATCATAAAGTCTAAAATCATGTATGATTTCTAATAGCTACCACTTCCACTTCAAATAGAATTAAAATCTTATTTTGTTCTCACAAATCATCTTTCACATACTTCCATTCATTCTTTCAGCTAACATTTATAAATATGTCATTTATATTTTACAATAAGTCTTAGGAATCTAAAAATATACATTAGTCTCTACTTGTGACATTACTGTAATTATTTGGTAGAAGATGCTTTGCTTTAGTAGAGTATTTCCCTTGGTCATTTGCATATATAGATGGAAGAAAGGAAGGAAGGAAGGAAAGAAGGAGAAAGAAAAAGAAAGAAAGAAAGAAAGAAAGAAAGAAAGAAAGAAGGAAGGAAAGAAAAAAATAAGGAAGGAAAGAAAAAATAAGGTAACAAAGAAAATGAAAGAAAGAAAGAAAGAAAGAAAGAAAGAAAGAAAGAAAGAAAGAGAGAGAGAGAGAGAGGGAGGGAGGGAGGGAGGGAGGGAGGGAGGAAGGAAGGGAGGAAAAGGAGGGAAGGAGGGAGGGAGAAAGGTAGAAAGGATGAAGCAAAAAAGAACCAGAGTGGCAGGTGATTGATCTCAATTGGAAAATCCAGGGAGTTGTGTTATTAGTTAGGAATATTACAAATTTTGGGGACTGTACTTATCACTTATAAAAGATTATAAGATGTATAATTTAAAAATATTTTTTAAAAGTGATGATCCATAAAATCAGAAAGCTTTATAAGGAAAAAATTTTCTTGGGAGCCATCACAGTTCATTTTTTCTTATTATATACACAAGAAAACTGTTAAGAATAAAAATTAACATTAGCTTCTTTCCAAATTTCTGACTTGAAAGAAAGCTATCCAATAGGATGGGCAGGCAGTAAACAAGAAAACATATGATCAAGATGGTTGAGTGGGATTGTCAATATTTTATTAATACAAAGTTTCATTTGCTTTTCCCAAATCCTTGTGATCACTTATTTTATGGAGGTGTTGTATAGGATGCACAAACACTGGCTTATCATTTGAAATGGGCTGACTTCATGATGTAATTGTATTCAGCAGAGTCATTGCTGTTAGACGTGTCTTCCTTGCGAGGGCCCCCACACAGATATAGGGAGTGGAGGTGTAGTAAGAGACACTGGAAGAAAAATTTTGTAGTTTGATCCACATAGTATCTAACAGGGGGAGATATCCCTTTGCTTTGATAATCTCTATAATATGCATTTTATGGGGAGAACTAAAAATAAATAATTACTATGCCATGATAAATCATTGTGAGGAATACAGTGAAAGGCAGATTGATAAATAAGAGCACATAATAATACCTGAAATAATTTACCAAGACTACTTACAAAATAACTCAGTAAATACATGTATAGGCATTTGAAGTTTCATTTACTGGAAAGGTTGTAGGGAATATTCCTTGTCCACCTCAGTGTGTTTAATTTCCTTCTGCTCATTGTATCAAGGTCTGGCCTCATTATATGCTTGCTATTCCTGGTGAATTGAAAAGAAGTTGCATAGATACCTTGCCATTATTAATCACTGCCTCTATTGTCAAAAGCTATTTGCAGATATTTTATCTCATTCTATCTAAAAATTATTCTGATGTATTTATGGTTTGCTCTTCTTTTGTACTACAATTTGGTACATGAAAATGGTGCTCTACAAATCAGGGAGTAGTGAAAGTAATAATTTGTCCACACAAATTAGACTCTGATGTACTACTATTCTCTAATGTCTCTCATATTCGTCTTTGCATCACCAACCACTGTGGATTTTTTTAGATGTGCAAAGAAAATTGCAGCTATTTAAAATAGCCTAGAGAGGGAGAATGATAGGCAATATCCTAACTACCTTAGCCCTTTACATTTCAGCAGCCTTGTTGCCAAGGAAACCACTTGGGACTTTAGGGAAATTTGTAGATATTTAAAATGGATTGTGCCTGTACATAGACACTTGCACACTTCACATTGCAGAATAAAAAGCATCCAGCCCAGCAATATTAAGCCTGGAATTTCAAGGACCGAGGATGGGAAATAACAAAATGCAAAGGTTTATTCACTTATATGCCAACACATGTGCTGTATATGGTATTTCAGATTATTATTAGGCTAGCCTGTTTAAAAAAAATAAGTAGAAACTATCTAGAACAGCAAACAGTGCAACATAAACCTATAAACCTTACATTTTCATTTGTACCTGTGATTTGCAATTTTAACGTTGCATCACCATTTTGACAATTAATTCCCAAGGTATATTTCAGTTTTTAAAATCTAAAGAGGAAAGCAGATGAATTCCTTGCTGAGGTTCTGCTGGAAATTGACTGAATTCTATTAAGTGAAGGCATGAATCTTTATTCACAACACCATGAGTAAAATGCAGATATTAGAAGAGAATGGAGATAGGCTAACATATCAAAACCCTTGAGTGAATTTTTCAGTTTCTGTGCATTTGTGTCTGCCTTCTTATTTTTATCCCTTTACAAATTTCTGCTGAAGATGCGATATTCCTAGTGAGAAAACTGATGGCAGAATAGAAAGCAGATATACAAATTGACTTCCATATACTATTTTTACATATACACATGGTTAATTTTTGAACCTATACACAGAGTCTTGTTCTCCCTCGATGAGGACAGATTGACTTTTCCACACTCTGCACACTTATGTCACATGGGACATTCAGCTTCACCCTCAGTGTTTCAGGAATACCGCAGTCCCCATCAGTTCATCTTAATGGACCCAAGAACATCTGTGCAAAAGGTTTGCAAAGCAGCAAGTCTCTCCCCTGACAATGTATAATTTGTTTTAACAAAGATTTAACCAATGGATGGTGACATGGGAGCTCCTATCTTCCGTAGTTCCTGAGTAGGAATAAAGGAATCCATGGAGTCAGAAGTAAAAAATGGTGCAGTGGTTAATTTTGAAGTACTGATTTAGGACTGAGGCACAGGGTGCCCAGATACTGGGTTAAGCATTTTTCTAGGAAAGACCTTGAGGGTATTTCTTCATGAGATTAACATTTGAATGGGCAGATTGAGTAAAGCAGATTTCCCTCCCGGATGGGAGTGGGCGTATTTATTTAGCTGAAGCCCTGGATAGAACAGAAAGCTGAGTAAGGGAGAATTTATTCACTCTACCTGACTGTCTTCAAGCTAGGACACTGGTGTTCCTCTGTCTTTAGATTCACACTCAGACTGGAACTTACCCCATTACTTCTCCTGGGACTCCAGTTTGCTGACATCAGATTTGAGGACTTCTCAGCCTCTATAACTATGTGAGCCAATTCTTTGTAATAAATCTCTTTATATATGTGTGTGTATGTGTCGTTACATATTGTGTATATGTATATATAATTGTATATATATGCATACATATATCCTATTTGTTCTGTTTCTCTGGGGAACCCAGACTAATTCATATACGTAACTCAAAAATATATAGTTTCAATATCTTGATAATTCAACATTATGAAGTATTATAATTTTAATCACATTCATGGACGTGTATTTGCAACAAAAGATAAACATTTATATAAACATAAATTTTATACACTGGCTGAAGATTGATAATGAACCCAGGAGGCTAACTTTTCCTATTCCAAATTCCTTCTAAACTTAGGCAAATCATGCAAAAATTAGAGAAAACATGCATCAAGTACCCAAGGTTAAAGAAAGGTATAATTTATCTGCAAATAACACAGAGGAATTCCAGCTAGATGTTTTCTAGGTCGTGTTCAATTGAAAATTTAAAAAAACAACAGTAACGACAACAGAGTAAAAACAAAAAGACAAGAAAGGAAAATTTGGACCCATCAAATGAACTCTATTGATACAGGCAAGAGCTGCAGAGAGCAATCACCTGTGGGAAATGCAGGGAACATTTGTCTTGGAATTCCTTTCTCCAGTAAGAATAATGGCATTAGAAAAGTAATTTCATGAGGAGGTCTAAGAGCTTACCCAAGTAAAAAACTTAGTGGGCGTGAAAGCTGATTTCTCCCCTCCGCAACATGATGGCTTTTCTCTGCATTGGCAGGCCTAGACCAGATACAATGAGCACTGACACCAACGGGACTGTAAGGAGAAAAGGTTAATATCCCACTAGATGTTGGAGAAATATTGGTTATTGATAATCATCTCCCCATTCAAGGGTGAGCAGAGAGGAAATAATCATAACATGTAGCCTATAAAAAGAGTACACACAATAAAATGAGGTGAGCACAGCACCTCAAAAAATCACAGGAAAAACCTACTTTAAAAAATTTTTTAAACCCATAGAATAAAGAAGTAGATTTTAGAAAGTGTCTGCTTTGTCTTGCAGTAAAAAGAAAAAGAATTGAACACCATGAAACAAGAGATGAAAGATGAGAGGATAAGACAACAGACTGAGATATAAAATGGAGCTAGCTGGGAGCCAGACAGAGGGCAAAGGAGCTGAATGAGATAAGGAAAAAATGAAAGGAAACTAAAGATACAATAACTAATTTTAAAACCGCTTTGAAAGCAGTAAAGAGAAGAATCCATACTGTAAAAACTGAATCAGTGATGTGGAAGCTGAACTTTGAGCTTCTTAATTTTTTTTTATTATTAAGCAATGATAAACTTCTAATAGACTAAATTTTAAAAATCACAAATATAAGATTAACCAGAGGGGGGGGAAAGAATGAGAATGATGGCAGAAATTGATATATTTTAAAAGAAACAAATAAATCAATTTAAAAATAACCACCTTGTTAAAACAATACAAAAGTATAATACAGTTGAAAAGCCCCTAAGTAGTATAATAAAGCAAGCAAAAAAGAACATAAAATACATAAACAAGTAAAGGCTAAACATGAGCAAGGGGAAACAAACAGATATATTGAAACATAAGAAAGGAATGCCTATGCCAATACTTTTGAAAAGCTTACTGAAATACATATTGCTTTAGGAAAATATAAATTAATGATCTCCCTAAAATTCAATGATTTAAAAGAAGAATAATCATAAAAGACATTGAATAACTGATACTCCAGGTTTCCCAAGGAATGTTTTCAGATTCATTTGGTATTAGAATTTCTTGCAAGTTCACAAGAAACAAATAATTGTCTCCTGGAAATGGTTCCAGGGCGTAGAAAAGAAAAGAAAAACTGTGTTAATTTTTATCTAGAAGATAACCATTTAACAAAAACCAACAGAAAAACTAAAGATAGAACCCATTTAAGAATATTCTTATTGAAATACTAGCAAAACAAATTGTCTAGTCTAGTATGATAATGAGGAACCAGTATTAGAAAATTCTATTAATATATAGTCATATCAGAGGAACAAAGAAAGATGCTGGAAAGACATTTGATAAGAATATTCAGTATTCATTCCTGATAAAAATGATAATAGCTAACAGGAAAACAGAATCTTCCTTCATATTATAAAAATATTACATAAACCTTTAATAGTGTAATGCTGTCAGTTCTCCCCAAAATTATCTACAGATTTGGTTCAATCTTGGTCACAATCCCAGCAAGTGTGTGTATGTGTGTGTGTATGTGTGTGTGTAAATCAACAAGCCGATACTAAGGTATATATGACAAACCAAGAATATAGCCATGCTAATATGAAGAAAACAAAGTTTGTGTTTTTTTGTTAATAGGTAACCTACAGTAAAAAAGACAGTGTGGTATTTGCACAAGGATGGACAAACAGAATAAGGGAACAGAACAGAATCAGTCAAAAGTTTGTGCTCAGGGATCCAGAAGGCCACATGTGGCCCCAAGGCCACAGGTTTCCTGCCCTTGGAGAGTATTTTAGGCCTTTAGACTTTGCCTTTATTCTGAATGAGATGGGAAGTCATTGGAGTACATTGAACATCATTATATGATCTTATTTATATCTTAATTATCACTTTGGCTACTGTGTTTAGAACAAACAGAATAAGGGCAAGGATGAGAGCAGGGAGAATAGTTTGAAGCCTAGTATAGGAATCTAAGCAAGACATTACATTGCCTTGCTCCAGAGTTCCAGCAGTGGAGCTAGTAAGATGTAGTCAGATCCTGAATTATTTGGAAGAATTTGCTGAAAACTGAGAGATATAATTAGTATGATTGGTATGAAAGAGAGAGAAAGGTCAAGGATCACTTCAAAGTTTGAATCCTGAGCTAAAGGAATAAACAAATTGTAAATTATTGAACTGGAAAAGAATGTGGGAAAAATTTGGGGTGGGGAATCAGGAATTCTTTCTTGGACAAAGTAAATTTGAAATGCCTATTAGATAACCAAGTGGAGATGTCCGATAAATGATTGGGTATCTGAGTCTGGAGTTCATGAGAGAGGTATAAACTGATTGTCATTAAGCATATATTTGTGTCAAAACCCATGGTATAGTGCCTCACCTAGGGAATAAGAAGTGTGTGTACTTAGCCCTGACTCACTTAATACCTGGAGGCAGTGACCAACTCTGGCAAAATCTACTTCCAACTTAAAGAGAATGAGTACTTAGAATTGGCCATTGGTTTGGCCATCAGGATATTACTGCTGACTTTGACAAAAGTTGTGCTGATGGAGTGGTTGGAGCAAAGAAGTGACTTTAGTGGATTTAGGAAAAAAGTAGACTTGAATATAGATGTTATTATTAGATGATAATATATAAATTTAACTTTCTTGGGTATAAAAAAGGCATTGGGGTTTTGCAATAGAATATCCTCATTCTCACGTGATACCTGCTAATGTATTCAGGGTCAAAATGGCATGGTGTCTTCAATTGGGATTTAAAATATTTGGTAAATAAAATTACATATATGGGACAGATAAAGCAAATGTGACAAAAATAGAAAAAAAAAAGGAATTGAGGGAAACATCAAAGGCTTTTCTTTAAAGGATTTTGTAGTAAAAAAGGGTGGAGAACAAGAGGAGGTGGGTGGACAGGGATGATCAAGAGAAGATCTTTACATATGAATGATATGATCATGTGTTTGAAGACTATTGTGAATAATCCAGGAGAGTGTGAAAAATTGATGATGCACAGAAAGAGGTACAATTGCTGAAGCAATGTTAATGAGTGGGCAAGATGAGATGGGATCTAGCATGCAAGCAGGGTCATTAGCCTAATTTTTATTTTCTTCTTGAAATTCTTCATATTTTCCAGATTGTCTATAATAAGTAGACATCACTATCATGCTGTGGTATCTAACTTAAATCTTTATATAAGATCATGTAAATTTGTCTATAAATATTTTATCACTTTCTATAATAAAATAAAATGTAATAAAAATATGTATAGCAAAATGCTTAATGGTTGGAGAAAAGTCAAAGAGCACATGAAGAAAAAAAGGTCAAACAAACAGATATGACTCAGATCATACTAAACTCTATGTAAGAGGTTTGGATTAAATTCAAAATGTGATGGAAATGAATCAAGGGTTGTATGTAGTAGTATGAAATAATCTGATTTATATTTTAAAATTTTTCTTTGTGGAGAATATTGCAGTGCAAGAGTATAAGCAGGAAAAACAGTAAGAAAGCAATTGCAGTTGTTCAGTTAAGAGATGATGCTGGTGAGAAGTGGTTGGACTCTAGACATTGCAAAAGTAAAGCAAGAGGATGGCTGCTGATGAGATGTAGGGTGAAAGAGCAGAATTAAGGATTACATCTAGATTTTTGGCTTGACAACTAGAAAGATGATAGCACCATTTAGTGAGATCGGAGAGCATTCAGAGGAGTAAGTTTGAGAAACAAATTCAAAATTTCTATTTTAGACTTGCTCAGTTGAGATCTCATGCCTCCTTAACTGGAAATCTAGAAATCTGGAACTTCAGGACTAGGGCTCATGTGAATGCAGTTATCAAGAGTATAAATTAAGAAGAGAAAGTCTGAGGACTGAGCCCAGAAAAAGGAGACAGATTCAGCAAAGTGACAGCAACTGTGACACAGAAAGTTAACTATATAGTTTACTTAAAAACATAGCGAAGAAAAGCAATATAAAGAAACTTTCTTAAGAAGAAAGAAATCAAATTGTCAAGTGTTGCTCAGGTTAAACTATATGAGCCCAACACCAAGATGAATATTAGGTTTGGTAAGTGGATGTCATTGTTGACCGAGAAAAGAGAACTTTCTGCAGAGCAATGGAGATAAAATCGTGATGGGAACGTATAAAAGAGAGAATGAGGGATTTCCATTTCTAGTCATATGGTTGACTAGATTTTGCAGAAGAAAATGCTTTCTAGAACAGAACGCCTAAAAAGACTGCCTAAAATATAAGAAATATCTCTTCTAAAGCATGGCTGAGCTGTCAGTAAAGAAAGAGAAACAACCAAAACAAGAAACAATAAAGAATTGTAATTGCAAAACAATATACCTAGAGGACACTACTCAACCCTGGAAGCCTAAGCATGGGTTTAATGACCAACAAGCATTAGGAGGCAAAATACAAATCTTGGGCCTACACAAGTTGAAAATCAAGTTAGAGACCAAGTACAAAGCAGGATACTCTCAATGGCTACAGAAGAAAAATATGCACTTCGAAGAGAGAGACTTGATTATTTCGGCCTTTGGCATAGATCAGAGGGCTGGTGGAAAAAGAAGCTTACGAGAATTCCTAAACAAAATTCAGCATTTATGTGATCTGAGGACCAAAATGCACATCCCCTGTGTAGCCCAAGCCAAAATTTAGTTTAAAGTGGTCACACAGGCTAGGAGTGCCACTGGGTCACCTAGCAAAGTGACCAGCAAAGTCAAATTCTCACTGGAAGAGTGCACTTTAATTACCAGTATCCAAGGATTCTAACAGGTAAAAAACCACCATTAATGTCCTTTCTCTCACGTGTACACACATGCGCACGCACGCGCGCACACACACACACACACACACACACCCCTCATAAGAAATCGAGCCATCAGAAACAAAAGTCAGCAGAAATAACAACCTGTAAACAGGGCCCATAAAACTGCTTATTTTGGTATGATCAGATTTATAATATAAAATGACCAAGTGTCATATACTTAAAGACATAAAAGAAAGGATTCAAAAGTAAAGTATAAGATATTATCAAAAGCAACATGGATATTTTAAGAAACAACTAAATAGACATCTGAAAAAATTGTAATAATTAAAATTAAAAACCAAATTATCATCACATTAGAAAACAGATAGATACGATTTAGGAGACTGTGAGGGTCAGTTTTATGTGTCGAGTTGGCAAAACTATAGTCTACAATTATTCAATCAAGTGCCAATCTAGGAGAAGGTATGAATTTGTAGATGAGATTAAAGTTTATAATTGATATAAAGTAAGGGAGACTTTTCTGAATAATCTGAATGTGCCTGAGTCAGTTGCAGGAAAGGTTTTAAGAGCAGACCTGAGGTTTCCCTAAAGAAAAAGAAATTCTGCTTGTAGAACAGCAGCTTCAGTGCATGCCCAGAGTTCCAGCCTGCCCTTCCTGACAGCCTGCCCTACATATTTGGGCTTTCCTTTCCAGCCCCCACCATCTCCTAAGCCAACTCTCTGCAATAAATCTCTTAATATATATCTCCTTGTTCTGTTTCTCTGGCTGTACTGTGTGACTGATATGGAGATGATTAACGAACTGAGAAAGGATCTGAAAGTCCCCAAATGTAACACAAATACGGACACTTTGAAAAAGAAGTTAAAAAGTATGAAGGATAGAAAATGAATGCCAATATACATTTTTATTATATTCAGAAGAAAACATTAAAGGGAATAGGGAGAAGAAATATAGAAAGAAATATTGCTTGTATTTTTTACAGAATTGGTAAAAGATACTGTGATGGTTAATTTTATGTGTCAACTTGGCTAGGCTATGATGCCCAGATGTTTCCTCAACCACCAGTCTAGATGTTGCTGTGAAGCTTAATATTTAAGTCAGCGTACTGGGAGTAAAGCAGAGTACCTGCCGTCGTGTGGGTGAGCCTCGTCCAGTCAGTTGAGCATCTTAAGAGAAAAGGCTGAGGACATCAGAAAAAGAGGAATTCTGCTTCCGGACAGTGTTTGAATTCCAGCTGCAACATCACCTATTCCCTGGGTCTCCAGCCCACCAGTCTGCCCTACAGATTTTGAATTTGTCAGCGCCCACAATTATGTGAGCCGGTTGCTTAAAATAAATCTCTTTCCCAATCTCTCTCTCTCTCTCTCTCTCTGCACTTATACATCTTACTAATGCAGATATTAACAATTAGATTAAAGAAGATAAAAAATCTAAGATAAAATGATATTCGCATTTTTGTGAAACTACAAATCTCCAAAAATAAATAATATTTTGAAAGTAGTCAGAAAAAAATTACCTATAAATGAACAGTAATAAAAGTGATGGCTGACTTCTCAAGGCAAAAAAAAAAAGGAGCAAAATAAAAACAGGTAAAATTTGTAATTAAATAAATAAAAATAAATACATAAAATGTCTTGAAAGTCCTGTAAGATAGCAGTAAGCACAGTACTATACATTTAAAATATTATATTTTAAGAAAAAAATAAAGCCATTATCAAAGGAAAAGGAACTTAATAAATTCATTACCAACAGACATTCACTAAAGGAAAATCTAAAGGATATACATCACAAAAATACAAGGAATATAGTCCTAGAAGGAAATCTATAAAATGTTAGAAGAAATGGTGAGAAAAAATTAATTGTAAACTGTCTCATAAACTCTAAATATACAGCTGATTAAATAACAGTAATACCTAATTTGTAATCTTAAAAATTATGACAGAACAAAGAATCCTGACTACCATAGCAAATAAATCTAAAGAGATTTAATAGGAGTAAAAATATTTTTCAGGAAGAGAATAAAGATATCTTTGAGACTATATTATTTTAAATATGCATGCTAAAATTTATAAGGAGTAAACTAATGCATGTAAATTTAAAACCAGTGGGGGGAAAACAAAGAAGAAGAAAGGAGGGAGGAATGGAAAGAGGGACGGAGGGAGAAGTTGAAAAAATAGCACAAAATAAGGTAATGGACATGAATCTAGTAATCACAATCAATTTAAAGGACAAAAAGCTTCAATTGAAAATTTTAAAAGCAAATAAAACTGAACAATGTACTGTGTATAAGAAACATATTTAAAAAATAAGGACTCAGAAAAGATCAACATTAAAAGTCTGGGTACAATTAGGAGATCAAACTGCATAGCAATTTGAATAGGGAAAGTTTAATACAAAGAATAACTAAACTATGATAAAGCAGTAACTATACAGAAGTAATGAGAACTCTAAAGGGTACTGTGTTTTTCAGGGTTCTCTAGAGAAACAGAATGGATAGGAGATATATAGTTATATAGAAAGAGATTTATTACAAGGGATTGGCTCACGAGACTATAGAGACTAAGAAGTCCCACAATCTGCCATCTGCAAGTTGGAGGCCCAGGAAGACCAGTCATGAAATTCCAGTTGGAGTGTGAAAGTCCAAGAACTGGGGGACAATGGTGTAAGTTCCAGTCCAAGTCTAAAGGCCTGAGAGTGGAAAGTGCTGATGCTTGAAGGCAGAAGATGGATGTCCCAGCTGGAGCAGAGAGTGAATTCCCCCTTCCATCCACATTGATGAGGACAGGTCTTTATAGTGTCTACTGAGTTAGGAGCTAACCTCTTCCAGAAATACTCTCACAGACCCACCTGGAAATAATGTTGTACCAGCTCTCTGGGCATTTCTTAGCCCAGCCAAGTTGACACATAAAATTAACCAACACAGATACCCTAGGGCATAAAGGGAATACCCAGGGGAGGGCTAACTAGGAAGGGGAAAGGGGCACCTCAAGGCTGGATGTCAGACCTAACTGAATAAGGTGTGGTGGCAGCCCCTGATTCATTGGGAAAGCAGAGAAAAGGTCCCCAGGTGCAGGTGAGCTGCGCTGCTGAGTGGGTCTACAGAGGGAGGATGAGCATCGTGAGCCCACCCTCTGAGAACACAGAGCTCACGTCGGGAGTAACACAGGAGGAAACCCTCTGAATTGTTGGCAAGCCAAGGCTGCCGAACATTAAGCTTATGATTGTCTATTTCATTTATCCCTGAACATTAATGAAGCACCTATAGGAAGCATCGTCAGAGAATGCAATAGTGGGTGCGTAGTGAGTCTCCTTCACCTCATGGGGCCAACAATTTAATGTTTGTCCCTTCGGAAAGGTAACAGTGTGTTACACTCCCGAAACAATACTCTACCCCACGTTAAAGATAGTAATTCAATCGTCTCTTAGCTTTTCTCTTATCTAGTTTAAACATCACAATTTCGTTAGTTTTCATGGAATCAATTTTCTCTCTTTAAACACCTCTGCTTCTCTTCTGTGAATCGTCTCTATTGTTTTTCATATGTCTTTAGTGCATTGAATACAATAGGACACATAATTAAAAGGACAGTGACATTTTTATCAGGCTCATTCTTGTAAGAATCATCTTTTAATGTGTTTAGAAGCATGTTCTTCATGAACAACTTACATTAGGTCCTTCCCAAGCCTACATTTGTTCTGGAGTTTGTGCTTTTCTCCTGTTTTATTTCATCCTGCTTTATATGTAATCTTAACTGGAGAATTCTTATTTTCTCCACTCACTGAAATACTAAGTATTAATAGAATAACTCTTAGGACATTTGATGTGGGAGGACACTTTTAAAGTAGCATCCATTCTAGCCCAAGTTTTTCCTAAGCTATTACTTTGGCCTTCAAGCTATGTTTAGGAAACATCTAAGAACAGAAAGGAACATATTCCAGAGGTATCCTTGTTAATCAGAATGTTATATGGGGTAGAACTGAAAGCCTTAAAATCAAACTATATTACATCTTTTATGCCCCCATTTGCCTGTGTAACCTGTCTGTGAGATATGTTATTTACAAAGATATGTGTTGTACCTGGGACTTTTCTAGAATATCACTAGATTGATTGTTGATTATTCTTTTGTCTTCACTGTCATTCACACTGAACTACTCTCATTTGTCAAATCAACTTTTCTTCTTTTTAAAAAAAATGAGAACACTATTCATTTCCCTAATTCTTCCACAAATTATCAAAAAAAATGCATTTTTATTATCTCCCATTTCTGAGTAATTTTTTAATTAAAGCCAAGTTTAGATCTCTGACTGTCTCCACTTCACTGATTCTTTTCTGGGATACTTGAATTTAATTCAGAATGTTATCTATTTATTTTCCAAAACATGTAAGATAATAAAAGTAGCAACTAGGCATTGACTACCTAAATACTAAATGCCTAGTATTGTAGTACATGAATCAGATATACTAAATTTAATCCTCTTGACATTGTACCAAGATATTCTTAGACCCATTCTATAAGTGAGGAAATTGATGTGTATAAAGGCTAAAAAACATGCAACAGAGCTACAATTTCACGTATTCCCTCTTCCAGGGTCTGTTCTTTAGGCTGTTACTAATTTTTCCTCAGACCCCTTTTTCACTTTCACATAAAATATATGAGGAAGGCTCAAAACTTTTGCCATACACTTATATTGATTGAATATGTGTAGTATTATACATTTAATGCTTTTGTTCTTAAACTCAAAATTCTGAAAACATTTTTTAGAATCTTTTTACATACTTTATTTTGAATATGTTACAGAGAACAATATTGTGTCTACCTTCAAGGGACATTTGTCAAATGGTTTTTGGGCATTTTGTAGACATATCTTTTTTTTTATTATTTCAGCATATTGTAGGGGTACAAAAGTTTAGGTTACGTATATTGCCCATGCCCCCTTCCCCCGCCCCAAGTCAGAGCTTCAAGTGTGTCCATTCCCCAGTAAATGTGATTGATGGGAAGGTTCTAATCTTGTCTCCAACACCACCTTCTTGGCTGATCTGGCTGAGTCACCTGTATTCTCTGTGAGACTCAGTTTCCTCATTTATCCATGAGAGGAGGGGGACTTAAGGACTTGAAGTCTGTTTCAACTCTAGGATTCTTTGTTGTTTTGTACTTCCCCCATTTAGACCAATGAGTTACTTTTATTATAGCCACGAAAGATGACTTAGATGGGCTTGATCTAGTCCATCCAAACCATTGCATTTGTATGTATATGTAGATACAGGCAAGTGGAGAAGGAATTAATAACTTACAGCAACACAGGCCATTTATGTGGGTGTTTGCCTTCACACAGCATGTGAGTGAGTAGAGAAGGTGTTTTTATTTGATCTGTCCAGAGCACAGCTATGTGTGTGCTCTCATTACTCTACTTAAAATTCTTATGTTTTTGTCCAAAAGTGACCTGTTCTATTTCATATATGAAAGCTTCACATTAAAAGAATATGAGGTAGCAAATATCTTTACTGAAACGCTGTTGGCAGCTGAAATCACTGACAACTTCCTGGCTGTGATTCATAATCTATATTGGTGCCTTTGAGACAGCAGGCTATTGATTTTTCTCTGTCTATAATCCAAGACCATATACAGAGCTTGTTAGACATCTGTGGGAATATAAACTGAGTTTTGATACAAGTTAGGAAGGTTCTCTTAGCAGGGCACTTAGTTTTTGTCTTAGAAAAAATCTTTACATAAGTGTAATCTTCGTGAACTTTTTAAAGACAAACAATTCAATATAAGTTAGATCGCAGGCTTTGGAATAGAGAACACTGAGTTTTTTTTGTTGTTGTCTGAGTTTCTTTTTTTCCCAGAGTTTAAATAAAACAGCTTTCTTCAGTAGCTAGCAAACTGCCTATTAAATAGTGATTGAGGCTTTTTCTCTTTGTTATATACAAAGATACTTTTTATTTGCTGAGACTAAGTGGAATAGATTTTAATTGCTTTAGGGAGATAAATATAGGGCATAGACCTGAATAAAATTGTTAAAAGTCATATGGTATTAACCATAGAGCTGTTTCTAAATAAATGAATGGGACTTTTACATATCAGAAGTCTTCTTAGACCTGAAAAATATTGTAGCTGTTTCTGAACCATTGTGTAAATGTCTGACCAAGAAATACAAATGGGTTTTTTAAAAGTAGATATCTCAGAGAGCAAAAAGGAAAGCATAAGTTTTCCCCCAAGGTAATTTCTTAAGTAACAGAGTAAGTAATGTTTATCTAACCCTAATACCTTAGAATGAGTGTGTATTACAAATTCAGGTGTATGCACGTTTCAGTATAAAAACTGAAAATAAAGAACACTCACAAATGACTACTACTCCAAAATGTGTAATTTCTATACAAAATTATCTAACTAAAATGTGTTGTTTGCATTTTTATATCGTGCTCATTTTGACTCTGTTTTTTTTATCAAATATTTATTTTAGTAAAGATAACACCTGATATTTACAGATGATACATTAAGTGCTAAGAACTCTTTAAAATGCTCTACCTGGATTACTCGTTTGATCTTCACAGTATTCCTGAAATGATTATTCAGATGTGGACACTGAGACAGAAATATGTCAAATATCTTGCCCAAGGTCACAGAGCTAGTAAAGATTGGAGTCAAGATGAAAACCCAGGCTGTATGAATCAGGAGATTATACTCTTAAACTCTGCTTGTCTAACTTCCCTTAGAGTATTTTAAGCAAACTAAGGGCAAGAATTTTTATTGAGTCACCTTTGTATCACCTGCAGTATTTAGCATATTACCTTGTGCACTGATGCTCAGTAAATACTTATTAATATAAATTGAATCATAGAGGAAATATGTAAGGAAAATAAAATTAACTTAGACAAAGAATAATCAATGTTTAGTCCTGTGTGACCTGAGACACACAACTTAGAATAGTGTTTCTCACTGTTTCTTTAAAGGATGCAAATATCCCATCTCGATATGTATAGTTCCTGCAAATCTAATAGATTATGATATTTTTTAATGTTTAAATAATAAAAATAATGAAAATTTTGTTCCAAACATTTTTAAAATATTAGTATAATATTAAAAATTTTTTCAAACTATATAGCCATTCTTCATTCTATCCCATCCCATTGGCTGAGAATCACTTAATTTCTAAGTATACCTCTCCTAGGTAAACTTATCTAGTTTTACAAATGTACCTGTAAATCTTTATAAGTCTATTAATTTATCTGTTGAAGAATAATAATATGTAAAAACATCTTAATGTCTTATATTCATTTTACATTAAAAATTATGAATGCAATAAAATAAAAAGCTAGCGTAAACTGAAATTTATCAAAAAGCTAAGCAGAATAAATGGACCTTCATCTAAAAAAATAATTCTCCTAGTGCAAAAAAGAAGAAACAAGGGGTAAATAATAGCAACAACAACAACAAACATTTCACTGCAGTAGAAAGAAAACGCTTCCAATTAAAAGACAATTTCTGAAAATCATTCACTGCAGGAACTAAAAAAGATAATAATTTTAGAAAACTATTTTAAACTCTCCACAGGATTTAAGAAAATTCAATGAAATAGAGGTGGAAAGGCATAATAAGAGAATGGGCTGAGATGAAAGATTACTTGATGACACGAAGAGGAAGAAGTATGAGATTAAAAAATAGTTTTAGTATAACTAAAAAAGTAGAAGCAGAATTAAAATTTTAACTCGAAGCAATGATAAGTGAAATGTATATGAAAAAATAAATTATAATAATAAAAACAATGTTATACACACCAAACTGAAATAAATTTGAAAACCCTAAGTAAAATAAATATATGGAAACATAAAATTACAAAAGTGAAAAAAGAATAAACGGAAGCATAAATAAACTAAATTGCAATAAATAACTAAAGATACCCGATTAAGATGGTTTTTTGAATGTTACAAATTGTCAAGGAATAAATAATTGTTATTTTATGAATTGTTACAGAAAACAGAATAAGAGTAACAAAATTCTTAGCTAACCTACTCCCCTAGGTTTGGATAAAAAGGCATGAGAAAGTAGGACTTGTCCCAGAAATGGAAAAACAGTTAAACATCAGAAAATCTATTGCTGGATTTCATCATTAGAAGGCATTAAGAACAAAAATTCTACAGAACACTTTTTTGCAACAACATGGATAGAACTGGAGGCCATTATCTTACATGAAAAAACTCAGAAACAGAAAGCCCAATAATGCATATTGTCACTTTTAATAGGAGCTAAATAATGAGTATACACATACACAGAGAATGGAATAATATACATTGGAGATTTGGAAGGGCGAGAGGGTGGGAGAGAGGTGTGGAATAAGAAATTATCTAATGGGTACTAGGTACACTAATCAGGTGAGGGTCACACAAAAAGCCCAGACTTCACCACTACGTAATATATCCATGTAACAAATCTGTACAGGTACCCCCTAAATTTATACAAATAAGAAAAGAAAAAACAATATATAAACTTTAAAACCTATTTAGAGTTTTAAAATTGCACATGAAAAATGCAAGAGAATTTCTTCAAGGTCATCCTACAAAAACTTGCAGCAAGTATTATCCTTAATGAAGAAAATTAAGGCACAGTCCCTTTTAAATGAGAATGAAGACAGTGATGAAAACTATGACTATTCTTTAATTATAGTACTGGAGGTCCTATCTTCTGTAATAATATGAGAGAGAAGGACAGAGAGAGAGAGAGAAAAGAGAGAAACCTGGCTTTAAAAAGGGATTAAAAACGAGACCTAGTTATTCTGGGTTTGGCCAAGATTGTGAAATAGCACAGGCTGCTAGTTCCTTCTCTGAACCCTGGGTAAGCTAGTAAGGGAAAATGGAACCAAGGAAACAGCAACAACAACAACAACAAACTAGAAATATCTGAGTTGATAAATGGCTCCTCTGAACTGTATGTGGGACAGGGGGAGTGGTTAGAGTGCTGGATAGAGTGCTATTCACCGCAGAGTGCTATTCACCCCAACTGTGATGAGAAAGCTGTCCCCTGACTTTATATAACCTAGAGACCTTAAAGGGGTGACTGCCCTTGGAGCAGAGCATGGCTGACAGTGTTCTCGGAGTATAAACAGGGGAGAAGTAGTTTGATTTTTTTTCTCTTTTCTTTTCCACCCTCTTGCCTTATGCCAATAATTTCCTTTTCCATTCCTGCAGCAATCTATGATAACGGTTCATACCTCTTGTGTGGTTGTCAAGAGATACAAAGTCAAAGAAGTCAAAAATGTGCCAGGGTGACAATTTGAGGAAAATAAGTATATTTCTCAGACATTTGCTCCTTTACCCTTTCACCTCCAAACAGTTCAGGTTGGGAGAAGGAGACTGCTCCTTCTAGGGTACTTCTCCTCGGGGATCTGAAGATGAGCGACAAGCTGGTGAGTGACAAGAGTGACAAACTGGAATTTTGTTGTGCCCTGGCATCTCTATCCAAGGCATCAACCCTTTCCCTCTGTACTCACCAGACTAGGTTGTTGCTGCCTAACTTCCCCAAACATTTTTTTAGGGCATAATTCTAGAACCCATAAAAAAATCTATTCTTACCAGCCAAAATAATGAGATACAACAAATCAAAAGCAAAATATAGTATCTGAAGC
Source organism: Varecia variegata (assembly GCA_028533085.1). Classification (NCBI taxonomy): domain Eukaryota; kingdom Metazoa; phylum Chordata; class Mammalia; order Primates; family Lemuridae; genus Varecia; species Varecia variegata. The sequence continues at coordinate 69,033,583 of CM052438.1, read as the reverse complement.
AGAAGTATTTCAACAGATGGGTCAAGAATATAAAATAAGTTTAATAATATACTAAAATAGATAAAAAGAAAATATTAACAAAAATGATTTATAAAAACCCAAGTAAAACCTGAAGATATGAAATTAGATATGAAATATTAGCCAGATCATTCTTGTATGACTTGCTACTTAGGAAATGCAAAAGGATCAATGAATTAATAAAACAAGTATGACAGTTCAGCAAGGTTGTCAGATATAAGATCTACCTACAGAAATTAACCATCTAGAAATTACAACATTTAATAGGATTCTCTAGAAACTCACCTAACCAAGAATGCAGATGTCCTTTATGATGAATATGTTAAGACTATTAAGGAACTTTAAAAGAGGCCTAAATAAATGAAAAGAGACATGATGTTCATGGATGGCAAAATGTAATTTGATATCAATTCACCCCAATTAATCTATAAATTCAATTAAATCACAATGCAAACACCAGAAAGATTCTTATTATTAGTTGACAAACTGATTCTAAAATTCATATGGGGCTGGGCCTGGTGGCTCATGCCTGTAATCCTAGCACTTTGGGAGGCCAAGGCAGGAGGATCATTTAAGCCCAGGAGTTTGAGGTTGCAGTGAGCTATGATGAAATCACTGCACTCTAGCCTGGGCAACAGAGTAAGACCCTGTCTCAAAATATAATAAAACACAATAAAATGATAAAATAAAGCAAAATTCATATGAAAGAATAAATTTTCATCAATAGCTAAGAAATTTTTTAAAATTAAAGAAAGATAATTTTCCCTACTAGATATTAAGATATTAAAAAGTTAAAATCATAAAAAATAAGAGTGGGGTATTTGTGTTGGGAAAGACAAATATATCACTGAAAGAAAAATAGATAGACATCACGTAATAAATGAAGAAGAAATGTAAGAATTAGTTCTAGATGGTATTGGAAAGACTGGCTCACTGTTTATGGAAAAATCAACATTATCTATACATTGCAAAATGTGAAAAATTGATTCTAAGTAAATTAAAGACTTCCATATGAAATACAAATGAAGAAAAATATCTTTTTGATCATGGGATAGAAAAAGATTTTTAATTAACACTCAAAAATTACAAATTGATCAGGGTAAATTTATTAATTCAACCTTCTCAAAATTAAAGACTTTAATTCAAAATCTTGTATCCCAGATATATTTTAAAAATAAGCAAAAAAAAGGATACTTTTTTCATAAAAGATGTGTAAAACATACAGAAATTAATATCTAAAATATCCAAAGAATTCCTTCAGGTCATCAAGAAAAATACAAGAAACCCAATTTAAAAAGCCATGGTCAAAGTAAATAATTTTCTTGTAAGTGAAGAAGAGAACAACTTTCTAGTCACTCAGAAAGGAGGGTTGGAGGAGAGGCCCCATGAGATCATAATTTTCATCCAACATATTTGAAGAAACAAAGACAAATCTTATGAAGGGCTATTGAGAATCTGGAGAAATAAGAGCCCTCAAAATCTGGTATTGGGAATATGAACTGGTGGAGACATTTTGGAGGATAGTATGGCAGTATTAAATGAAAAAAAGTATATTTATATCCTAAACTTAGCTAAACCTACCCTAGGAATATATCCACAAAAATGCTCACATATGTTCATACAGGGATGTGTATTGTAGAACTGGATTTGGTAACAAAGGTTTGGAGATCACTTGGATGACTAAATAAAATATAGAATTTACATGGTATGTACATAGAATAATTTTCAGCAATCAGTTAATGACTATTCTCACATATAGTGACATGGATGCCTCCCAGAAACATAGTGTTGAATGGGAAAACAAAGAATAAAAATTTTATCAAAACTCCACTTCCATACAATTAAACACTCAACCAAACAATATAATTTACAAGGATGCACACAAATAAATGCTTTAGTAGATGTCTATGGGGCTAAGTGGAGAGGAGTAGAGATAGAGTAATAAATGGAAAATAATAAAATAGATAAAAAGTATGGCTTTGGAGTAACAAAATGAAAGTGTTTCACAAAATGGGAATATGGTTAATTCAAATCAACACATCTGAGTTCCAAAAAATAAAATAAAATCAGGGAAATGTGATAGAAATCTGAAAAACTTCATTATTGAAGGAAAAAAAAGGAGAGAATATAATAGATATCAAAGATAAAAATAGATATGCTCAGGAAAAAAATTAACTGTTTTATTAGAAAAATAAGACATAATTGAACTAAATTCTTCTTATTAGATAATAAAATTCTGAATATGTAAATGAAAAGGATTGTCATATTCCAGGAAACATCAAAAAAACCTGAGAATATCAGTTATCTGTAGGTGTGTTACAAACTAACTCAAAATTTAACAGCTGAAAACAACAAACAAACAAAGTGTTTGGCTAAACACTTTGTTAGCCAAAACTATTTTTAAGTTAAAAGAAAACTCTGTAAGATTCTATTCAGGAAAAAATTGGAGGAATGATAACTAAAATTACTGGCATAAACTTCACTGTAACACCACATGTCAGAGAACAGAATTTTAAGGGTAAAATATTGTCAATTCTACATAAACACATTTCATTATTAGTCAAGATGTTTCAAATGTGAAAGCAACAAAAAGGCATACAAAAAGATATACAAAAAAAAAAAACCACCTATAATCCTCAACACATTACTTGAAGATATAGTCCAGTTAAATTATCAGAGCACAGATATGTAAAAGAAAATAGTGATATGTAAAGAATTGACACTTTTCTCTCTCTTCTCGGAATATGCCTTTGGTAAATAATCAAATAGAAATTCACACATTATATGTGTAACAGTCTTATTATATGCAAACAAATAGAAAAAAATATTGAAAAGTTAAAAATATAGAACATTACAGTGATGGTAAATTGTATTGACATTAGAAGTCATTTTTATGAAGCAAAATTTTTATTGGCACAGAAAATGTTTATGATTAAATCTTAGTAAATAAGACAAAATTTACATATATTGTAATTCTTCAAATATCAATACAATTTTATTAAAAATATTCCTGGAAAATATACCAGCTAAAACATTTGGTTGTGTATCCTTTCGGTTGCAAACAGTAAGGAGTATTTTTAAGTTTTTCTTTATAATTTTGTACTTTCCTACACTAAGAGTTCTATAATCAATTATAACAAATAAATTGTTTTTAAAAACCAGATAGAAAGATTTCAAGAATATACCCAAAGAAAATATATACCAAAAAAAGTAGAAACCTCTGAATATCTACTCTTACAATGAAGTTTGAATGGGAGGCATTCAGCGTTTTTTAATCATGCCCGAGCCTGATCCCCTGAACACAATCACTGCCAGAATCATAACGAAATGTAATTGGCACTCTCAGGTTGTATTTATTGTCTTTATAACAGATAGACAACAGAAAACATGGACTAAAATCAGGAAATGTTTTATCATGTTACTTGTATCCTTATAACCCAGTGTGATGCTTGGTTTGCATTTGGTACCTGGTTTATATGGAAAAGATAGAAGAAAGTGGAGAAAGAGAGGGAAGAAAAGATGATAAGAGAGAGAGAGAGAGAGGAAGGAAGGAATGAAGGGAGGGAGGGAGGAAAGGAGGGAGAGAAGTAGGGAAGAAAGAAAAAATGAAAAAATAAAGGAGAGAGAAAGTAAAAGAAAGAATGAAAGAAAGAAAGAAAGGAAGGGGAGGGGGAGAGAGAGGAAGGAAGAGGAATGGGAGAGAGGAAGGAAGGACAGAAGGAAGGAGGGAGGAAGGGAAAGAATGAAGAAAAGGAAGAGAATAAAAAAAGGAAGGAAAGAAGGAGAGAGAGAAAGGAATGATTTGAAACATGAAGGGCAGCAGTGGGCATACTCACAAGTCAAGGTGGACAATAAAAAAAGATTATCAGCAGTATAAACCATTTCAATTTAATAAGTATTGACTGCACACATTACCAGGTCAAAATATTACCTCTTTGCTTCTAGAGTCACTTTCATTTGTTCATTGATAAAACATTTTTTTAGAACATAGTGTAGACAAGGCACTGAGTTACAATGGAAAACAAGATGGATGTTCTTCCTTGTCTGATGGAGTTTAAAGCATCACTTGGTCAGTTGAACTAAAGGTGCAGAACACCAAAATATAAGCAAATCCATGGCGAAGGAGTCAATGTGAATTTCACATTTTGGATAAAATATTTTTCACATGTAAAAGTTTAAAAGAATGAGATGAGAACAGTGGGTGCAATGGGCAAAATAATTAAAACACATTAATGATATTTTTTGCTGCAGAGGCCTCAGCTCCAGTAACCTGTGCCTTGTGTGCAAATTACATTTTATACATATGCCTCGGTGACAATGGAGTATGCTTAAGTAAGGGAGACATGACACACTACAAAGACAGTAGTAGTATTTTTGTTTGTTTGTTTTATTTTTTCCCAGAAATAAAAGTCTTCCAGATGTTCCTCCTCAAATATTGTGATACCTGTCAAAATAGACTCTTTTCTAACACGGAAAAAATAGACCTCCAGTGCCTAATACAAGAGACATAATCATAACCAGAAAATTCTGAAATGGTTTCATCTACAGGTCAGAAGCCAACAATATGAAAGAGAAACTGGTGATAAAAGTATCAGCAGCAAAGAAAATAAAGCTTGCAATGGTTTAAAAAAAAAATACTGCAGCAAAAGAAAATAAATGCAAAATAAAAGAAATCCAAATCAAAAATCAAAAGAGTTTACAGAAATACATTTATTTGTTCACTGAAAAAAAAAATGTGGTAAGCACCTAGCATTTAAGAGGCAGTAACTACATCAGATATTTGCAGTAATAGTGACAATGTCATAAAGCAATAGTAAGATTATAATGACAAATTAATAAAATTAATTTGTGACTAGATCTTGCCACATGCTTCATATAGGTAAGTTTTATTTACTTTTCATTACAATCCTATAAAACATTTTTAAAACAATCTCCATATTAGAGATGACAAAATAGGCTGTCAAATGTTCAGGCTTTTGACCAGCCTATATGTACAGTGCAAGAAACACTAATAAAATTGGGCATTGAGTCCATCACACAATATTTAAAATCTTTTAACAGGCAAAAAAACAGTGAGACAATAAATATTATAAAGTGTTGAGTCATACCAGTTTAATTTTAACCTCCGTTCTAGTATTTAATAGCAGTGTGAGATAAGACTAGTTATTTAACATAATCTGAGTATGTTTCTTCTGCAGTAATGTATACAAAATAAAATGTGCCATATAAGCGTGTTTTCCAAATTAAATGACTTGCATGACCCACAAAAGAAAACACTGGCTTAGTGGACTTTGTTAAACTTAAAAACCTCCTCTGTGAAGACAGTGCTAAGAGAATGAAAAGACAAACCACAGACTGGGAAAAATATTTGCAAAACACGTATGTGATTAAAAAAACCTTGTATCCATAATATTAAAAAAGACTTTTTATACTCAACAAAGAAAACAAACAACCCCATTTAAAAATGAACAAAAGATATGATAGGCAGCTCGCCAAGATGGTACAGAGATAGCAAATAACCACGTGAAATGATATTCAACATCATTTATCATTAGAGGATTAAAGCAACAATGAGATACCATTACACATCTATTGCCATAACTAAAATCCAAAACATTGACGATACCTAATTTTGGTGAAGATATAGAGCTAGAGGAACTCTCATTTGTTGCTGTTGGGAATGCAAAATGTTATAGCAACTTTTGAAGAAGGTTTGGTGGATTTTTTTTAAAGCTAAACATGGTCTGACCATTTGATCCAGCAATAGCACTCCTTGGTATTAATTAATTGAGTTGAAAACTTATGTTCACACCAAAACCTGAGCACAAATGTTTATAGCAGCTTTTTTCATAATCACCAACTAGAAGTGACCAAGGCATCTTTTCATATGCAAATGGATAATCAAAATGTAATACATCCATACAATGAATATTATTCAGAGATAAAAATAAATGAGCTACCAAGTCATGAAAAGGCATGGAGGAATTTTCATTGCATGTTGCTAAGGGATAGAAGCCAGTCTGAAAAGGCTACATACGGTATGGTCCAATTATATGACATTTGGGGAAAGACCAAAACTGTAGAGACAGTGAAAAGATAAATGGTTACCAGAAATTCAGAGGGAGGAAAGATGAACAAATAGGTGAAGCACAAGCAATTTTTAGGATCGTGAAGCTATTTTGTACGATATTGAAACTGTAGATGCATGACAGTCTGCATTTGTCAAATCCATAAAACTTTACAACACACACTGAACATTAATGTATGGATTTAAAAAATCATTTAGGAAATAGTAGAATTCCAGGAAATATGCAAATTATGTCAAGAAAATAGAACTATTACTATATTACAAATGTTTGAAACAATTTCACTGAAGAGGATGGAAGAAAAGGTGGTGGCAGAAGTAACTTTGTAAATAACTGCATGTAAACACTATACTCTAGAAGATACAGTCATTTCCTAAGAGGGTACAATTTTTTTTATACTGCTATACATGTATACTGGAATGGAACAATTAGATAAGTAGATGACGTATTGTGGGAGCCAGGTTTCTTATTGTTGGAGTGGAAATTTACAAATAAGCAAGAAGTGGAGGATAGAATGATCTATGTGGTAATGAGTTAGAGTTGGAGACATCAGTAAGAACTCAACACCAGCATATCTGTAAAACCATTGTGAAATCTATTAATAAAAAATACAAAAAAGAAATAAATGATTAAGAATATATGGTACACCTGTTATAATTTGACACATAGCAGGTGCTCAGTCATTTGATTAACCAGTGGTTTGATTATCGGATAAGGACAACAGAATATCCTGAAGTGAGTATGGATGTAGCTTCAAGGCTAGCAAATTGTAGTGAACTCAAATTCAAGTGTCATTATTATACCTGTAGATTTCATTATTTATAGAGTAGAGAGTTGTGTTAACGTTTGATTAGCTGCTTAGTAAATATTAATGTAATTTTATCCAAATTGCTGTAAGATCAATCTCAAAGAAATGTTTTGTTATTGTTGTTATTGAGCAATTCACCCTTTGAATTATGTTCAAAGAAATCTTTCTTTGTAAAAACAATTTAAGGTATTATCCACAAGGATCTAATGTCCTAGAATGAACTGTACAGTCATCTAGAGATAATGGCACCTTTACATAATGAGTAGAAAAGTGTCTACGTGTGGGGGTTGGAGGCTGGGGAGAGGATGAGCCTGAAGCATGGAGAACATGCTTTCAAACAGAAGAACACAATAAGAACAATTACAGTACTTAATTTTGCTAGTAAATGAACATCAAACCATTTTTTTCCTGTATGAAGAACTCCAGATAAGCCAGTGATGATGAATTTATTTTCATCATCTAACCTGATGTAAAGAGGCCACTCCACTAATATCCTGATCATTTCCCCTCTCTTAGAGAAAATGTTAAATACGATCGCATGAAAAGTTTGGATCAAATCACACACATTGTTCTGCTCATTAGGGGATTTATTCTCAATTCTTTATAATCTCTTCTATGGGATTGCTATCTAACACCTGGTATCTATGAATGTTGGTGGAATATTTAATTTTTTTTCTTTACTGTTTAAGAAGTTACAGAATATCACTTATTGTGAAAACGAATGCATTTCATGAATAATATAATTAATTTGTACAAGTAGAGAAGTTCAATTATGAGAAAGTTCCATATGAGAAATATGACTGGATGTGTCAGGAGAATAGGAAGGAAGAATAAAATTTTAAAATACTCCTCCATTGAAAGCTCATTCTCTTTTTAAATTATTTAAGAATCTGAAAAATGTTTAAAGTAGCAGTTAGAAAATGTGTCAGCTTACCTAAAATGATAAAAATAAAGTTAACATTAATTATAATCCTATACTTAAAAGAATTAATATTTGTTGATTCTTAAACTTAGAAGTATAGTTAGTAGTATTTGACTAACCCGGCATTTCTCACAAAATTAACAGAGAATTAGCATCTGATGGACTCTGAATATCTTTTATCTCCAAGTATAATTCACCAGGATCTCTAGTCACTTTATAGTATGAACAACAAGAACCAATTCTGGAACATTAAGCAAAGATCCTGTATTTCTTTAATGATAACTATGCAACAGTACTATTCACATCCAAGTCATAATTGTTGGCTGTTTCTGAATTTGTCTGCTTCACTGAGCACAAATGGGAAGAGCAGAGAGATTCAGTAAGGCCTCTATTCTTCAGAGATTAAAGAGACATGCTTTATTCTTTCTACAGTTAAACCAAGAACATTCTTTTTTTTTCTTTTTCTCATGTTTTAATATTTTTTTATTTTTAGTATGCTCAGGAAAAATCATTTGGCTTATTTTATTTCCAAGACTGAAATTCACTAAACCACAGTGTTTCTCCATCAATTTCTAATCATTCATATACATACATACATACACACACACACACACACACACACAGGCACACACACGTGTGCGTGCGCATGCGTGGGAGAGACAGAGACAGAGAGAAACCAAGAGAGACGGCTCTTTCTGCACTGTGGTCTTGATCTGATTTACATACCTGGAATGCATTTCTATTGCTTATTGGCAACTTAAGTTTGAATTGCACCTTGCCACCTGCCACCACTTTAGCACTAAAACAGTCTAATTAATTAGTTCTTGTCTAGGGCCATGCTACCTATTACATGTGTTACGTAAGACATAAACCCCACAAGAAGGAGCCTAGGATTGTATTGAAGATATAAGGCTTACTTTCAAACACTATAACAAAGAGTATTTCACAGTATAATGAGAGCTAAATGAACCTTCTTCTGTTCTTTTTCACTGACTCCTCTTTTCTGTTGTCTTTCTGGGATGCCAAGTATCTTCTTATTCTTCCTCCCTGTATATCTTTTCCTCCATGGGTAATTAAGTTCCATTAGTGACTTCAAAGGACATTTTACTGAAAGGTACAAATTCCGCTATACAGTTTGCAGTGTGTGTACCCATGCACACATAGGCACACCCCACATTTACCAAATATAATTGGTGTGTGTCTATCTCAGATTCCAGTCCAATGGGAAAGACTTCTTGTCCCTAAGGAAGTAGTTTTGGCAGTCTCAAGGCATCTTTGCTTTTAGAAGGCAACATGCCTACTTTAAATCAATCACTGAGGCTAAGGAAGGGGAAACACTGGTGAATCAGAGGTGGCTAATATTTCATTCCACCTGGAAGCCAGGAGTAGGTAGCTCAATCTGAACAACATGAACTGAATGGAGAATCATCAAACAAAATTAAGGGATGTTACTGTTACTATTTTCTTCATACTTCCTCTTTCACTATGCTTTACACACATCAATCTTCTTCTAGGTTTTCCAAATCTCCATACTCTTACCTAATAAAAGACTTTTGAACATTCTCTTTTGTTTTCTTGAAATGATCTCATCCCAATTTCCTGATTTTCCACCCCATACTCTCCACTTTTCTCTCTAGACAAATCTTTTTCATTCTTTTGGTGTCAGAATAAAATACAATTCCTGAGAATCCATTCCATTCTTTTCATCTACAGCAGCCCAAATTTGTCCTATATTTTATTCTTTCATAGCATTGATGCTTTCCTGCAATGTACTTCTCACTATGTTAATATAAATATATAATTTACGGCTATCAGTGAGATTGTTTTTAATGGCTGTCACTTCTCACTATAATGCCATAAACTTCATGGAGGCAAGAACTTTGTTTCTTTTATTCAAATACCTTTGCATCTTGAACTTGTAGAACAATGTTTGCTGCATAGAAAGTGTGCTCACTATATATTATTGAATGCATGCATGGATGAATGGGTAGTAATGCTAATTTTAATGAAAAAGTTAATATAATTTTTCTGCAAAATACATAGTAACCCTTCATAAATGTGAGAGTTTTTTTATTATCTTTGTGATTACTATTTGGTTGGTAACAATCACTAGCTAGCAATTATAAGCTTACTCCAGGGCAAATCAACAAATAATCAATGCACTTACAAGACTAACAAGGTAAAACATTATTGTTATGACTTTTGCAACATATGTACCTTGCTCTGGGAAAAAAAAAATTGTGAAAACTTTAAACTATAAGGTTTTTTGGTTGTTGTTTGTTGTTTTTAATTGCTGTTTTAATTAAACAGCTTCAGGTAAAAGTAGGTTCAGAAAGAATCCTAGGAAATAGTTAATAAAATAATATAGATGCAGAATAAAAGGGACAGTCTCTAAATCAAGGTAGCATTCTGTCCTACAGTTCTGATACCTTGAAAAAAAAAAAAAAGGTAACATTCTGTTAGTGCTAGGGGACACTTATTAGCATGCCAGGCTTTGACAAGCAACCTCAAACCAATCGGAAAGCAGTGATATATCACTCTGCCTGCAATTTGCTTCCTAGAATTCTATGTTCTTTTTCTTTAATTTGTTTTCTCATTCTTTAATTTTTTAATGTCATTCCACAACCATGACCCTATTATCTCCACTAGTTAAATCTAGTTAAACTAGTAAACCTAGTCAGGCTTACTTTAATTATTACGCCAGGTGTTATCCCAAGACTCCTTCCTCTTTTTTGTTTTTTTCAGGATATTATGGGGTACAAACATTTTGGTTACATGTTATGACTTTGCCACACCCAAACCATGATTTGAGGCATGCCATACAATGGAATATTCCTCCCTATCTCTTAAACAGGATCCTGTACCACTTCCCTAATACCCAAATCTCATCAGTACATTGCTGGTTTCACTCTTATTCTGTCCACTGAGACCCCTTGCACACTCTTAAATTGGTGGAAGTTGTATACCATTACATTATAGCTGTGCTGATCACTACAGTATTTCCATTTTAGTAAAATAATTTATATATTTATGCCCTCATCTTGGGATGTTACCACATAGATTACTTTGTATTTTTTACTCAAATTATTTACTGCATTTATTTTATTATTTTAACCATAACCTATATTTTAAAAGTATATTTTACATTTTATGTATTTATTGGTGTGAAGATTGGCATTTTTACAATTCTGTTTCAGTGCATCATGAGTTTTTGTTACACCAAGATAGGCAATAGAGTGTGAAAGGCACAGTGATGGGATCCAGGAGGGCTGGGGTCTCAGGAGCTCCTCCCACCAGCTGCAAGGCAGAGGAAGAGCCATCTGACTCTATCTTGCATCTCTGCTTCTTTTCATGTAAACCAGGGATTTAGGCTAAGTGATCAGGAAGGTCTTCCTGCTCCAATGCTCAATGATCCCACATGTGCTGTGCCTTCAGTAGGGAGGCTGCTACTGCTACTATACAAGGCAGAATACTTCCAGACTAAGTTGATTTGGCATTTGGGAATCATTATGTCTGCCTTGGCGTAGAATGCTGTGTTCTTTATAGAAATGTGGTTAATTGGACACTGCTTTCCCAACCTGTGGTATAAATAGAGACAATAGCACATGAGATCATTTAGGCAGATGAACTTTTTTTAGTTTACCTTAATTTAATTTTTTCCTCTTGTAAATTTTATACACACACATATGTGACAAACTGTCACATCAAACTTCTGATTTTATACATACTGATATTTCAGTTGAGGCTAAATTTATTTAATGATAAAAAGTGAGTAAACACAAAGAAGATTACTAAATAAATATATTTTATTTACTTAACCCAGGTGATATTAATGCTTATGGTAAAAACTATCCGCAAAAATCTGAAAGCTCGGAAACCCTGGCTACATCAATCCTAAAAGGCTTAAACAGGATTCTGACCTGTTGGCTTTTTGCAGCCTCATACTTTCTTCTACATTCCTCTCATACTGCTTTCCAAAGTTCCAGAGACCATATCTACTCTTTGTATAGTCTAATCTTTCACCAAGACACAGAAGAATTTGTTGATGATGTTTGTTTTGACTATTTGTATGTTTGATTTTATCATTATGAAAATCCTTGCTAGCTTTGCTTCATTGGAGAATATAACATACATAGACCCTTCAACATTAATGGGTTTTCTACTCTACTGAATTTTACTGTGACTTTGCCCTATCTCTAAAAATTGATCTGACAGCATAGGCAACACCACCACACAGGAACTGACAGTCAGTGACAGTTACTGGGAGGAAGAAGGGGCAATGGAATGTAGCATTAAATAGAAATCTTTTTCAGAAATGCATCTGCAAGGCCACAAAAGGGCTTATTGTTTTAGGAAACATAGCTTCATTAATAGACAGGGAGTTTGAAGCTGAATTCAGCAATATTTTTGAAAAATTCAAGTTCTCTTCATTAAATTATTTGTATCTAAGTTATAAGGAATTTTTAAAGAACCATTTCATTGCAACTTTTGTAGATAGGGTAACTGAAATTCATTATTTTCTCAGCCCTATTCCCAGACTAACTTTAATCAAAGGGAGTTTTATACTGAAGACATACAATTTCTATTTAATTAGATGGGCTCGGGCATATAGATGAGCTAATATTTCTAGAGGCATCTCTAAGGCTTTTTACAAGGGCCATTGTGTTTTACAGTGTCACAGAAAAAAAAGGAAGTTAAATCATGATTTTTACTAGTGTTGTAGAAAAAAAAAAAAGCAATTGCCTTGCATTGTAAACAAGATTATTCAAACTCCTCCTGCCTTAAGCAAAAAGTGTAAGGGCAGCTTTTAATCAAGTTATTACACAAAAGTTCAATATTTTCACAGTTTGTACAAGATGGAAATCTAATGCATTAGACAGGCAATTTTAATATCCAGGTGCTCAAGAAGTATTATCAAGCAAAAACCCATCTGATGTCTGGTGGTTGAGCCCATTTAAGTTATGTATTCTGTGTTTCTCAATTTTTACATATGGGTGTTGCCTATGTACCATTCTCTGTTTAAGGTAATCTCAACAGTCAAAGATAGGAATGATATTAAATCAATATTGAATCAAATTTGATAAATGAAGTTCTCTGCACTGTGGTCTTTATGGTATTCATCAAACATCTTCCTGGAGTTTCTTAAAATGGCATACAGTTACTATAGCGTGAGGGATGCTCACCACCGATATCATACATTAGTGTTTTATGTGCATGATCCTTATTCTGGAACCTGTCTGGATATTTTAATCTAGCTATTATGCTGATCATAAATCATTTTGGAATTCTGACTTTAAAAGTTGTAAGAATAAGTTCAAAGTAATGTTTATGTAGGGGAGACCAATTGAACCTTTGCTTTAAGGTTTCATCTAATTGGCCCTAAATCATCCTATCTCCTCTTATTTATTCTTCTTTCTTTATGTCTGACCTATAGATATACTATTGTATCTGATTTGGGGGAAAGCAAAGGAAATATATTTGATAGCTACAGGAGTCTTTGCTGTATTGTTATGCTGAACTTTGTTTTAACTTTACTACAAATAAACCTTTTCTTTTTTGACCTAATAGTATGTCGTTATTTTAAATTAAAAAAAAAAAATTAAAGATGGGATCTTTGCTAAAAAAAAAAAGCAATTGGCTTTTTTCTTGCTTGTTACTAATATAAAATGTGAAGGAAAATGTAATGTGCTGTATTAAAGCCAAGAAATCAGTTAACTTATTGAGCACTTAATATGTGCCAATAACTATGGTATAAGAAACATGTGCAATACTTCCAGCAGTTAAACTATTTGGTTTAGGATGTAACAATAAAATATAATAAGAAAAAATGGAGGCATTTCTAAAATATTAATAATTTATTACTGAGAATAAGATTATCTGAGGAAAAGTGATGTAAGCTTTGAAATGAAGAGTAAGATAAGAACAGGTAGAGGGCAAATTACACAGGGGCAGGAAAGATGCAAGCAAACTGAGGGGAAAGAGAAGCACAGGCTCCTCCCATGGTGAGGACAATAGAGCTGGTTTGGAAGCATCTCAAATGGTGAACTGTTAAGTCACGGAAAATAAATGTAAACTCCTCAGCCACATGCCAGAAAAACTGGAGAACTGAATGAGGTAGTTATCACTGGATTTTGAGTTTGCTTCCAGTTGAGGTACTATTATGTTATTCTAAATCTTATATCTAAAATTAATTGATTACATTTAAAAATAAAATCTGCATTAATTATTTTACAAATAAAATAAATATTAATACTAATATTTGGCAAACCATTTGAATATTCAAAACTATGAAAGTAATGTAACAAAAGAGATACCAACTTAAGCATGACTAGATGAAATATATAACATAGATCTCATAAAATCTATTGGTTACATCTATCTTCAATTTTTCGTAATAAAACCTATGACATACTTTATATTTTTTATGAAAATTACTTTCCTCTCATTTTTTTCTTTAATCCAGAAACATCAGTATTGTTTTCCTTATAGAAAAGCAAAGTTTTAACAACTGCTATGGCTGCTGGCAGCTTGGCTACAGATACTTTCAGTTTATCATCTTAAATGTCAAATAATACTTATTTTATTTTTGTTTATATCTTTAATTTGTATCGTACTTAAAATACACACATTCATATTTAAAACATTGTAAAACACAAAGGAGTATAAACGAGCAGAAAAATCATAACCCATTGTTCATTGATTTATTTTCCAAATATTTACCTAACGCTCTACCCACTAAGCACTGGCAATTCAACAGTGAGTCCAACACCGTAGCTGACCTCAAGGCTCCCTAATTCCAGCAGAAGAGACAAACATGTAAGTTGGCCTTTAAAAGGAAATACTATGGATACCACGGTAGCATAGAAGTCCATATAACCTAGGCAGAAGAAAAGTTTTCCACAGAAGGCAGCACATAAACTGAATCTTAGCAGTTGTTTTTTTTTCTTCTTTCCTTTGTTAGTTTATAGAAAGGAGGGAGTCAAATATGTATTTACACTGAAAGCGAGATGAGAGGAAATAGTTAAAGATAGGAGATTGGAGTCCAGAGCCTGCTGTATGAAGAGAAACACTAGTGAAGGAGTTGGCCTTGAGTAGGCAGAGGGACAGAACTCTCATTCTCTGAGACCGATGATCATTCTCCTTAGATGTGGTAGAAAGCAAGTAGAAAGTGATGGAGATAGACACTGAGAAATATTCCTTGAGACAAGTACTGAAGATTTGAAGTAGTCATTTAAAGGAAGGGGGAAATGAGCCAATCAAGGATTACTATAAGTATTAACCTGGGAAATTGGGGGTCTGAGATTTTAAAAAGGTGAATTTGAAGTGAACCTGATATTCGTCATTTTTTGTGATTCATTAGAGGTATCAGTTAAAAAGGTACATAGTTGGTATTTTAACCTGGTGGTAATTACCATTCCTATAGTAGTATTATCCATTGTTGGCCTTTTCTCAGTTAATACAAAAGTATGGAGAAGCAAGAGTGGGAAAGTACTGTCAAGTTCATTGTTCTCAAATATAAATTGAAATGGGAATGGAAGAGTTAATAACTACATTATTTTAAGTTGTTACTCTAGAATTATATGAGTTATGATATACTCTTTTAGGGAATGTCCTTTTTAATGCAATTGTCTTTATCACATCATCTCCCCAGAATATTTCTTTTTTTAAAAAATATTGTTTTTTTTCTTTTCTCCAGCCCATGTTTTGATCCATCCCCAGAATATTTCTAATAAGGATGCCTTTTGGCCTCAACTTTGCATCTTCAAAATATATATACATTAATCAAGGCTATCTCCTACATGTAGTATGTCTTATTTCTTCACTTACTCTTTAAACTCCCATTTTAGACAAAAATAACTTTCCTACATGTAATAATTCAGTATTTTATTTTATGCGTCAGTTTCAAGATACAAGTTGGTGTTGAAGTGAGTGGAGGGCTGACATAAGTTCCTCCACTGCCTACAGACATATCTAGGATCGCATGCAGTGCCCTCAGCTTCCTACTGCCCAGTATATGCCTTGCATGCTACAAAGCCTCCTAAATCAATCAACAACTTAAACAACAGTCAATTGACCACATTGAATAATCAATTGTTTTCATTTCTAAAAATGTGGGGGCTGACGGCAAGGAATAGAAATTTGGTTTTGAAGGGAAGAGTTCAAAGTGTAAAGGAAGTACTTTGAAATGGTATATCAATTTCCAACCATTGGCACAGTAAAAATTACAGTTTAAATTTAGTGCATAGTTTTTTATTCTTTGCAATTTTTTAAGTTTTGAGAAGAGTGGATTATCATTTTGTGTATAGGAAGTGTATTCAACAGAAAGGTTTATTATTTTATTATACTTAAAAATGCAGGAAAATCGGTGGCCTCTGAAGACAAGTTGAAATCTATCCTAAGCCTATTATAAGCTTTCTCTTGGCACTTAATCTGTTTATGCAATATCAGAATGAACTGTGCTTTTTTATTCTTGTTCACATCTCTGGGAATAATCTATAATTTCATACAAAACCTAGTAAGTCAGTTGTGATCCATCCACTTCCAATTGATTGACTTTTTTCCTTGATGTCTTCATTGTAATGAGGGTTTTACTTTATACCAAATTTAAACATTTGGTCCAACAAATGCATTTTAATTTTTCTAATCAGAAAGGGTTATGAGAAAAATTCAGAGAGCCTTTTCAAAATGAAATATAGTAATTTAAAGGTAGATTTTAACCACAGTTTGTAAAAAAAAAAAAAATTGAAATTGAACACTGACATTAGACAAGATTTTTTTCCCATTTTATCTTTTCAATATTATCCTTGGATTGCAATTTTACCCCAGTACCATGGACTCTGTTGTCTTTGTGTTTCTGTCTGTTTCCACAACTGGAGACAGTACATCCAACGTGTCATTCACATATACTACATTGAAATAAGCAAACCATTGAAAACAACAGGGATATTTCAAATAATCACCATGGCATAATGGGAGATTTGTTTGGGTAAATTGGCACAGCATTCACCAGTTCTGTTTATATTATTTGCCTGCTGATTTTGTTACTGTATTTCTTATTGTTTAATATACAGCAACAAGCTCAGGCACCTGCAGAGATACTCAAAAATCAAGCTGGCCTCCAACTACAGAAAAGCAATTTGTTTGCATTTTCTTAATTCAAATAAAAATTTATTTTCTCTGGTTTTTCAAAGTATATGACACAGCATGCCCCATTTCTACAAAATTTCATCCAAATAATGTTGCAGTAGCAATGTTGATGTTTCAAAGGAGATTGTTCCAAGGAGGAAAAGAAAAAAAAAAAAAAAAAAAAAAGCAGCGGCAGCATTCTTTTCATTGGGATGGGTCTTGAAAACACAAGCATCTTCTCCCAGGCCACACCAGGTGGGCCCAGTTTTACTCTCCAGAGGAGCAGCAGCATAACCTAGTGGAAAGATCTCAGACCCAGGCCCGAAGATGATAGTTTCTCAAGTCTAATCTTGAGACTGCTAATCACTCACTCAGCCTGTGTCTCTAGCACAGGGTGAAAGGACTAGCCAGTGTAATCAACTCACTGAGAGGAAAGAAAGAAATGGGGGATTTAGCATTAGGGAGATTATAACATCAAATAGAGCCTTTTTAAACACAATCAAGTGAAATTATATATGTAATCATATTCCAGATAGTTGCTTCTAATCTCAGATAAAAGATAAAGACTGTTCCTATCTACATATGACACTTAAAACTCTGGATAAATGATACGTATAGGTTTAAATAAATGCATTTGTCTCAGGAACTCATGTAATATATATGACTTTTATATTTTACTTTTAAAATATTTATTTAAAAACAATATATATGTGTGTGCATAAAAATACATATATATTTATGATACATAATTATAGGTCCATTTTAAGCCACACAGTACATTTTGCTAAATGTAAACCTCCTAATTTTATTTATTATGGTATTACATAAGAAATGTATTTTAAGTCTATCTCCTTCTGGGGTCATAACTATTAGTAAATAATTTAATTTCATGTAATCTAGAGATATCTTTGTGTGAATTATTGCAAAATATTCATTTGCATTAGGCAGTCCAGAAAACATTTAAGACAAGGAAAAATATATTTTCTAAAATCTTTTTTCCACCAGAAAATATACCTAGATAGTTTATCTTCACTTGTATGCCATTAAAATTATTTACAAATGAGGACATTTGAGACTGACAATGAAATTGCATTGCAAATCTCAAATCTTATCTATATATTGAGTAAAAAGATAGCTATATTAGCAAACATAAATATTCTATATTTAATCTATGAATTCAGTTGAGATATATTGGATATCTTATTTCTAGTTACAGAATTTAGGAGCAAAATATAACAGAGAATAAATACAGCAGGAATAGAAAAGGTACCTTTAAAATTACAGCAATCACCCTTGCCATTCCTATTCCTTTCTGGATGGATCTTTAGTCAGTGGTTCATAATTTCACTGGGATTAATTTGCCAGCATTCTGAAGACACTTATCTTATTTTCTGGAATTCAGAAAGGGATCAGCCTCCACACAATCTATTTCACTTATCTTTCAGAACAGCAGCACATGATGAAAGGAGATTCATGTTGAATGAATATATTTGTCATTGTCCGTGGTGCCTAGATTATATGAATATGACTCAGATGGGTTTTTTCTGAACACAATGGGACATACTTATGCATAAATAAATCCTATGCAATTTAAGAACTATCATTCTCACTAGTTCCCATTTTTTGTCATAATTGATATCCTTACCTTGATCATAAGCTGTTTGCCTTATGAGGAGAATATTTTCTTAATTATGAAAGAAAAAGTGGAGCTTCCTATAAGTATTTATATAATAACCATTAAGTGATTCATTTGAATACATTTATTTTTTTGAACAGATTTTAATTGCAACCTACCTTACTAAAACAGCACCTATTTAGATGTCAAAACACACATTAGTGTTATTTTTCAGCTGTATACACAGACACATAATTTAAATGGTAGAGAACTAGAGGTAAGATAAATATTTCTAAGTATTTCTGTCCTTCCTTTTCCACAAATGAGCCTGGTTTCTTTGGGTTTACCTCATTTTATAGATGAAAAGGAAGCGAGAAAGTAAGAGACAAGCAGACTCAATAAAACATAAATCAAAGTGCTAAACTTGTGAAATCTTGATAGATGCAACTTCTCCAGTAGTGACAATATAGAGGACACATTTCACTTTTAAACTTTTTTCCATTAGTTTTTTGACAGGAGTACACTAGTTCAGCTTTAATGAGATTCTAGTGTAAAAACTTCAGGGCTAAATAAAAGAAACAAATCAAAAGGACCGAATGATTGCCATTTAATGTGAAAGAATGAAAGTGCAAACAATCATTGTATGACATCTAGCTGGGCTAGTCACTGCAGAATGACAGGTAGAACAATTCAAAGTTACTGATCTAAAGACGGAATAACAGCTTATATGTTTGAAGTGCTCAGAAGATGAAGAAATAAAACAGACTCTGAGATAAGACATGGTTAAACCTTTTAAATTCCATGCCCTATTGTCAGTATCATTTGAATGGTTTTGTACACATTTTTTTTCCTGAAATCATGTGATTGAGAGAATTAATTTTAGAGCTTATTTTATGCTTTTATACTTTAGGTTTCGGAGATTTTTTAAGCTAAATAAAAGTATGACGTATAATATGCGTGCATAATCAAAAATATATTTTATTGGTTTGTTATTCTATGCATCGTAAGAACTCATATTTGGGACGATATTGGTAGGTAAATTTACACCATTCGTGTTCTCCTTTGATTTGAAGGGAGATTGATTATTTTCATACTTAAAAATAGTTTTAATTTCATATTTGCCTTTTACTTATTTATTTTGAAAAATAAAGAAAATCACCAATTCCTTTTTTCAATAGCCTTTTTATCAGTGAAATAACCTATTCTAGTTACTGCTGAAAACAATAATCTGTAATTGCCTCTTTCAGTCCTAATTTGGCCTGTCCCTACTTTTTCATCTCAATCTAATCTAAACCTATTTGAGCAAATAAAATGATATTTACCTCATCCTCTGTTACAAGCTTTCAAGATTACAGGCTTCAGGAAAAATCAATACAAAATACCAGCTTAGCAGCAGGTTTGTGCTCAGTGAGAATGCTAACTTTTCTTCGCGGTATTTCTGATTTTTAGCTATCCTGGAGTGAAAGCAGAACTCATACCATTAAAAAAGAGGGGAAAAAAGGAAAAAAAAAAAAAAAAAAGAAACACTTCAGTGGTGCGCTTGGTGCTGGGTTAGTGGCCACTTTCAGTTTACAAGCCAAAGTGGAGTGTGTGGTCAAGCTCCCAACCTTTAACTCTTGTTTCTGCACGACACATCTTACAGAGTTCACAAAAAGGAGGTTCTTGACCCCACAGATGATTTTTTCAGACTCAAATACCATCTTCATTTATTATTTATTTGCTTCAAGCAGTTGGGACTTGAGGTATCATCATACCTGACTGGTTGATTTAAGGAAGTGGCCACCTCTCTGTGGCGGAATCTCATGAGAATAAAATCCTATTACTTTCCAAAAAGATTACTTCATTAACTTCCCAGAATAAGCTTTTGATGAAAACATTAGAATGTTGAGTTTGTAAACAACCAAGAATTCTCAGAAGTATTGCCCTTTTTTTGAGGTTTCAAATGGAAGCTTATTTTCGGTTTTTTTTTTTCTTTTTTTTTTTTTTTTTGGTTTGTGTCCTTTTTAAACTTCAGACTTTGTGAACACAAATAGGTTGGTTCTTGTAAGCAGAGTCCTTGCTGGAATATTGAATCGTAGCATGTTTATGCTCTTTAATGGTCTAAAAGGTAGAATTCATTCTACCTTTTCCAACTTCTTAGAGAATTTGCTTTCTCTTGTCACCCCCATCCATCAACTTCCTTTCACTTTTGAGTGAAAGGTTTTGAAGGTTTTATGGACATAGTTTATATGTCTATAAGGTGTTGAAATGAATGGTGAGAATACTTTCTTTTTTTAAAATCAACTTGTAGACAAACATATTTGAATAATTACATCACACTTTGTCCCCATCCTTTCCTCCAATTAAAAAAAGTGGCAAAAATGTCTGGTAATTTTTTGCCTAAGTACTACAATAGAATACTAAGCACTATAGAATTCTAAATAATTTTTGAATAAGGAACATGTGATATTTCTTCCATTATTAATTAATATTACTTTTAAGAACATAATGTACACAATTCAATAAACTACTACTTAACAAAAGCTAATAGTAAGAATAGTATTGATTTCCGTAATATAGACAAACTCCACTCTCTAATAAATGCCATTACATGACTACTTTTAATTCAACAATATCTGATATTAGAAAGCACTTCTCAAGATATTATTTATTAAATGTTGTTACTCTTATCATAAAGATGGTTTTAAACCTTCCACGTGGTACAATTGTATAGTCCCATAAGATGATGTGTCTCTCATCAAATTGATATTTACTAAGTTTTAAAAAAACCCCACAGCACCACTATTTTCTGAAAACATATTCTTTGATATTAAGGAAAGTACATAGGTTCAGTGATAATCTCAGGTTAAAGAATTCTCAGACCTAATTTTTTACATAGTTTCAAAAATATTTAATACAACAAAATAATAATACAGAAAAGCAAAATAATTTTGATTGTCCTTTGAAGATGTAAAATGTAGTTTTACATCTGCACTTATGACTAAATTACTGGATAACTATATTGAAACAATTTCAAAATTCTCCGACATTAATTCCTATATCATCACTGAATAATCCTATCTAAAAATGCTCATAACATAAAATTATACTCAAAATTTGGATAAATATATAGTATATCCATTTTGAAAATTCTACAACTAAAATTGGGCATTGACAACATTACATAAGAGAGCACATGCAGAATTTTTTACTTACTCTCCACAATGATAGCCACAAGATTATATTATTTGGCAGCATGATTCATCATCATAATGACCTTAAAGCAGTATCAAGCAGAACTGAAAATATGTATATATGTGTGCTAAATTCAGAAAGACAGTCTTATGTTCAGAACACAGAATAGTAATTCCTGTAATTCTTTCTGAAACTTTGATCTTATATGGCAAATTTCATGTACGCATCATTTTAAACAATCAGTTGATAAAAATGGTTAAATAACAGGAACTCTTTCTTTTGTTAAAACACTTATGCTGTTGCAAGGTATATAAAAGCATTTTTCTTATCACATACTATAGTTTAATGTGAAAATTACTAAGTCAAGCATTATTTTGAAAGTTATTACTAAAGTTAGTTGAATCAGCTAGTTAACATATCCATCAATCTCATTGTGTATATATAAATATATATACCATAACATCACTTTGTACCTCATAAATATGTACAAATATAATTTATTAGTATCTAATATTAAAAAGTATATAATTAAAAAAATTTAAATTAGCTGATTATCAAGTCACCTAGCCTTTTAAAGTAGCTTTATATATATGTAAGAAAATAAGTATAACTTGAATAACATTTTTTTGTTATTCTGCATTTAGCCAGTTTTTTGTTGTAGACCTCATGATAATTCTGAAAAGTATTTTTCCTAGAATCTATTTCCTAGTTTACTTACTATAAAAGCAATATCCTCTTATAGATAAATAATGAGTTATAATTAATGCCAGGATTATTCCATAACTTCTGATTTTGTGGAGCAAATTCTTTAAGAAAGTTTGGAGTCATTCTTATTAGAACTTTTGCTATTTAATGAGATGGGAAATTCAAGAAATAAACAGAATCATTTCTCATTAACTTCAAATGGTTGGTAAGAACATACCATCAAAGTGTTAGAAATCATATTTCTAAAAGTTTCAAAACTCCTTGTAGACTTTGTCATTAATTCTCATATGTCACTATCAGGTAAGCAGTAAGAATCAGCAATTTCATTGTCTCAACCACAAATCCAAAGAAGGAAGGAATTAAATAACTTGCCTATGGGCCACATAGTCAAGATGACTATCATCTGTTCAAAAACAGACTGAGTCTGCTTCTGGCTCAGCAAGACACTTCAGTGAAATGAATTGAGGTGACCGGTCAATTTCTGAGATGCAGCCAAGAGTATTTTCATGACCTTGTAAAAAAATGAGAAGCTAAGTGAAAGGTAGACTATTGTCATGGTTTTAGTGATTTGAAGATTTTTTAAAAACAAATCAGTAAGAACATATAGCTATTGTAAATATTTTAGCTAATTTGTTTATGATACTATAAAGGAAAAAGCCCAAGATTTGCTCGGAAATAATAGCATTCCATAAGCATAGTTTTGATTTTTCCAGGGAATGATCGTTTGTGATTTTGACTATTAAAAAACTTCATCCAATTTGAAATTATAAAAGTCATTTGTGGCTATAGGATATCCCAGTTCTAACAGGCAATTTGAGAAATGGAAGGATGTGAGAGATATTTTTAGTAATTATACTGAAAAACTAGTAAGAATAAAAAGGAGCAGGAAAGGAAAGTAAGCAATCTAGGATTAGTTCTACCAACATGAATTTAATACAATCTAGTTTTGAAATTTTTTCCATGATAAACAACATGAAAAAGCACACAAATAATATGTATACATCTACAATAGTCTCTTTGTATCCACAGATGTGCACCTGTGGATTCAACCAACTGAGTTGAAAATACTATGTTTGGAAAATAAATAAATTATTTAGTTAATTAATTAAATAACAATGCAAAAAAAATAATACAGATAAAAATACAGTATAACAACTATTTACATTGCATTAGGTAGGTACTATAAGTAATTTAGAGATGATTTAAAGTATACAGGAGGATGTGCCTAGGATATATGCAAATATTATGCCATTTTATTTAAGGAACTTGAGCATCTACAGATTTTGGTATGAAGGGCAGGAAGCCAGTCTCCTGAGGATACCAGGTGATGACTGTAAACACATACATACACACATATGGATACATATACATTATGCATCATCAACATCAGTGGAACATATGCTATGTTTGTCACTCCAGTGTGTGAAGCAACATAACATTTGGCACTTATGTGAATATCACACATTTTATTTAATAGAACTGACACTTCAGGGTATGTATTGGCTGTTCATATAATGTTATACACTTTTGGAACCATGTAAATTTTGCCTTAGAATTTCTGTTATGTGGAATATGAAACTCAATACCTATTTTGAATTTAATTTTCATCCATAACAAAATTTCTAAGAACTAAATCTATTTCTGAATATTTATTTTCTTAGGAGGAGGAAATATTCATTTTTAAGAGTTTTCTTTTATTAAGAATTAACCCTGGTAACAGTTTTAGGACTATTTTGTTTTTACATAACTATCAGGGCTTTGTCATGTCTTCTAAATTAACAATAATTCCTTAACATCCATTCTATATTCATATTTCTTTGTATCAAATATTTTTTCTTATAATCAGTTGGTTAAAATAAGTACCCAAAGTCCACTTGCACCATTTACTTGATATATTTCTGAAGCCTCTTTTATTCTATGCCTTCCTCCTTTTTCTCTTCTTTTCTTCTTTTTATCTTTTTTGTGTGAAAACATTATTTAATTTGCAGAATGTCCAACTGTAGCTTTGTGACATCATTTAGCTTGTTCTTTTATTCTTAATATTTTAATGGATTAGATTAAGATTTAATCATTTTAGGCAAGAATGATTCATAGGTTGTGTTATGTCCTTCCTATTGGGTCACAACATGAGGTATATAGTATCAGTTCATCTCATTTTATGACAGTGAGATATTAATACAATAATGTTACTGAACAAAAGAAAGCCACAGAAACTCAATGGTATACAATAAGTACTGTATACCACTTATGCGTTTCTGTGTCACCTGTGTTTCAGCAGATCTGTCTATTTGGAGGGTGGCTATACATTTAAAATGGGCTAATATTGTATGCAAATTAGCTTTCAATAAAGTTGATTTTTAAAAATCTTAGGTAAGTCCTTGGCAGGGCTTTGTAAGTGACTCTGTTCAGAAGAAGTTATGCCATTTTACAGATGAAATAAATAAAAAAAGGGAAAATGGGGTGCACACAGCCATAAAATAAGAATAAAATGAAGACTAGGATGAGTCTCCTGACAGAATTTCAGGGCATTTACCACAATAGAAACAAATAACTCAATGGCCTCTTAGTCTATAATTGGAGTCATCTGTTAGCTTTACAGTAATAAGATTGTTCAAAAACTATTGTAAAGAACAGAAGTCAAATTTTAACCTATTTTATAGGAATCCATTGCTAATATGTTTATTTTTTTTAATTTGTAGAGACAGAGTCTTGCTTTGTTGCCCAGGGTCTTGATCTGTTGTCCAGTGGCATGATCATAGCTTACTGCAACCTCAAACTCCTGACTCAAGCAATCCTCCAGCCTCAGCCTCCTGAAGAGCTGGGACTACAGGCAGACACCACCACACCTGGCTAATTTATTTATTTATTTTTGTATAGATGGGGTCTTGCTGGTCTCAAACTCCTGGCCTCAAATGATCCTCCTGCCTCAGCCTCCCAAAGTGCTGGGATTACAGGTGAAAACCACCATTTGTGGCTAATAGATTTTTAAAACAGATTGTCATTTCTATGTATCTGTAAAGTAGAAAGCTCTAAGTATCAAATTATTTTCATGCATTTGGAAGCAATATTTATTACTGGTGTTTAGTGTGAATTATGTCAACAATAAAAGACTTGTTCAAACGGTCCCTATTGTTAAGTTCTTCACATCATGGGGGTCAGGTGTCTTCAGTTCATCTTGATTGCCACTAGATGGCAATCTGGCGCCCTTTGTAGCATAAACCACCCACGTGCTTTTTCTGGTTTGGAGATTTCAGAAATAGTGACCAGCAGCCTAAACAAATTACACTTTTTTTGGCAAAATATATGCATGGAAATAGTTAATGACTTCATGTTCTCTTGAATCCTATCTTCAAAGTACTTTACAACTTTCCTTGTGGTACTTACTGACCACATTTCCACCCTGGTACTTAGCTTTAATTGAGGGTAAATTCTTTCTACTACATTCTTAAATATTAAGTACTTTCCACTCTGTTAATTGTCTCAAACAATCCATGGCTTCTGCCAAACTTACTCCACAATAGTTTGTTCTTTATAACTATAGCAATAAAAATATTATCTATAGTAAATCTCTGGGAATAAGCATGTGCATTTTCAAACCTAAGAGAAACAGCTATTTTCTAGCCCACTCTTTAAAGTATTTTCTGAAATTCTCTTAGGGAAGTATTTCTAAAAGTAATCTATTTTTTATTTATTTTATTTCTGTGAGCATCAATCCATCTCTGGATTTCATGTATCCAAATACTTTGTAGATGCCATTGAATTAAAACAACTACAATTAAAAATTGACCATTTATACCTACTAAAGATATGGTGTTAAAAGAATCTTATTTATTTGGACCTTCTCCAAATATTTTACAAATCCATATATATAAGTCAAAATACAGGGACTTCTGTTGCCTCCTAAAACCCATGACATCTCTATTCATCTCTCAGGGTAACTGGGACAAAGATGAGCCTGCTGTATAAACCTGTGCTTTTTACAGTCATTGATATTATATGTGTGATATCTTTTAATATGGAAAGAATATTTATTCAATATTGTTCAAGCAAGCAGGAAATCTGCTAAATCTGAGATATAAAGTTTTTTAAAAAATCGAGTTAGTAATAAAAACTTCTAATACTAAAAAACAAAATGTAGGCAATGACACAAAATACCATTTATTTCATAGTGTCTTTCATCAGGGGCTAACATTTTCACCACAAAGCTGTTCAGACAAGATGGTGCATGCTAAAGAGTACTAAAATGTTTAGTTCAAATATACTTTTAGAATTCTATACATAAGAGCCCAAAGAGGTATTCTAAGTAAACATTTCAACTGGGAAACATAGATCGACAACTCTGTAACTTAGCAAATTATCCAAGTAAAATTTCTGCTTTAGTATGTAGGAATTACCTCACCAATACTTCACATGAGGCAATGATTGCACTGTAATTGAAAAAAAAAAAAAAATGAGCAATTTGGCTCTGTTCTTGATTCCTGGGTTGGTGGGCCAGGACTTTTCTTTGAGATTAGGACATTCATGTATCTCTATACATTGTCTATAAATTTATTGCATTAGAGAAAACTGTTTACTACACAAGTTTTTATTTTAAATATGCCTTTCTTATTTTAGTACCGATAATTTCTTGAATTTTCATCTAGATGAAGTATCAAGTGAATTCACAATTCTACTTTAATTTTGTTTTTTTTTTTTTTTTTTTACTTTTCAATAAAAAAGATTCTTAAAGAAACTCTCTACAGTATTATACAGCTAAAGCACATCTAAATGAAAGGATGGAAAAACAATCACTAAGACCTTACTGAGAAATTTCATAAGAATGATAGACATGAAAGAGCTAAAGGTAACAGATGTTTCAACCAAGGCAATAGAAAGCCCAGATGTTTGGCACATTAACATAGTATTAATTGGGCAAGTAAGAGTCATATTTTCCTTTTTCCAATAATAATTATGCTTCTCATATTTAATTTTTTTTTAAATAAAGAGTATTTGTAAGACAAAGGCAGAAATGGAAAAAGAAAAACAGTCAAAAACAACACAATAAACTAATTTATTCTCCCTCATGGTTTTCTACAATTGTGTGGTAAATTCAAGAGAGAAGATAGATATTCATACTTAGGTAATAAATATTTTAAGAACGCACTGCTGAAAAAGATATGACATGAAAGAAATATTTTACTTTCTCTGTAGTGATTTCAGGCATATATTGGGTATAGACTAGCCCAGTTAATGGTTCTGTGAAACCTATTCATTTCTGTGTGCGTAGGCAAGAGAAAACAAGTTTTGGACTCATTTAAAAATATTTCATATTTTCCTATAATGGAGCAATAACAGTCATCCTTTAGTCAGTGAATATATGAATGTACATAAATAAGTTCTTTTATGAGGAAAAACTGATTGTCTTATAACATGTTCCACTAATGTAAAAGAAATAAGGTCTTAGTAACAATTTTAAAATATTTAGAATATTTCACCATAAATCCTCTAGAAAATTTATAGTTATACAATTTTCCCATTATCTATTACAGAATGAGAAAAATGCAACAGCATTTTAGATTTCTCAACCTATGCTTGGTGTAGAAAGTCATTTTTAACAAAATAATATTCAGGAGTTTTTAAAAATACATTTCATATGCTATACTTGATATTTAAATATACTGGCTTCCTGTTAAAAAAAAAAAAGGGAAAGGAAAGGAAGGAAAGGAAGAAATAACCATACACAACGCAGTAAAAAATATGCACTAAAAAATGCAATTATTTAAATAGACTCAATATAAGGTTCTAAAATAGAATTTTATTTTCTTTATGGGAATAAAATGAAGTTTTTCCTTTAATAGACTATGTATCCCAAGATGATTTTAAAGTATTTTCACTTAGAAAAGCTAGCTGCTATTACATATGAATTTTCAAAGCTTGCCAAAGCTTTGGAAGGAATGATGAAAATTACTATTGCACGACCTTCAGGTTTTCTTTGTTTCATAAAGGGCTAAGATAGCATTTTTGTCATTTTTCTTTCAGCTCTGGTCTTTCATCATAAATATCAAAGCATGCAATTATGCCTTCTCAGATCCTACCATATTCTGCCTGTTTTTCTATCCATGGTGATGATGTTTTCTCTCTTTTTCACAAGGTTTTTTTATTTTGTTTATTGAAGCTCTGAAAAGAATTTCATAATTTGTTGAATAAAATAAATACAATGAATATAAATAAATACAGAGACTGATAAAACATTATAAAAACAATAATGATACTTTTATCAAAGGCAGCATCAGACAGAGATTTCTCTCCTAGGCTGAGTGTCACATGGACTATATCCATATGAGAGTGATTTGACCTAGAGGCGGGGTTTTATTATTAATGTTTATTATGAGAAGTATCCTCATCTTGACCCTATGCAATCTTAGTTTTCTAACTTCAGCTTTGCTTCCTACATTAAATCTGCCTTCTGAATGAGTCTTATTACTCTATCTTAATATATGTACCAAATATTTTACCCTAGATCTATGGTTCCTGAATGTTTATTTTTTATGATTAAATCAGAAATATCCTAAATAATTCAATATAATAAATTGGCAATAGTTTTCTATTGGATTTCAGAAACCACATATTAACACAAAACACAGAATACAAAATAAATTTAGGCAACAGACACAATCATAGTTTTGTACACAATATGTCATCTCTCTTAAGCTTTGGACAAAATAATGAGAAGTTATAAGCCAGATGAATATATGTATTAAAATCCATTTATACATTTTTTTCCATTAATATTTAAGAGATTACATTTATAGAAAGATACTTTGGCCCTCAATATAATAGAAATCATACTTATGCATCTGATTATTCACCTAAAGGAGGAATTACAGTGTAGCCGAGCTCTGGAGTCACACAGACCTGATAGAAATTCCTGTTTCTTCTCTAATAAGTGAATTTTTTTTTGCCAAGTTATTTAACCTTTCTAAGCTTTAGTTTCTAACCTATATAATGGACACAATAATAGTGAAAATCTCAGAAAGAAATTGGAAGGATTAAATGAGAAAATAAATACATGTGGAGAATTTGGCCCAGGTTCAGGCAACTAAGTTACATTCATGATTGTTTATTAGTTATTATTATTTTGTTGATTTTTTCAGTTTGTCACGTTCAGTTTATGCATGTGAGAAAATTTTGACAGATAATTATGCAAAACAGGTACCTTTTATAATGAAGAAGGATGACTCTCCCTTCCTACCTCAGTATGAAAAGCTGGTTTTAGAAAGATAAACCGAGACCAGAATGAAGTCTCTTGCTTTGCTCTAAAGTAGGGAGATTTTGCAAATAAGGATGAGAAAATGAACCACAGAGAGACCAGGAAAGACATTTCATGGAGAAAGAATAGCTAAAGACTGCAAAAAAATAAAAAAATAAGAAAGTGTGCTGAGCTTGGTGAAAACTGAAACAACAAACACTTAAAGCAAGGGAAGCATCACAGTAGTGTTGGAGCTGGAGACTACCTGGGAAAAAACGTTAGAGTGAGGTTTTCTTACAGTGGCTACCAACAATCTGGTATTGCCGAGTTAAAGAATTTAAAA
This sequence comes from Varecia variegata, assembly GCA_028533085.1. Classification (NCBI taxonomy): domain Eukaryota; kingdom Metazoa; phylum Chordata; class Mammalia; order Primates; family Lemuridae; genus Varecia; species Varecia variegata. The sequence continues at coordinate 69,003,558 of CM052438.1, read as the reverse complement.
TGACATTTTATATTGCATAAGGTGGTCAAAGACATGGTTTGTGTGAGAAAAACAATTATTTAGAGATCTGGGCCTGCATTCGAGTGCACCCTCCCCTTTACCACCTGAATCTGTTGCAACAAGTTAATAATTCCTCTGAACTGTTTCTTTGTAAAACTGAAGGCATCTAAAATTCAGGTGAGGAGAGAGTGAGCCATTGTCAAGAAAAGACGTTACAAGGACTATAGGCACAGAGGTGTTCATCGTAGAACTTTGTAGGAGTGAATAACTTGAGACAACAAAGATGTCCATCACTGGAGGAATATTAAAGTATATGATTTGACACCTACACTATTCAATATTATACAGCCATTGAAAGCACTTAGTTTTATCTTTACTTCTTAAAAACAAATGTTTATATAGGAAGAAAACAGCAAGATGTAGGAGGGTATGTATGGAAGGATCTCATTTTTGTGTATCAAAATAAAAGTTTTATTAGGTTACATAGAAAAATATTGATAGTATTTAAGCCTGAGGATTGAACAAGGGCAAAAAGGTGGAAGTCAAGAGAAAAAGTTCACCTTTTTTTCTAAATATATTTCTATATTTTAATTTTTTTAACTGAAAGAATAAAGCACTGTATTGCTGTTAGTATTTACAAGCACACTAACATTAACTATCTATCTATTTCTTTATCTATACTACAATCTTTTAAAAAGCTGGCATTTCATTTAAATATCAGAACTTAAAGGCTGTTAAATATTTCTAACTAAATCAAATACAATTAAATATCATAAATTACCAATTATACAGACAAAGATTAATATGATGGGTAATGCTCACTGTTGAAGAGTATAAACTTATTTAGAGGTCAACCTGCCAATATGTATCAAATTTTTAAAAGGGCATACCATTTTATTCAGCAATTTCACTTATAGAACTTTATCCCATGGAAATAAATCATACAGTGCACTGTATATATAATGATTTACTGCAGCATTTTTTCTAATTTATAGAAAATTTACATTCCCTTCAGTCAAGGATTGTGTATAAATTACATATATTCACTACAGCTAAATGCTTTGTAGTAATTAAAAATAATATGGTAGTTCTCTATTCATGAATATAGAAGTATGTCCATAATAATTTTGGTGTGAAAAAGTCTGGTTACAAAATGAAATTTAAGGTATAATAATATTTGTCATTATGTTTGTATTTTGGATACATAAATTCATATGAACATCCAAACTGTTCACTCTGATTTTCTCTGGTGTGTAAGATTACCGGGGGAGTTCACTTTGTTCTTTTACAATTTACTACTCTTTGGAAGGATATATTTAATGAAGATATATTATTTTATAACCCCAAAACAATAAAAATAAGCTCATTTTGGAGAAAAGAAAAATGAAGTAATATATTTCCTTCTTGGAAACGTATAGAATAATAGGGAAAGTAATCCTCTGAGGAGAGTGTCTATTGTACAAGCAAAGAGTAGGTGTCACTGTAACAGGCAGCGTGAGATAGAAAGAACAGAGATCAGGAATTCAGAGAAACCCTAGGGAGGGGGAGAACTAATCTCAAAATATCGAAATAAGACCAAGGTTTAGCCCTTCAAGGGTTAAGCACAAAGATATATGAGTGTAAAGACCATACCAAAACCAGGGCCTCAGTCAACAAGGGAAATGGCAGGTAGGTCATAATGCCATCAGAAAAAAGTATAAACTAGGTTCCAGAGAAGTGGAGTTTCTCTCCATTTGTGAGGGAGATTATACGGGGTGGGGGAAGGTGCGACAATAATGTCGTCTAGTAGTCTTCACCAGAGAGACTGACAATCTCTACTGTAACTAGGAGGAGGACATATTTGTTATTCTGGTACAGGAAACCTAGAGTCTGAGGAAACAAGATAATAAGAAAAAGAAAACAAATTTACTTATGAGAAAATTATGTTTCTAAGAGCAACACAGGACTAGCATTAGTTTGATTCTGTAATAAATTTCTCTTTTAAGTTTATTTTTTAGGACCTTTAATTAAACAAGTATACCTAGTTGACTTCCGCTTTTGGAAAAATGGCAGATTGGAATTATTAAAAATCCTTACACTTGACAATACTTAGAAATTATGATGAAAACACAGAAAAGAAGTATTTTTAAATGCACTTCTGAGGGCACAAGAAATAAAGGAATCTTTCTGGGTCCAGCAAAGTACATAATGAAAAAAACATAAATTGTGAGTGAGTGCTAAAACTACTTCCATGCTGTGGGTGTTTGCCAGACTCAGGAATAAAAAGTCTTGGTTTTACAGGAAAACACAAAGAATAGGATGTAACACACAGGGCTCACACACGGTGGAGAGTTAGAACTATGACTTCATTCATAAATCAGAATCCTTGGAGGACTATACTTAGAGTGAGCTAGAGAAAAAAATCTATCTGCTGGCCAAGGAAGAAAATAGGAAAACAAAGCTCTCTGCCTGATCACCGATAAGGGAAAGAAAAAAAAGAACCTGCCCTTCTCCACTTCCAACCCTTCCTACAATTCTCCCAGAGAATTCCAAAGCCCAGATTGTTCTTCACATGAGTTTGGGATTTAAATGGTTCTGTCTGAATGGACTGAAAAACCTTAAATTGAAAAATTAACTTGAAGTAGATTTTTAGCTTTTTCTAACCTAGAATAAAGCAAATTCTCTCTTCTGAATTGAACATTTCTTCAACTCAGACCTCAGCATTTCCACAGATTTAGATCAGGCAAATATGAGCTCAGAAACACAATTAGAAAACACAAGACAATAAATTCACCATGATCAAGAGTCAGTGAAATATTTTGAGATAAGTCCCATATATGCCTCTTTTGTTAAGCATTATAAAAGGGTGCTGAATTTTGTCGAATGTTTTTTCTGCATCTATATATGAGAGGATCTTATATGGTTTTTGTTTTACTTCTATTTATGTGGTGAATTACATTTACATATTTGCATATGTTGAACCCTCCCTGCATCTTTGGGATGAAGCCCACTTGGTCGTGATGGATTATGTTTTTCATGAGCAGCTGAATTCAATTTGCTAGGATTTTATTGAGAATTTTTGCATCTGTATTCATAAGGGATATTGGTCTGTAGTTTTCTTTTTTTGTTGAGTCCTTTCCTGGCTTTGGTATCAGGATGATGTTGACTTCATAAAATGTATTGGAAAAGATTCCTTCTTCTAGATGTTGTGAAATAATTTCTGCACGAGAGGTACCAGTTCTTTGTAGGTCTGATAATAGTCGAGTGTAAAAGCTATTGTATTATACTGGATGAAGCTGAAGCCCATTCTTCTAAGTCAAGTACAAAAATGGAAAAACAAACACCACATGTAGTCACCATTAAATTGGTACTAATCGAGTAATACTAATGTGCACATATGGGAAGTAACATTCATAGGGTGCTGGGCAGGTGGGAGGGGATAGAAGAGGATGGGTAAATTGACACCTAACAGATGTAGTGCATGCTGTCTGAGGAATGGGTGCCTTGTAGCTCTGACTCAGGCAGTGCAAAGGCAATTTATGTAACCAAAACATTTGTACCCCCATAATACTCTGAAATTAAAAAAAAGTGAAACAAGAAAGAGCAAAATTAGACTCTTAAAATATACCAATACTGGAATTGCCATCTGTAGAAGTTAAGTATGTTTAAAACATTTATAAAAATGCAAGTAAAATAAAATCACAACTATGTTATAGAAGACTATAAAAATAAAGAAGCAGATTATGAAAAAGACTCAGTAGAACTTCTAGTAATTAACAAAAGCACAATTGACATTACACGCGATGGACAAGTCGAGCTATTGATCAGACGTACCTAGAAAGAGAATTGTGAACTGGAAGATAGGTTAAAGAAATTGCTCAGACAAAACATGGAAGCTATGGAAAAAATACTAGAAGCCATGAATGGAAATGGAGAACATAATGGAAATGACAAATAACTAATTGGAGTCCCAGAAGAAGAGAATGGGAAGAATCTGAGAAAGGCAATATTCAAATGACAGAGATTTCCAAGTTTGATGAAACACACAAATCCTCAAATTTAGGAATCACAAGAAAATTCCAATTAGAATAAATAAAAATAATTCCACATCTAGACAAATTCTAATGAAACTGCAGAGCAACAAAGACCCCCGCCCAAAAAATAGTATAAAAGTATTGAAGCTCATTGTTTTAAAAGATAATAGAAGAAAAAAAAATTAAAAACTGATATTTACCCTGACCTGGCTGGGAGCCCCATGCTTTTATGTGTTCCCCTTTGTCTTCTCTCTGGAAAACTTGCTCTCAGGAAGAATTTGATAAAGTGTGAGAAAGAGGAAAGGAGAGAGAGAAAGAAATATTTTTAATAGTCTGGAATTTATCCCTTAAAATACTTTTATTCAGAGAGGATAAGAGAGCAGGAGATACAGAAGCAATTACTTAATTATTACGTGTAAATAAATGTACATAATTTTCAAATCAGAATTTTTTTCCTGTTTTCTGGGTTAACTTTTTTTCTCATAATTGATTTGGAATTTCTGCATTCTAATTTTAGTAGAAAACATACTTGAATCTATGTTTTACTAATATCAATAATTCAGTTTTATCTATAGACCCCAGCGTGTACCACACAGACCAAACTTTTATCCCTCCCCCCACCTCATATTATTTCTCAAGCCTTAAGACAAGATGGATTCCAGAATTGAACACAAGGATAACTATATGCTGGGTTTGAGACCCTGTTTTCAATAGCAACAATAGGCACTAACATTGACTACTATATGCCAGGCACCATGCTAAGTGGTTTACGTGGACTGACACATTTAATCCTCACAACTCTATGAAGCTGATGCCATTTTTACCCTATATAATGTTCATGATGATTGAGGCTTAATTAAGTATTTGTCCAAGACACACAACTAGGAGGAAAAGGATACACACCCAGAGTGTCTTATTTTTAAAAGACACGTAATCAACCATTCCATTCTATGGAGTATAATGATTTGTCATTATCCTTATTTAACCTACAGGGTTTTTCTCTTTCTATTTTTAACTGAAATGGTATTTTCTTCTACAATCCATGTATGCACATGTAACTTTTATTTTTAAATGTTAACATATATTTTGATAATGAGAGAAAACTTCATTCTCACGTGCCTTAATTAGATTATCTATTAATTATACCTATAAATGAAATCTGATGATTCATTTTTACTAGTTAATGAGCAAAAACTGCAAATATAGGTGCCAATAACTGTGTCATGTATAAAAGAATCTACTGGGAACAAGACTCTCTAACTACATTCCATTAGGACGTTCAAAATGTACTCCTACTCTTGAAGGATATGGAAAAGCAATTCACACTGGAGTTCTGTGATTCAGAGTTCACAATATGCATTTATTCTCATAATATGTGAAAGAAAATTTGACCAGACGCATAGCTCTAAAAATCGTGCACTATCTTTAAAAAACAGGTATACAAGTGATTGATTCTTCTACATAGTGATAGTCAAAAGTATTCACAATTCAAAATTGAATTTCATGTGGTTGTTCTAATTATGACATTTTTAATTGCTATCAAATCTATCCTGACAAAGAACTGCAATGTGTTTATCATTATGAACTGGGCTGTCACAACAATGTTAACGCCCTGACTCCATCTTAAGTTAAATTTCAGAAAACCTATATTTTTCTCATAAAATTTTTCTGTGATTCCCATAAAGCAAAAACAAAAGAGTTCTAGAGAAGGACACAATGGTTTTAACACCTTTCAAAAAGTATGATTCTGAAGTCCCAGCAATACTTAATTTTGTGTCACAGAATAGAATATTTTGAACAAGTATTGCTCTACTCTGCTGAAATAAGACATCATTAGATAATCCAGTTTAAATGCTTCATTGTATATTGATAACGTGATAGTTCATAATATTGTGGATAAATGACCAACTAAAATAAAACATCTCCATAAATTTAACAGACCATACTTAGTTTTAAACATGGAATAGAAACATCCATAGAAAATAACTAAATTGATATAAAATAGTAATTATAAAAGTATAAACAATAGAATATTCTTCATCAGAAATTATACTGACATTTAAAATAATTCTTTAAAAATTATTGTAAAATTTTTAAATATAGAAAGTTTTTACATGACAAATATTTACTTAATTCTTTATAATATTGAACATATGGTTCAAAATACTGATTATTTTAAATTAAAGGCCCTGGACAGTCAGGAAACCCTGGGAAATGCTCTACTCTAATATCCCCTTATCTACCTTAAGACTAGACCTGCCAAAGAGAGCACAATTGCCTTCTATTGCCTCCAGAAATCTCATTATCTATGGAAGGAAACAAGACTGAGGAATGCAATCACACCTGGACAAACTTTGGCACCAGATAATATCTGCCTCTCAGACTCCAAATTCCAAAGAGAATCACTTACAAGTTAATTTCTGTCCCCCATGTCCATTCATTCTCCCTAATAATCATTTATTACCTCTTGAAAGAATTGCATCTATCTCTTCTCTTCCCCCTCCCCTATGAAGAAGGGTGTATAGGCATCTATACCTCATTGGGTTGTTGAGTAATCATTCTGCAATTTCTTCATGCTTATTCACTTTAATAAAATTATATGCCTTTTTCCCTAAAAAAAAAAAAAAAAAAATTTAGAAATTGACTTATCTACACAGAAACTCATGAATTTCTACATTTTCATATCATTAACATGGATACATAAGTTATTTGACAATTATATAGACATATCTGTTTTATAGTTCATACAATCGTACAGAAGAATTTGCTTCTATGGATATGAATCCTTTTAGCCATAGTAATTCACAAAAGAGTTAAAATGTTAAATTTGAGACATTGAAAACAGCATTTAAAATGAATTTGGCTTTCTGTGTATAAAGTCTCCCAGATTTCTAATTTAAAACCACATGTCTAGTTCAATTTTTCATTATTTTCATATTGAGAAATGAAAGCATTTGACTCTGATGGTTATTGTGATTTTAGCTTAAGCCATATGTCACATGTTTTGATATGTTTGAATTTTAGTTTTGATGCTACTATACTTAATAGTTATTTAGGGGAATATTTTAAATGCCCAAGATAATACTACGGTTTGTTTGTGTCCATAGATTTTATTTATAGTTTTGATTTTTTAAACAATTTGTTCACAATTTCTAGTATTTAGAGTGTCCTAGGGTTATTTATATTACAATATAAACCCTTGAAAATATATTACTTTTTTTAGGGTAGAAGTACAATAAATATTCATAAAATATTGTTAATGATGTCATTCAAATTCTATTATTCACTTATTTGATTTGCAATGTGCCAAGAAAGTTTAAAAAGTATAATGTAGATTTCCTACTGTATTTCTTGAAGTTATTGTGTCTTGTATTTTTATGCTATTTTATTTGGAGCTATGCTTTTTTTTTTTTTTTTTATTTCAGCATATTACGAGGCTACAAATGTTTAGTTTACATATATTGCCTTTGCCCCACCCAAGTCAGAGTTTCAAGTCTGTCCATCCCCCAGATGGTGTGCACCACACCCACTAGGTATAAATATACCCATCTCCTCCTCCCCCTCCAACCTGTCCAACACTCGATGAATGATATTACTATATGTGCACATAAGTGTTGATCAGTTAACACCAATTTGATGGATGAGTATGTGTGGTGCTCATTTTTCCATTCTTGTGATACTTCACTTAGTAGAATGGGCTTCAGCTCTATCCAGGATAATGCAAGAGGTGCTAGATCACCACTGTTTTTTTGCGGCAGAGTAGAACTCCATGGTATACATATACCACATTTTATTAATCCACTCATGTATTGATGGGCACTTGAGTTGTTTCCACATCTTTGCAATTGTGAATTGTGCTGCTATAAACATTCGGGGGCAGATGCCTTTATTATAGAATGTCTTTTGTTCTTTTGGGTAGATGCCCAGTAATGGGATTGCTGGATCAAATGGTAGTTCTACTGTATCTCTTTGAGGTATCTCCATATCACTTTCCACAGAGGTTGTACTAGTTTGCAGTCCCACCAGCAGTGTATGAGTGTTCCTATCTCTCCACATCCACACCAACATTTATTGTTTTGGGACTTTTTGATAGAGGCCATTCTCACTGGAAATAAGGGATATCTCATTGTGGTTTTGATTTGCATTTCCCTGATGATTAGAGATGTTGAGCATTTTTTCATATGTTTGTTAGCCATTAGTTTATCTTCTTTTGAAAAGTTTCTGTTCATGTTCTTTGCCCACTTTTTGATAGGGCTGTTTTTTTGTTTTTTTTTCTTGCTGATTTTCCTGAGTTCTATATAGATTCTAGTTATTGGCCCTTTATCAGAAAACTTTATTCAAACAATCGTGCTGTGAAAATTGGATAGCCACATGTAGAAGACTGAAACAGGATCCGCACCTTTCACCTCTCACAAAAATCAAATCATGGTGGATAACAGACTTAAACCTACAGAATGAAACTATAGGAATTCTAGAAGAAAATGTTGGAGAAACTCTTACAGACATTGGCCTAGGCAAAGAATTTGTGAGGAAGATCCCAAAGGCAATCACAGCAACAACAAAAATAAATAAATGAGACATGATCAAATTAAACAGCTTCTCCACAGCCAAGGAAACTATCATGAGAGCAAACAGGCAACCTACAGAATGGGAGAAAATATTTGCATAGAACTATGCTTCTTGAGAATTACATGACTTGGTTCCCACTTAATGCTTTAAGTCTTGAACTCAATCTTATCTGCTATCATATTGACATCCCTACCTTTTTTGTTACTTATATATGCCTCCTATATTTATGTTTTTTTATGTTCAAAAGTCATAGGTGTGTATATTATATTTTTTATCCAAATAGGGTTTTTAAATTAATTAATTGATTTTACACCATTTTTACTTATGATCTTACCCAATAAGTGTGATTATAAATGACACATTATTAGGTATTATATTTTTATGTTTTCTTATTATTTGCAATGTTTTATATAGAAACATTTGCTGACAAATTTTCTACCAAATTTTTCATGCTTCCTCCCCCACTCTCTTATTCTGAAATGAAAATTTTATTTATCCAAAGGTAATGGATATATTAATTAGCTTGATCGTAATAATCATTTCATGAAGTATATTTATATCATGACATCATATTTATACCTTAAATATTACACAATTTTTATTTGTCAATGATATATCAGTAAAGCTGGAGAAAACTAAACAATCCATGAAAAGCATACAGTGCTTGGTGAGTGCTCAATAAATATTTGCTTTTATTTTTTATGTATTCTGGAGTTTCTAGTACATTGATTTTTTTTTTCTCATTTATACATCATTATTCCAGATTTTTAAAAGCCTATTATAGTTTTACAAATTATAAATACATTTCTTAGGCCTTTTTTATTATTCTAGATTTCCAAAATATATCTTCTATTTTTCTTTAGGGAAGAAAAAGAATATGCTTCTTCTTCTTCTTCTCCCTGCATCACTAAAAGGATAACTTTGCCATTTCTACTGATGACTATTTTCATTAAAATTGCATTAAACTTTTAATTATTTTGAAATTTTGAAGAAGAAATGTTATCATCATAAATTTATTTTTGTAATTAACATTGTAATTATTTTATCAGGAAAAAACTTAAATCATAAAACTATATTTCTTGATATGATGCCAAACAGCTGGTTTAACTTAATTTTTCACTCTTAAATCTCTTCCTCAAAATTACTATACTAGTTTAGATTTAATATACTAATTAAATATGTGCAACAGAATCACCTGTTTTCAATTTAAAATTGCTTCTGTAATTCGCCATTTTATAGATCCTGCCATTTTAGCCTGCACTGGAGAAATTCTGTAGGTAGATTATGAGGATTGCTACATTTAGTTACTAGAAAATCATTTTTTCCCAGATTCCTGCTGAAGTCAAACAAAAGATTAAGCATAAGTTATGGGAAATCTTTCTTCAGAAACTTAACATATTTTGCTGATCTTTGTATCATAGTTCTCAGCTAAGAGTTAGCACACAAGAGAGTTCTTAATGAAGATCAGTTAGTATAGCATATCACTATAAAGGTACAATAAAATTGAGATTCTAAATGTGCTCCTGTAATAAAATGATCAGAATAGGTGAACTCAGCTTATTATGGTACCTGCTGTGGCTCTGACTGAAGTCAAGAGGCTGATAGATGAGCTCTGCTTCTTCAGGTCTTAGGGGCCTTGAAGTCACTTAGATGGATGACTGCTTAAGGAGAACAACATAACATTTTTGTACAAGACAAGAAATCTAGCTTTGTGCCAATAGACTGTGATGCTTGCCTAAGCTCAATATTCAGATCATGACTATTTAATTTATCTGTCAATGACTTGTTCCTGATTTGCATTTCACCTATTTGACATCTTTACATGGGCAGTGTAGTCCAGCAGTTTTGCACTCAGTGTAATGGAGAAAGAGTGCTCTGAGCATTTAAGAAAAACTGTTTTTTCTAGTCGTATTGTTATTTCATTATTTATTTTTAATTGATGAAGCTAGAAATCAGATATAGTGACATGTGAAATAAACCCATGAATATTCTAATAGCTTGGCAGTCTCAAGGTGTTTTAAATTATGATATGGAATTTAAGTGTTAAAACAGCACATCAAACAAAAGAGAGTATAAAAGAAATATAATTATAAAACAGGCCTAATACTAATACAGAATAATAAGTTATTTTTTATTTAATTGATAGAATCCCATTTGTAACTAAACAGAATATAAGTCCATATTCTTGCAAGTTTTAGAATATTATGCTCCTTCTGAGTTATAAAAATTATGTTAAATCATGCATTTATTATATCAATGTTTGGCAAAGACCCTGGGTATATAAAAACAATGTTTTCATTTTATTTTAACAATCTATGTTTAAGATAAAATACTGTTAACTTGCTTCCAATTGATGCCATAGATGTCTAAAGCTTTGGGAAAAGTGAGAATTGGCATACAAAATGATAGGACAATAAATTGTGATAAATGTAATGTATTAGTCTGCTCAGGCTGCCATGACAAAATACCATAGACTGAGTGGCTTAAACAACACAATTCTGAAGGCTGACAAATCCAAGATCAAGGTGCTGGCAAGGTAAGTTTTATTCTGAACCCTCTTTTCTTGGTGTGAAGAGAACGACAATCTCACTATGAACTCACATGTCCTCTTCTTTCTGCACATGCTTGGAGAGACAGCAAGCTCTGTGGTGGCTCTTCTAAGAAGGACACTAATGCTACCAGACCAGGGCCCCAATCTCATGGCCTCATCTAATCCTAATTACCTCCCAAAAGCTCCATCTCCAAATACCATCACATTGGAAGTTAAGGCTTCAACCTATGAATTTTAAGGAGACGCAAACATTCAGTTCACAACATCTGAAAAGGAATTAATTGTCTACATCTGTGGTCCCCAAACCCATGGCCACAACCTGGTACCAGTCTGTGGCCTGTTAGGAAAATGGGGCCCCACATCACCACCTGAGCTCCATCTTTCCACCCCGCCCAGATCCGTGGAAAAATTATCTTCCATGAAACCCCTCCCCGGTGCCAAAAAGGTTGGGGACCGCTGGTCTAAACCGTTCCAAACATACAATTTTGTAATAAACAATATATTATTGTATCAATTATTTATTATACAAAGCTTTTGTACACGATATAAAGATGAAATTGAATGGTTCTTGCCCTGTGGAAGTTCACAGTCTAGTGGAGAAGGCAAACAAGTATGAATCCTACTTTCCTATGAGTTGAATTAAATGCTATTTAATATAATAGAAATACACACTAAATGTTATCACAGCACAGGAGGTGGAAAGATTGTGCTACCTAAGAAAGTCAGGAAAGGTTTACTGGTAGTAATGTCACCTCTGCTTGTCCCTAAAGATTGATTGAACTTGTTTTAGTACTCTTAAGTTAAAGGATAGCCTAAGTGATTGAGATTAAATCTGGTTTAAATAAGCAAAAAAAACCCTGCATATTAATTTTATTTTCAGTATGACTTGCTGCTTTTGCTGGTCTACAGTTTAGCAACAAACTTATTAACAGGAAGCTGTGGTTAGGTTGTGATCAATTGGAAAAAAACCCATTTTATTATTAGTTGCAATACAAATTTGATGTTATTTTATCATTTTTCTTACTGAAACAGGTGCTAATCTGTTGATAAATAAGATTGTATATGAGTTATGTAATATGTAGCCGTGTGTGTGTGTGTGTGTGTGTGTGTGTATCCTACACAAATGGCACATGATGGTGGCCTTACGAAATAGTGCCAAAAAGGCAATGAACTGAGTCTACATACCTGTTGTTCCAAAATGATAAATTCCCAAATTTGAAATGCTAAAGTTAGTGCTATCCTGATTTAAGAAGACAATACATTCTTTAAAACCCCACTTATTATTTTTTGAGTATGTGGCAAGAATACTTCACATAATACCACTCTCTTAACAAATTTTAAGTGTACAATATGGTATTAGCTATATTATTATTCCAAAACTCATTGAATTATATACATTTAATATGTACCATTTTTTACATGTCAATTATACCTCAATAAAGTGGTATAAGAAAAAAATCCCACTTAAATGTTCATATATCTGCTAAAGATCAAAGTTTAGGGACAAATAGAATTACCTCTCTTGACTAACTAGTTCATGATATATTCTGTGCATTTTAGCTTTTCCCTCTTTACCAAAAAAATTCCATTATCATAAAACTATATTTAGAAAATAAAGCCAACCAAAAAGAAGAAAATTTAAATGCCATTAATTCCAATCAGAGGTATCACAGTGTATAGTCTCTGTTACTGTGAATTTATATAATGTCAAATACACCAATATATACTTTTTTATCAGATCTTAATATATCTTAGCACCTTTTCTTGTCAATATTCTTCTCTGTCTTGGCAATGTACCTAAATTTACCTGATTAATAATATGTTAGATGTTTATTTCTATTTTTTCTCTATTATAAACATCACCATGATGAACACTTTTGTAATTATATCTTTCATACATCATTGCTTAACTCCATAAATTCAATTTCTACACATGAAATTGCTGGACAAATAGTTAAGCCCTTTTTAAGAGGCTTTAATATAGTTCACAATTGCCCTCCAAAAAGGTTGTAGTAGTGTACACTGTCAACACAGCGTACGAGTGCCTGTGTCTCTGAATCTTCTCTGGGTTACAGCATACCACAGGTGGTTGTCCTTTGAAAGAGCCAGAAGCCAGATCTTAAAACAAATCTGATGACTCAGGGATTTTTTTGAACCCAATTTGATTTGGTTTGCGTTCCCTGAATCTATCTGTGTTTTTCAAACACCAAAACATTTAGTCAACTTAAAAAATCCAGTAAACAAATCAAATGTATTATTTATTAATATTTACTGTATAGAAACAGATGCAACTGATATTACAATAAAGAAATATTTGCAAAATCACAAGTTTAAAACATGAATTCTCATAAATCATGGCAAATTCCTTGCCATTTTGTTACAAAATTTCACTTTTTTCTAATAAAGAAGTTCTACCCTTCTACTATAATCTTAATCCTGGCAGAACAAATTGCTGATCTGGTTGAAAACTGCATAATAGCTGTGATTTACTTTCAGTATAGCCCCTGTGATGGCAAACCAGGCATTCTGTGGTATTAGTAAGCCATACTCTGAGTCTTGCTTGACTTCCACACCATCAGTTGAAATCACTGTGTCTGTAGAAATTAATAAAAGAAAAATGATAGAAGTTTATTAATAAATGTCCCTCTGCTTCCTATATAAATGTCAGAGATTAACCACCTATTAGTTTAATCAGTAAATTGTCTTTTTAAAAACATCTGGAAAAAATTTTTTAGTATCTTCTTTAGAACAAATGACAGTATCTGCAACATTTGAATCTTTGTGATGATTCTTCCTGGATTGGTTTAATATGATCTGGGGTGGTCAATTAAATAAGCCCTTTCATTGTTCTGGCTGAATAATGATTTGATTTTCCAAGCCTAATAATCCATTATTTTAATTAGCATTAAATTCATAAAAAAAAACCTAAATAGGTTTTAAAAGATCTTAAAAATCCTGAAATAAATACCACAAATGCAATTATCAGAAGGAAAGACAATAATAACTCTCATTTGGGTAATAAAGTAGAACTGCTTTCACAGAAAACAATTAGAGCAATAAACACACACTTTAGATGTATTTGGAAGTGTTTGAATGCCACTTAGATTACTGCCACCTCTACGAAGAAACCTGGAATGTAGTTGATACAGAAGACATTAACTGATTTATTTATTCAGTCCATTCCACAGAGTTCACACAGAAGCAGTAATGTAGCATGATTTAGAAAACATCAAAAGGCAAGGGTCTTGAAGCCAAAAGAAAAATAAAAAGTCTAAATTCCCATCTGTATTTTGGGAGAGGTATTTGGGGGAAAATATTTTAATCCAAAGAAGTTATTCTGATGTTGGAGGAAAATGAGACACCACAGCAACATGGTGAGAACCTTTATTTATAAATTTAACTATATGCTACTTTAGCTATAATCCAGGGTTTTCCCTGGAAAATATGGAATATTAGTCCATATGAGTAGGAATATAAATATTATATCCATACAGAATATGGAGAATTTGGAGAAGGAAGGAATTTTGGAGATGAAGCAAATGCAGCACTAGAGCAATGATAGTTATGCAAATAATGATATTAATACTTTCTAAGGTGATTTTCAGTTTGTAGTTTCTCATCATGTATTGGCTTATGGCTCACATACATCCCCTACTTTATTTTTTTTAAATTTCAGAATATTATGTGGGTACATATGTTTAGGTTACGTATATTGCCTTTGCCCCACCCGAGTCACAGCTTCAAGCGTGTCCATCCCCCAGACGGTGCACATTGGACCCATTAGCTGTGAATATGCCCATCTCCTCCTCCCTTCTCCCACCTGTCTGACACTCGATGGTTGTTACTACTATAAGTGTTGATCAGTTAATACCAATTTGATGGTGAGTACATGTGGTGCTTGTTTTTCCATTCTTGTGATACTTCACTTAGTAGAATGGGTTCCAGCTCTATCCAGGATAATACAAGAGGTGCTCGATCACCATTGTTTTTTGTGGCAGATTAGAGCTCCATGGTATACACATACCACATTTTATTAATCCACTCAGGTATTGATGGGCACTTGGGTTGTTTCCACATCTTTGCTATTGTAAATTATGCTGCTATAAACATTTGAGTGTAGGTATCTTTTTTATAGAATGTCTTTTTTTTTCCTTTGGGTAGATGCCCAGTAATGGGATTGCTGGATCAAATGGTAGTTCTACTTGTAGCTCTTTGAGGTATCTCCATATTACTTTCCACAGAGGTTGTACTAGTTTGCAGTCCCACCAGCAGTGTATGAGTGTTCCTATCTCTCTGCATCCATGCCAACATTTATTGTTTTGGAACTTTTTGATAAGAGCCATTTGCACTGGATATCACACAATGATATCTCATTGTGGTTTTGATTCGCATTTCTCTGATGATTAGAGATATTGAGTATTTTTTCATATGTTTGTTGGCCATTAGTCTGTCTTTTTTTGAAAAGTTTCTGTTCATGTCTTTTGCCTACTTTTTAATGGGGCTGTTTGATTTTTTTTACTTGTTGATCTTCCTGAGTTGTATATAGATTCTAGTTATCAGCCCTTTATCAGATGTGTAACATGCAAATATTTTCTCCCATTCTGTAGGTTGTCTGTTTGCTCTGGTGATAGTTTCCTTGGCTGTGCAGAAGCATTTTAATTTGATCAGGTCCCATTTATTTATTTTTGTTGTTGCTGTAATTGCCTTTGGAGTCTTCTTCACATATTCTTTCCCTAGGCCAATGTCTATAGGAGTTTTTCCAGCGAGCAAATCCTACTTGATATAAACAAAATGATAAACAGCAGCACCATAATAGTGGGGAACTTCAACACCCCTCTGACAGAACAGGACAGATCCTCCAAACAGAAAATAAACAAAGAAACAATGGACTTAAACAGAACTGTAGAACAAATGGGCTGACTGACATTTATCAAACATTCTACCCAAAACTACTGAGTATACTTTTTTCTCATCAGCTCATGGAACATTCTCGAAGATTGACCATATCCTAGGTCACAAGGCATGTCTCAACAAATTAAAAAAAAAATAGAAATTATACCATGCATCTTCTCAGACCACAGTGGAATAAAATTAGAAATCAACTCCAACAGAAACTCTCATCTCTACATAAAGTCATGGAAACTAAACAACCTTCTGCTAAAGGATTATTGGGTTAAGGAGGAAATTAAGATGGAAATCAAAAGATTCTTTAAACTAAATGATAAAGGAGACATAAGTTATCAAAATCTGTGGGACACAGCTAAAGCAGTCCTGAGAGGAAAATTTATATCCATAAATGCCTAGATCCAAAAGACAGAAAGGTCACAAATCAACAATCTGATGAATAATCTCAAAGAACTAGAAAAGGATGAGGAAACAAATACCAAACACAGCAGAAAAAAATAAATAACAAAAATCAGAGCAAAACTAAATAAAATTGAAAATAAAGAAAACTATATAGAAGATTAATAACACAAAAAATTGGTTCTTGAAAAAAATAAAATTGACATGCTTCTTCCTAGATTAATGAGAAGCAGAAAAGAAAGGACTCTAATAAGCTCAATCAGGAAGGAAAAATGAGAAATTACAACTGATACCCTATTTTAAAATATTTTTTTTACTTTATCCTATTTTAGTATTACAAATAATGCTATAATAAACTTTATTATAGCTAAGCCTCTGTGCACATTTTAAATATTTCTTCTGTTTAAGATAAATTCTCAGAATGATTGGGGTGGCATAAATGTATCAATGCAGGAACAAAATAGACAGGTGAGCTTATAGGAAGAAGAGACCTCAGTCTCACTTTGACTATTTAGTAGGGATTCTTCATCAATCAGGAAATTGCTGTTGGAAGGGACCCAACTGTTAGAAACAACTAAATCAGATTGGTGTGTGGCCATGTGGAAAGGACTAACTCTGATGAAATCATTTTCCCCATCAAATAAATGATAGCTGGGGACCCATGTGGAGGTGGTTTATTAAGGAATGCTCTCAGCAATGACATCTGGGAGGGAGTGAGGGAAACAGGACTGGACAGTGCGAGAGCTGAACCTTCATGCAGTTGCACAGGTACCTCAGCCTATTCCACAGGGAGCTCTGGAGTTGGTAGAGACCTTCAAAGTTGTCTGCAACTGAGCTAATGTAGCTGAGCCTTTGTATAACTCCATTGACCAGTCAAAGGAATGGGACATAGCCTGGGACAAGCTACCTCCTTCCAGCTTAGGGCAGCAGCCAATGTGCCAGGCAGCTTGGGGAATGATCACCTCAGCCCCGGAGGGAGATCTTGGTGGCACCTCAGCATGTACCATAAATACCAGCTTCCAGCCTTCCCTCTTTCAGACAGTACACCGTCGGAGGGCATTAGTATTCAATATCTAGTGATAATCTTTGTATAAGATACATTTTCCTCTCAACATTTCCAGAAGCTAAGTGTTTATATGTTCCTTCCTTCTGATTATCTTCTTCCCTCTCATTGACCAAATTCTTGCTTCTGAGCTCTATATTGTTGAGGATTCCAACATCTGAAGAAACTTTTCTTCTAAGTTTAGTGTTCTTCAATGTAAACAATGTTAAATTAATCCCCAGGTATTATTATTATACAGTTGTTCCATTCTTAAGTATCACCTTTTAATTCTAAATCACATCTAGACACCTCCAAAAAAGAAAAAAATGAGATTTATTGTTCATTTTGACGTGAATAATTGTAATTTTTTCTCTAGCAATCTAAGTGTCAGTGTTCTTTTTAAGCCATTGAGATAGATGTTTGTTCACAGCCTTAAGTTTCTGAAATGGCAATAATGAAAATTAGACAATATTTGAAAGTTTAACCCCCTTAAATATGCTTAATGTTTAAAAACCAACAACACTCATGATACCATGCCATTTTCTATATAATCCTAAAAATAGGTAACATAAAAGTTAGTAATGCTTCGAAGGGAAAACAAAATAGTATCAAGGAGTAGCTAAAAATAAATACCAATTCATATTATTATAGTATTCTGTTACATTTAAATAATTATTTCACAAATCTCTTCAAACAATTATTAAAAGGATTTCTAATGAGGTCATTAGAATATAATGTATTGTTTTAAATATCAGCATTCTTTTCAAAGTCATGTCATATTATGGCACACTAATTTGTATAACAGGAGAAAAAATATCATATTACATTCATGACTTTGAGCCGTACACATAAATATTAATGAAGAGTCTCTTTGTTTTCTTCCATTCAGAGAAAACCAATATTTACTTTAATGCTACTTACTTAAAAAACAGAATATCATCATGTCACCCTCATCAACCAAAACATTTATTAAGCACACATACACTACTTTTCTTTTGGGATCATCTGATGCAGGGCTCAGATTCTCTCAGAGTGGTAATATATGATACAGGAAAAATACTAAAAACACAGCCTACCATGCATGTGACAGATACTATGTTTAGGTACATGAATCCTTCACATAATTGGACCATCTATACTTCTGAGTCTGGGCTTGGCCCTGCATCATTATTATATTCACAGGTAATGATCACCATATTTACATATCCTAAATGAAGCTTGGAAATGCATCAGCTAAAGAAATTAATATTCTCTTAAATAGAATAGCCAGAAGGAAATTGGCTACTATCTGAAGAAGTCATCCTCTTTGTTCACTGAAAAAATCTTTGACTTTATGGAGATCTCTAATCCATTGACCCTATCAATTTCTCATTATCTCTCAATTCCCTCCAAGTGTTACTATCCCTCTTATCTAACAGATCTTTCACACTCTATCATTATCCTTACTTTTTCCCCCCAAAATACTCACAATTTTCTTGCCTTTTATTCCCATTATTTTCAGTGGAGAAAACTTCAATCTGGGATGATTCTTACTAGCCATCTTCTTGCTCATATCAACAGACTTGGTGAAAAATCACACAATCAACTCACCTGCTGCTCTCTCATTTCAAGATCTCATACCACCAATGAGCATTCAATACCATTTGTCCTATTTTTAAACTTTCCAAAATCCTAGACCTCTTCCTCCTCTATTCTTAAACCACTTACCCTTCTCTACCCTTACCTTCAACTGATGATCAACTCCAGTGTTGTACTCCATTGAGAAATTAGCAATCATCAAATGTGAATTCCCTCATCTTCTCACCACCAGATTTGGAAATCTACATGCATCTCCAAACATTTTTATCCTCATCCTTCCCTATTACATAGAGGTGGTATCCATGGTTATTGCAATAAATTCCAGTTCCTTCTCCTGTTCTCTGAACCCTCCTTTCCCACCATGGTTCAAGGACTTTATTACTACTCTATTCAAGGTTCTATTTTCCTGAAACCATGGCTTCTGACTATCAATCTCTCACTTTTCTCTGGCTTATACTCATTGTTCTCATCAGCATATAACCAAGCCATAATGAACCATATTTATTAATAAAACACCAAGGAAAACTTCCCTTTATCCCTAAAATCTTTTCAAATTCCACTTCACTTTTTAGCTCTCTGTCTAGGCCAACTTTCTTAAATGTATTGTCTTGATTCACTGAATCCATTTCATCTTCTATTGACTCTGACCCTCTCCAATCTGGTGTTACCCCCCTAGATGTTATTAAACTGTTTTTTCCAAAGTATCAATCACCACTTTGGTGGCAAATAGAAGAGGAAATTTTCTATCTTTAACTTACTAAATCTTTTATTAAAAGTTACATGTTAACTATTTCCTTTTCCTTCAAATACTCCCCATTCTTCCTTCTATAACCCAATATTTTCCTGCTTGTTCTCTGCCATTCCTCTATATTTTTCCCTGGTTTCAATTTCTTTATCAACCCATAAGTAATGATATTCCTATGGACATGAATGTAGGTCCTCTTCTTTTTATTCCTGTACTCTCTTCCTGATTATATCATCTAATTTCATAGTTTAAATGCTATTACATAGTGACAGTTTATAAATTTACATTTCTACTCAAAATCTTTCTTCTGAGCTCCAAATTCATATATGGATATATTCCAACTTGCTATTTAACATTTCTAATTATATATCTCACAGATATCTCAAACCCAGACTGTTCAAAATGTAACACTGGATTCAGAACACTGTACCACAATCGACCCACATAGAGATCTACCCCCATCTTAGAAAATGATGAACACTATCATCTGTCCAGTTGTGGAAGTCAGAAACCCATCACACTTTCCTTTAGTTCACATACTCAACCCCAGAATGTGTCTTCCATTCTGCCTGCTAAATAGGCCTTAAGTCCATCCACTTCATGTCATGCAGTCTGCCTCCATCCTAGTCTAGTAAACACCATGATTGGCCCCTACTCCCAACAGTAAGCTTTTTGTTATATAAATTAGATCATAAAACTGTCCTGTATAGTCATTTCTCATTGTACTTATAATAAAATCCTAAATTATTCTTGGTTTTCCATAAAAATATACATCCACTTTGAGAGAATTTCAGTCTCACCACACCCCACGAATAGCCTTCATGATCCACCTCCATCTGTATTTCCATCACTCTCCCTGGGCTCACTCTGCTCCGACCACACTGGCTTTCATTCATTTCCTCAATCCTCTTTTCCAGCTGTGGTCTTTTCAAACTGCTCTAAGAACATTTCTACCCCCTCAGCCCAATCTTTGCATAGCTCGCTCTATTTTATACATCATGTCTCTGTTTAAATGGCATTTCCCTATGTATCCTATCTAAAATATATTCCCACAACTGATTATCTATCTCAGAAACCTATTTCATTCAAAAGTGTTCAAATTTGTAATTTATTTTATGTTTACTTGCTTTGGTTTTATTCCTTTTTTACCATTTCAGTAGCCTATAAATACTGTGAGTACCACAATTATGTCATTTATTGTAACCCCAGTCCCCTAGTTTCTTATATATAATAGGCAATTGATACTCATATATATTATATACTATATATGACATATTATTAGTGTTTCCCATAGGGTGGAATGTTTCCATTCTTTGTATATGATATGATCTTAGGTAGCACATGAAAAACCATTAATTTTTTTCTTATTTAAAAAAATTAATAAATATAAAATTTTATTATATTATAGATTATATTTTATATAATTATATGCATTATATAATAAATTGTGTATTATATAAATATGTTATATCGTATATAAATAAATAAATATATATCTTATAAGCTTAGAAAAATATCAATTAATTCTGAAACCCATAATTTCATAGATAATATTCGTGGGATACCACTGAATATTATCACTTAACTTGAGAAAAAATATTAGCTACATTATAGGTGAAAAGTAGTCATATTCAAATTTTCAGACCAGCATATAGATTTTTGAAATATGGGAACATTGGTCTAAGATAAGCTGAAAACTCAATGCTATAAGTCCACTTATCTGAGGAGAAAGTGAGTAAATAAAAGGTTAGTGCATGGTTATTAACATGCTCTGGCAGATTATATTATATACACAAGCCTTTACACTGCCCATCCCAGGGAGAGAATTACAAGTCCCACTCCATTTATGTCAGCCTTGGTCATGTGACTTGCTTTGAAAAATGAAGGTGAACGTAAGTTATATGTTTAGAAGAGGTTGTCAAGGCCAAAACATGGCTAGCATGTTCTCTTTAGACCCTTTGCCACGGGAACCAACAATGTTCCAAATGGAGGTTGACCTATTAGTCTAGGTCCCAAAGCGAAGTTAACATGGGAGAATATTAACTTGTGAAGCGTCTAAAATTTTGTTCTGCTTGCAAGCTAACAAGTTAGACTGCTGCAGTTTCATGGATGCTGGCAAAAAAAAAAAAAAAAAAAAAAAGAATGTTGTATTACAGACAAAGGAATCTATTGCTCTGCAGAGTTAGACAATCTTTTTATCAGAGACCTCTTCAAATTTAATGCTTCATGGAATAGGTACTGTTGTTCACATATGTCAAATAGACATTTCCTAGAATTGCAACATCAATGTGTCTTTCTAATTAAATAATGCCCCAAAAAGCTAAACTTCATGGGCTTAGTTTATTACTCATACTAATAGCAATAGCTAGAGTGTCATTATTTGCCCAAGTTCTCTGAGCCTCAGTTCTCACAAGGTGACACAAAGAAAGTCATGGATGCCTACTGCACAATGGGAAGGAAGCTTTACAGGTGAGGGCCACTAGCTCAGGGAACCCACATCTTGTAAATGGCCAGTAAGTCTGTCTGACATTTGCCCTGAAGAAAGACTTTATCTTTATTGTACTGCCCTTTTCTCTGGAGAAATATATGCCTCTACCTTTCAAGGCTATTAGCTATACAAACATCATTGAAAACACAGTTCAGAACAAAAGCAGTTAGTGCCTGTTGCAAGACATGCAAAAATGCAAGAGACCCATGGAGAATTGTCATACAACACGTTCAAACAAGAGATATGTAGCATGAGTGAGAATTAGACCCTTGTTATTATTAGCCCCTGAGATTTGGGGGTCTTTTGTAACCATAGCATAATGTCCTGAATACTATACCTACATATGTTGTTTTATAGGAATCCATACATGAAATTTAGGAATTCCATAAACCTCCAAAAATAGTAGAGAAAATGTGCATGAATATATGCAAACACTTATTTTTCTTTAGCTAGAAAGTTCATAGCATTTTTCAAATTTTAAAGGCTTTATGACCCCAAACCATTCTAAAACAGACAAAAAGATGTATTTTATAACCCCTAAGTATAGACATTTTGACTTTCCATTTAGGTCTAAGCAAAAAGAAAGTACATTTTTAAAAAAAAATGCAAAAGGAAATATATGTGTATGTTCCAGGAAGATGGAAGCCAGTTGGAAAACTAGTAATTTTTCTATTAATAAAAATATTTTTTAAATTAATTTGTAATGACATAAGAATATTTTCTTATATCCGAAGTCCAAAGAAAGTTTAGAGGTTATGTTTGGAACATGAATGTTTCTGCAACCTCTCACATAATGTTCACCGAGTTGTATTTTTTCCTTTCTAAAATATTTGAGATCACACATGCTGCTTATAAAATAAAATGATTGAAATAGGTAAATATAAACCAGATATTCTTTATATGCATACCAGACAACAAATTCTCTCTTAAATGTTCTTGAATTGCAGTCAGATTTCTCATCGAAATGGTACTAAGTTGAAAGATTTCTCTTTCTTTTATTTTTTTATTTCATTATATTATGGGGATACAAATGTTTAGGTTACATATTTTGCCTTTGCCCCACCCAAGTCAGAGCTTCAAACATGTCTATCCCGCAGAATTTAGAAATATTTTAATCAAATTAAGAAGTCAAATAATAGCACTCAAAAGATAAAATATATCTATATGATAGGTGTTTTTACTTACTGACCTTTGATTTAGAATATAGATATGTGCATGAATGTGTGTTTGTGTGTGTTTGAGAGAGAGAGAGAAGGAAAGAGAATAAGAGAATGAATTCAACTCATATACAGAAACAGAAAAATTTGTGCATTAGCGCTCCAGACTCCAGTGGCAGCCAAGTAATCCAAATCAAGGATTGAGTTTAGAGGGCCCACAATTAGAAGAGGGGCAGAGAACAGAGTGAATCTCAGTGAGAGGGACAAGTCAAGTCAAAGTCGATTAGAAAATGCGGAGATTGAAATTGCATAGAGATGGGCATTAAGTGAGTACAAAGGGCCCTAGGGAAGACTGACATCAGGGTAATGAGGCCAAGCTTCACGTCTAACTGTCTTGAGGTAGATGGTTTGGAGCTAGGGCAGTCAGTACCTCTGTGTGGGGAAACCAGAGTAGTTTTCTAAAACAGCCCTGGGTTGTTAAATTCTTACCCTTCCTTGCAGGTGGGTTTGACCTTCATTTTGAAGTAACCAAAACAGGGAAGTTGGTGTAGATGAGGGATTCTCATTTAGAAAAAAAATCTGTATTTTTATAAAGTTCTAACTGAAATTGAGCATTTTATTCAAAATGAATGTAGTCAACAAACCACAAAAGTATTAGTATTAATAGTACTGCTATCTTTATTACCAATAGAAATCAGATATTTTTATATCACATTATATAGTTGTTGCATCTATCTCAAAATATTTTTTATATTCATGACCACTTAAAGTGATGGCAATTGATCGTACTTGCTACAAGATATTATTTTATGTTTATAACTATTGTGTTATTATATTTTATTGTCATAAAATAACATGTTATTTTATCAAAAGTGATTTATTTAATAACAGTAAGCATTTTTTATAATTGGCTTCCTTTGTAACTCAGTTCTTCAGTTGAGTGGACCACTATGGGTGATCTCCAAGAAGTCTTCCAATTGTGATTTAATAATTTTAATATTTACTAAATAAGTTATTTCATATTTAATTAATAGCACAATGGGTAAAAACAAAAAGGATTAAAAAGCTTTAAACTTGCCATAAAATAACCAGTTGAATTCAAATAGGGAATACACAAGCGCGTGCACACACACACCCACCTCATTTGACTAACATAAAAGTATAGTGGCAAATACTGATTTTTTAAACTATATAGTCAACTTACAGGTTGCTTTAGTGCTATACGGTGTTAACTCATGGAGATCAGCAGCTTTAGAGGCTGCCTTTGCTCTGCAAGATAGACATTCCCTTTAAGATAGACCTCTTCTGCAATTAATGCTTCATGGAATAAGTACTGCTGTTCACATATGTCAAACAGACATTTCCTAGAGTTGCAAGATCAATATGGAATTCTAATTAAATAATGCCTAAAAAAGCTAAGCTCCATGGGATGAAAATGGTTGGAGAATCTGCTAAACTTTATCCATTACCTGAGATTTAAGAAATCCACGATAATGAAAAACTGCAACCCAGAACTGTAAGTCGAGTCTCTGTCATGCCTAATTCTCCATGTTATTAAATGAAAAATTGCTCCTCAAAAATGCCATGGTACAGAACTTTTGTAGACTTACCTAGATGGGCAATTTAAAAATCATGAAAGAAAAGGATGTAAAAAGAATTTTAAGAAAGCATTTGAAGTATCTTCCTTTTAGTATTGACAAAAATCAATGTTATCCAAATGAAAGACCTCAAAGTCTGTTAGCAAAGTAAGATGGAGTAAAATATAGTTAATGTATCTAAAATTGTAAAATTGTTTTTAAAGGTGCCTTTCTTATTACATCAAAATGCAATTTTCAAGATAAGAGGCATTGTAACATGACTCTGTGTGCTGTGCAGTGTGTACAATAAAGAAAGCAAAATTAATCCCTTCCCCTGACGACCTCTAGAAATGAAAACCCATTATAGTAATAATATTTGTACTTAGGTCTTGATGTTTTTGTGCTGAATTTGAATGCCATGAAATGATTATATATAGTGGTTGATGGGGACATGTGTGCAGATAATTACATAAATAATCCTCTTTACTTAGGTGCAAGGTGACTTTTTAGATCGAGTAAAACTATTTGCAACCTAATAAAACTCATAATAATGTTCTTTACTGCTAAGGCATTAATCTTACTATCCCAAAGGTTGGTTAGAGATATTTTATTTTTCACAGGGATCCAATGATAGAATTTGACCAGCAGCTCTGCAATTTCAAGAAGATCCCTTTCCTCAAGATAGGCATCTATCTACTTGGCTCATGAATACCCTTAGTAGCTTCAAGGATCTTATTGTGTTGCTTTGCTCTGAAAAGGAAGGCAACTTACAAAATTATGAAGATAGACTTTACAAAATTAATGTTAAACACCAGGGTATGTTTCTCATACATAAGAGAGATTTCTCCTGGAACCTAAATACTAAGCTACTCTTGTTGACTCACCTAAGTTAGCCTTCCATTTTCCTTTAGCCATGATAACTCTTTTAAAACCCGTGAAATGACAATTTCTTAGATTATTCACACAATTTATGCAAAAAAAAATTACCTATTGCCTTTACTTTCTCAATTGTTCCCTCTTTTTTATCTCATTGCAAAGTAACTTTTACTTCTTCAATTGACCAGAATGCTACTTTAAAAGTAGCCAATTATTTCCCAGTATGATACCTTGTCTTTCCCAGTTCTTAGCCTAGTTGGGAGATCTGTCTACTTTAGCATTTTTCATGTAAGCCTCTTTCTTTCTTAAACTTTTCTTCTCCTTTATCTTCCTTAGGTGTTTAATAGTTATTTGTTGAATGAATGAATGAATGAATGAGTGAATGAATGCTTATACTCTCTTGGTTTACCTTCTCTGTTTTTAAGTGCTTCTTCTCTGATGCATACCCATAGTTTTAACTTCTGCCTTTCTAGATGATACTTAATTATCTCACTGTTTCTTCTGTAGGCCTCTTTATTAAATTCAAGATCCTGATGTTCAAATGCCTGCTAATAATTCTCAATATGATTTCATCACCAATAAATTAAGTTCAATATGTCTCCTGACCATCACAACCCCAAATAATTTCTACATTTTTTATTTGTATGAATGACATTAGTATCTCTTTAGTTATTCAATCTCAATATCTCGGTTTAAATCTGAACATCTCACTTTCCATTCAGACATGCAGTCTTGAAGATTCTGTCTCTGTATTTCCTCTTGTTTTTATTTTCATTGCCAACTATACTTCAAAGCACTAGCACAATTTCTCTGTCATCTGAGCAAGTAATCACATGTTTAATTACTCCTCTGAACCCCTGGTGCAAAACACTATGTATAGGATACTGTAATTGTTCAATAGAAAACTGTATGAAATTAATGAACTTTTGTACAGAGCCTCACCCCTTTCCAAACCACCTATAATGAATTTTTCTCTCTAAAAAAGCCAGCTCTGATAATGTCCTACTCCAGCTAAAAATAAAACCAAACGTTGCAATAGTTCTACATCTTTCAATGAACAAAATCCCAAATTCATTTGTCTAGTACTCCACAATCTTTTCCAACACTAACCTTGTTTTCTGAACTCTAATCCCATTTGTTTTGCTCCTCATTCCCAAATTTCTGCTATTAACTTGTTTAATATTTCAGTCCACAATAAGACAGGAACTCTTAACTAAATCTTTCCAGTCTCCTTTCCAGAGATTAAGACTTTGATTCTGTCTCTGTGGCAGTGAGTTAGAATCTGTACCATTTTTAAGAAAAATGTACAGCTAGCACATACTCCTTAACTAATGATTGGCATTCCTGCTACCTCACTCTGCAAATTTCTTTCTATTTGTATGCGTCAAAATCAGAAATTGCCATAAATTTTGAACACTAATGTGTACTTGTTCACCAAATTGAATTTTGCTTTTAGCACAAGGAATGCATTAGTTTAGTCCATGAAAGTGAATCCATTATCAGTTCTCACCTCTACTCAGCCTACTATAATTGATTGAAGATCTATGCAGATATGTTTCTTCTGCTAAAATATCATATAACATGTTTCATTTGATTCTTATCACAAATATGTCAAGCTTCTGTGTATTAATTGTACATGTTTGTTATGAACCCATAGGACTATAAACATATTAAGGACAAGGAGTACAATTTGGTCTTTTGTGTGTCATACACTGCAATTTTTGCATTATCTCATATAAAAAAGGTACAACAATGTTTATCAAATTAATCTTATACTTTGTTCATCATCTCTTTTTACCCTATCACACCATAACTAGATAGGGTTGAAACTGTATCTTTTTGGGTCTCAACTTAGAGAAGAATTTGGCACAGCTATTCTGGTCCTGATTGGTCCATGAGTGAAAAATACGTCCTAAAATATCTTGATATTAAGAAATGAAGAATCAGAATTCTTGAAGGGCACAGAGAAGATCAAGAGTTATTGATGAATTTTCCATTTTGATCAATTTTAAGAATAAATTTGTCTTTCATAGGATATTGTGACATTGCTCAATAATGTATTTTAAGTTGAGGACATGTTCATGCATGTGTAAAATATTTTGTGTTACAGTTAACAAATTCTCTATTTCTCTTACTTCAAAAACAAGAAGCATGCAGTTTTAGAGGCAGAATAAAATTTTGCAATAATAGTTCAAACTTTTCATTTTGCCAAAGAGAAAACTAACGCAGAAAAATAAGATGATTTCCCAAAACCAAATAGAGCCAGGATTTGAACAGCTACAAGGGGAACCCAGTGGGATTCATGGGTCAAAAAAGAGAGCACATTTAGAGAAGTCCTTGAAATAGATATTGCTCATTTTTCCTCATTTTCATGCCCCTGCTTTCTCTATTACATGTACACAGTCACCCATGTAAAGACTACAAATGAAAGGGTCCCTTTAAAATAAGTGTGGCCACGTAATTAAATTGTTTGTGCTTCTCTTTCTGTTTTCACACCTTCCAACCAATTGGAATACAGACCTTGTTTAAACTGAAATGGTTAGAACAACAAGAAAGAGGAAAACAGGGAGCTTCTGTGAGCTTATGAAGGAGAATTGCCTACTTACCCTGGATTGCCTTCTTAGACCTAGCCTGTTGCGTAAGGAATAATCTTCTGAATGTTTGAAACATTATATTTTGGATCTCTTTGTTATTGGAGCTTAATCTATGCCCTAATAAAGTCCTCAGGCCAGCTTTCTGGACACATAGAACACAGAATCACAGAATGTTGGCGGTAAATACGACCTTAAATAATTTCTGGTCCGACCACTTACCTGCTTATTGATATTAATAGATGTACAATTAGGCAGTTTTCTTGAGTACTTGCATCGTACAATTCAAAGGAAACATCTGGCCAATTGACTTGCCAGGCTCTCCTCCGCTGAAGTTAAAAATGTATGTGTATGAGAGCAGCAAATTGAAGTGTATGTCACTGAGAAATTTATGCTGTAGCACTACCTGCTGCTCCTCTGAAGCATATAAAACTTTTTTTCCCAAGTTAACTTATTACTTCTGTTCTTATAACTGTTCATTTATTCAAACATTGGATCACAAATAGTTAATTAATTACCACATAGCAGGAACTGTGCTAAGTCAATGAGATAGACAATGTGCCTGTCTTCATACTTGATTTTAAAAAAGTCATTAAAATAATTAAATTAGCAAGTCTAGTCAACGTCATTAAGGTGAAGCAGAGGCTAGTATTGGAGTGTGAAGGTAGTTTGGTGTTGAGAATGCTAAACTTTTTGTTTTTAATTTGTTTTCACATACAATCAATTATAGTGGTAAAATTCTTTAATTTTGCCTTTATTTTTGCCAATCAATAAAATTTTGAGGGCATGAGGAGTGTAAAGTCAAGACATCTTTCACGTTGTGGTGAAAATAATCATAACTATGGAGAAAAATGACAACAGAATTCCATACACCCTTTTTATTTGTAGGGCGGGATAGGAAGGAATCATCAAACCAAAACCAAAAATGGAGGACAAGAACACACAAAAGAAGTTTTTCTCTGTCTACTTAGAAAATAATGGCTATTACCAGCTGTCCTTTCTAGGGTTAGTAAGCATAATTATGTAATGCTTTGAGTGTGTGATTATCATACCTTTGGGTTTTAGGGTTACTGAAAAAAATGAAATATTGTGTGTAGAATGAATCTTATGTAGGATGCTTATATAGAAAACTGACTAATTTTATAGATTAAAACTTGATTTTAATAATTTGAAATAACTTATAATAATGAGTTTCATATTCCTGGACATGAAAATTCAATGAAGACACTGAATTAAAGGCAGTATTGCCTAAATGTTGGTCTGAATTTTCAAACTCTACCTATTATTGGTAAGGCAATAATAATGATAATAATAATAATCAAGAGGGGGAGAGAAGAGAAATCATTAGTCCTTCATGTTCATCCCTTTAAATCCATTATTATATCTGTACTGTACGATGTTCTATAAAAATTGACAGTGAGAACAGATGGTAAGGCAGAACCAAGCATAAGTTTGGATAGTATCCACCAAGAGGAAAATCCTCTAAAATTGGTAAATACTGTAATGGAAATATGTTAATTTACATTACAAGGATTTAGGAGTCAAGGCCCATCTGTGAGAAACAAATATTGCAAAGATGTTTTTCCACCTGTGTTATCACAGAATCGAATAGCGATTTCTACCACATTTCAGAAAGAAGCCGTATATTGAAAAGTGTTTTACTTCTCAAGGACAGTAGCATGTTATGTAGACATATTTTCAGAAATAAGAGAGAAGATGCTTTCAAGCAACTCTTCATTATTTCCTATTTTATTTTTCAGAGTCTTTTTACTGACCTTATGTGTGTTGTTCTATCTATTAACTCACATTAGTTTCAGAGGTACCGTTGAAACTCTCTAGCATGCCATGGTTAGTTCATAGTTTCTGATTTACCGAAAAAATATATAAAGGATGCTAATGGGACTGATATAGCCTCTTTTCAAATCAGCCTATTGCCTTCCTTATCATCCATTAAAACATTTCTGGAAGCCTAAGAAATCTGCACCTATTTCTCTCTGGGACTTTGCAACACAACTAAAAGTATGTTTTGAAGGAGAGCATTGTTCATGCAAAGATTGTTGTTGATTATGCAAAACAAGTCTGCCTGTAATGGCACACATTTTGTGTGAAAATAATGCTATTTTATGTATACCGTGTTCTCTATTGATGAAAAACATGTACCTACTCACAAATATGAGTCCAAAGGCCCAATTTACTAAAAATTAGTGATCCATCAGATTGATGAGCTTAAAGCAATCTACACCGTTGGCGCCTTGAAATTTCTTGCATCAGTCACCAGATCATGATTTACTAACAGGGTTTCAGGGCTTGCAAAATAGCACAATTCTAACCACATATTAATATTTAATCTGGCATTTTAAGTGCACCTAACAAAAGACCCTAGAGCTGCTGACAGGTCCTTAAATTGTGAATTTCTTAAAAGGGAATTGAGCAGGGCCACAGTGATTTCATGAAAAAAAGAAAAAGAAAAAGAAATGTGTTCCTACATTTCTTACGTAGACCTCACAAGCCAGGGCTCTAATTTTTCTTAAAAGTATTTATCATGCGTTTTTAGATGCTTTATTAGAGAATTGCAAGACTGGATCTGGCGGCTGGCTGGAAAATCCACAATTTGATGACAGAAGATGCATTTTGGTTAATAAATTTTATATTAGACAATTTGCTCCAAAAATAATTCATTGGCACTTCCAAAATGTTGCTAAATGAGAGACGATATAGCCTATAAATCACTTGAATCACCTTATTTCTTGCTTTTAAGCAACTAAATCTGTTCGGAAGTAATAAGGTGAAGGTCCTCAGTAGGCAAGTGGGTTTGCTTTGCAACCTTATTTTCTGGGCTCTAGATGATCATTAATGCCAAATTCCAGAGATAACCAGATCCATTTCAAATCAGAGAGTGCAAAAGAAGGGAGAGTGACCTTACCTGCTGATATTATCAAATACATGCAATTATTATATTTAATGTATATGATGAGTACACAGAATAGGTATTGCATTAATTCCATTTGTGACTAAAATATACCATAATTGATGAAAGATGTTCCTGTAATAACAGGATGCCACCTGTAATAACAGAATGTTTATTAGTGCACAAATGAGGGTTATAAATGATGTTGCTTATCTATGGAACAAAACACAAAAGACAACTTATTAGCAAAAGATAAATTGCTTAGCAAACTCTCAAGGAGATGCTAGGTTTGTCATGAAAAAAAAAGCTTTTTATTTGCACAGACCAATGCCTTTATAATCCATTTAAAATAATATACTTGCCACTAGGTGGCTATTTCTGATCAGATCATTTTACCATTTTAATTACATTTTTAATATCCTGGCTGCATAAACAAAGATAAATTACAAACCCTACACAATCTGGCTGCTAGCTCAGGCATAGTCAGTAATAATATCAGCTTTTGTTTGTGCCTCCTCTAATTAGATTCTGAAATCTAGGCTTTGTCAATCAATAATTTTAATTTTAGAATCGCCTTTTGATCTTGCATTTCATGTTTGTTTGGGAAAATGATCAGTAGGACAAAGCTGATAATTTATGCAGAAACAATCTCTCAGCAGAGCTACATGCACGTTCCTCCCCATCAACAGAAGCCTGCAGACTAAGCTTGACACAGGTCTAATTAGCATGCAGATATGTGTCGCCTCATTGGCAATTCAAATTGCTTTTTTATAATGTACCTCAAATTGTGCTACTCAAACATTGTATTTGATTTCCAAAGCCCCCTGGGCATCCCATAATGTCTCCCTTCATCCTGGGTATGAAGCATTTATTGAACAGTCTGCTGAGACTGGCTGTCTTTTCGAAAACACCCAAACATCGTCGTATCCCTGGGACCAGCTTTTCTTGTCAGGGAACAACTTGTTCTTCTGCGGAATTCCTTGTGCCACATTTGTAGGTTTAGAGATGACATGCTACCTCATGAGTTGCTTCTCCCACGTGGTTGATCTATAGAGGGCTTCACTCCTGTGCCACTCATTTTTAAAGTGGGGGAGGATGTCTGGTGAGCACACATTAATATGCGGCACATAACCACATCTCTGAATGCCAGTCTTCCATTCTTCATTAAACAAAAATGGCTGGATTGCAGGGATTGTTTTTCCTTTCTCCCACATGCGTACGCACACACACTCGCATTTTCTTGCTTGGGCACACATGCATGCACACGACCACATTCACAGGCACCTACGCACCTACCCAACACACCCAGAGCATGTCATTGTCAGGATTAAGTTATGTGTGAAAGTTGTCTGCTGCACACACGACAAATAACGGGATTCCAGCATACACTGGGGCTTTTTTTAATTCTTTTTTTTTTTTTTAACCATGCAGCAACAAGTGGCAGAATCAATGGTGTACAGTTATTCAGCAATGTAATTCATTTCACTGGCTTTGGCTCCTAGCCAGATCCGCCATCTGTCTCTAGCTCTCCCTCTCCCCCTCTCTCTCCCTCTCCCTCTCTTTCGCTTGAATTTGTCCTACATTTCGTAATGTTACGTGCCTGCCATCCTTATCCTATGCCAGAAGTACAACACCAGTCTCACCCCCATTCCGGCGTGGAGTTCTCTGAGTTCGGTGGCACTTGGGATATTCCACTTCAGTGCCATGGGAAGAAAAGGGTAAGCGAAAAGCAAAAGGATTAATGCAAAAAAAAAAAAATTATAATGTTCTGATATCCAATTGCTCCTGCTTCAGCCTATTATCCAAAGCCTTGAGATGGATCTGCCTCATCCAGGAAGTTTTCCTGCTTCATTAGAGTATCTTCGTTTTCTTTATCAGACGCTGACTGGCACACCACGCCAGTGCACAGCTCCATGCAATGCCTGCTGTTGGACACTTGCAGAGCTCTGCCACCAAGCAACCTCCTGCATTGGAAATCGGGGCACTACTCCAGGATCTTTTGCGTGCTTGCTGTTTGAAGCTGCAGAAAAGTGAATAATCAATTAAGTATTGATTTCTTGTAAGATTTGGTAAATTTCAAAGGCAAGACAAAGAGGATGGCTTAAGGAAACACTGCAGGGACTTGGCGTAAATTAGACAACTAACGGAATCACAGAATAAAATAACACCTCAACTGAAGATTTCCTTGGAAGAATTAGCACTAGCTATTGGAAGACAATGGTGGATTTAATCAAAACAGCAGGCATGCAAGAATTTTACCCGTGAACCAGGAAAAGGAGCTAATTATAACCACCTTTTTAATGGAGCTAATTTGACTGAATGGATGCAAATGTGCTTTATTTATGGATGAAGAAGCAAGCCTTACTGCATGATCTTGGGATCATCGTATCTGCTAAGCTTTGCAGCTCCTGTTACCTTCAGTACATTTTTATTTCCGGAGAAGGTATTTATATGTAAACAACAGCTAACCATGCAAAAGATTCATCGAAACAATATATGGCATATGAGATATAATCATAATTTTGCAGCCACTCAGGATTTCCCCTAACTTGGGGGTTTTGCAACCTTTGCGTGCAATGGGTTATGGTAAACAATAAATGAATGATGTTAAACTGTTGTGATTTTTCAATGTGTAGTTTATTAATTTTAGCTTTCTTAACATGTTGATCTGAATTATTTGGCAATAAATCCATAATGAAAGGAAGGGAATTGTTGGGTGGGTTTTTTTTTTTTTTTTTTTATGCATTTGCAGTCTTCTTATAGATTGGAATGTGTAGGTCCCACCAGCCCATGAGCTCTATAATTATAAAAGAATGGTAAAATTTTTTGACAATTTGAAGAATTGGCTTTATAATGGGAACAATGTGTTATAATCAGTAAAAGGGGAATTGTTATGTTTGCTCTCTGGGTGGAATGTTCTTGAGTGGTTAACTCCTCTGTTGCTGATGAGAAGTAAATATCATAAGTAGCAATAAGCAGAGATTGTAATGACAATGTTTTGTTCCTATGCATCCTCATATTTCAAGCTGAACTGCATTTTAAGCATTTCCTTCTATTTCTATTATTTTCCTTTCTATTTTTCTTCTTTTCATCATTTTTTCTGTCTTGCAATCTACATTCCCTGAGCAACCATAGGAACCAAGTTACATTAAGCTTCAACACAAAGACCTTGTAAGAATAATGAATCCTCATTTGCATCGACATTTGTATTCAGATTTGCCAGGCTATAAACTTGGCAGATCATGCGGAATATTAAGTAGAGGCTTCCATGGTAAATTGTGGCTCTTGAAATTGCTAAGTACCCCCTCCCCTTTTTTTCTCTCTATGTGTGGTGGCAGGTGAGGTCTCATGACTACTTGCTTCTTAAGAAGCGTATTGGCTCCCTCATGTTTCAGTATATGATGTCAGTTTCAAGCAGAAGAGGGAAAAACCGGGCATAGGTATTCTAGTTGAAGGTACAGTATGACATGGGACTGATCATTAACTCTAGAAGCCAGAGATCATGAGAGAGGTATCTTTAAACAGTTGAAGTTGTGGGAAAATTATCATGTGTAGACCAAGGTTTGATTTTCTGGTATGTTCAAAATACCCTAACTTCCTAAAAGTTCACACTCATATTTTAAAGCTTCTAAAAGTTATAAGAGGACAAAGGTAGTTCTTTACTCACAAAATAATTTAATTATGCCATTCTGAGTCATCCTCAGTGCTCTACTCATGTCCATTCTTAAAATATTTAAAATGGTTTATTTTTAATAAGTCACTATGGATTGACTGATTTAATCCTTGGTTTTACTTGATTCTGAAATGGTAAAATAGGAATAGTCATAGTTTCTTCAAGCAAACTTTTAAGTTCAGAAATATGACCTATATGGTCATTTCTACAACACAGCAAACAACAGGGTGAAAAATGTAGACTTTAATTTCCATGCTTGGTCCACTCCATGTAATGCCAAACAAGTGAGTAATTGGAAACATTTGTGCATGACTTAATTTTTCATGCATTATCCCAGTGTTTCAGATTGTTGTAAACAGAGCCTAAATCTATGACCTATTAACAAACTCTCACTTCTTGCCATCCTTTTTTCCCTCAAGAACCCTTCACTAGTGAGGAACAACAAAACATCAGAAAATCAGTCTTGTAACAAACTTACAATGGATATTTTAATAATGACTTTCTTTTTAAGTCTACTTCTTTAACTTAAATAGTATGAATGATGAAATGTGGACTAAGTGTACGATAAAGACATTTCCTTATGGTATAGGGTAAGGAATTATGAACTTGTAGTAGCTATTATAAGCAACTGACTTAAGTAACTCTTACTTTAGCTTGAGGTAAGATTTAATAGTATGTGGAAGAATAGGAGAATGCTTTATGAAAGATGCTAGAGTTTTTTTTAGAAAATATATACCAGCAAATATTTAAGACTAAAGGATTACATTTCATAAGCTTCCATAAACTTATAAAAATATTTATGAAACTCTTATAGTATAGATTAATATATCATAATGTAGTACATTTTAAAGTAGGTTTTAGATATTCCTCTTAGTAACTGGGTTTTAGAATCTGAAAAGAAAAATGTAAATCATAACTTTTTGGGAAATTACATGTTTGTATTCCACAATCTCATCTTTTTTGAGGAAAATAAATGATTAGATACTTTGATACTAATCACATGTATACTAAAAAACAAAGGTATTATGACTAACTGGCAAAATTTTACTTTTATATTTAGTTCTTTATGTGAACAAGATGAAAGCATAACTATTATAAAGTTGCCTTGATCTACAGTAATCAGAGATAGAGCTAAACAATCTTAAACAGTGTTTTTTTCCTGAGGCCTTGGCACCTTATGATAAAGTATAACCACCAACTTCATAGCACAATGCAAGAGAAGGTTAGAGACTGATCTATTATTTTGAAACAATGTTGTTTATACATGTCAAGCAAAGACATGAATACATCTGTTCTTTAGCATATATTTGCTATTTCACATGAATCTGAAATTCAATTTAATAGGCTTGAGAATGGTATTTTTCCTAATGTGGGTGGGGAGGAGGTGTTGATCCTTTTTTCATAGAAAAAGTTAGAATACATTTGGTGTGTTCAAAGAATATATTTTGGTTATATACTCAAATAGGATTTAGAAAGGAAAAGATTTATATTTATGCCTTTTTTCAACACTGCCCATCAATTTGAAGCTGTCTTCTTTAATAAATGCTAATGATTTGGCTGATTACGTTTATGCATGTACTTACCGTGCAGTTTGGGAATCAACCACTGATGAATCTCTATCAAGAAGAGAAATTATAGCAT
This sequence comes from Varecia variegata, assembly GCA_028533085.1. Lineage (NCBI taxonomy): Eukaryota > Metazoa > Chordata > Mammalia > Primates > Lemuridae > Varecia > Varecia variegata. Next base: position 68,966,845 of record CM052438.1, on the reverse strand, counting down.
TAGCTCATTTGCTTTCTAAACAGCAGGAGTGAGAATTCTATCCAAAATGATAATAGTGATATTGTTTTAACATCCACACAGAAAAGCAGGTACAATTTTTTACCCACCTTCTCAGTGTTTTGTACAGCTCACATTTATTAATTATGGTCTCTTCCTCCTGTATAAGAATACAATTGAGTATATATTTTAAACTAGAAAATGAAAACTAAAATCAATAAAAAAACTGAAACACATATTTAAATAAATTTCTTATCCAAGTTTGAGAAGAGAGCAAGCATAGTTGTAAACCTCCTCCACCCATCATTAAAAAATAGCACAATGACATGAGCTCAGGGCAATTTCTCTGTTCTTTTTCTGTTTATGTTAGAGATATTTTTTACTAACTGGTCAAAATGCCATTACTATAAGATTTTCCCCACCATAACTTATATTGCCACTGTTATACTAACTAGTAAGGTTGTTAGCCAGAGGAGCAAGGCCCAAAGGACAGGGCCGGGCATCCCAGGGCAGATTAGCCCTTTTCCTATACAGATTAGAGCAGCGGAGCCCTGTGTGTCTTACACTGAGAATCTGGGCTTTGCTGAATTTAAAATCAACCTGTTTCACTGGTCTTTTTTTAGCAGGGTACCTGAGGGCTTTGCTGTATCTATGATGCACTCAGAATTGTGAGACTTAGACCACAACATTTAGAGTACACGTGTATTCATGACTTGACCTTTAAAGTCAGTTCAATATTTTCACTTCTATGAAGAGGGAAATAATCAACAGGACTGCCTTGATTATATTTTATTTATTTTCTTCTAGCCAAATAATGAAGGGAAAAATTTCTAGGACTATAGGGAAATATATATGCATATATATACACATATGTACACATATATATATCTCCCAATATATAAAAGTAAGAGAGATGTATATAATATGATAATAGATAATTTCCTCTCAACTATAATCTTTCCTCTCAATTATAAGGAGATATGGATAGATAGATAGATAGAGATATTGCTTTCCTTGCAAGCTTTAAAATATATACATCATTGCTGCTTAGGGAAATATTAACAGTTCATAACTGCAAATTCTTTCAATTAAGCATAGAAACTGTGCGTGTACCTATAAGGAACATATATTTGTGTATACATACATGGCCAAAATATTTTTGATGGTAAGAATGGATGATTGATGTATATAGACATCAGAAGTGAAGAGAGAAAAGTAGAAAATAGGAAACAATCCAAAAGCATAGGATCAGATAAAAATTATTCTCACCTTTGTTATAACTTGACAGTCTCTATAGTCAATTATAAACTCAGATTTAATTTTTATATTTAAATATTTGTTCTGATCCTTTTATGATTCACGAAAGTCATTCCAGGAATCAATAGAAGGCCTTACTAATATTTCAGTAATTTTGAGATTATTTGGAGGATTTTGCTTTAGTCATGAAAGAACACATGACGTTTTGTATTAGAATGACATCAGTGAATTATATTAATGTGGATTTAAGTCTCTTCCTTAAGAGTTTGTTTTTAATACTAATTACTTAAAAATAAATTGAAGTGAGACTTTACACAAATACTACTTGGTTATCTGCTTTTTGTCACCAAATGTTACTGTAAAATACTTTTAAACAACAATTCAAATAGTATTTTTTTAATAATAACCTTGTTTTTACTACACTAAAAATTGTTAAGCAAAATAACACTCATTTAGGCAGCCATAAGAAAACAACAAAAATGCTTATTTTTATTTCAGTTATTATCTTTTCCAAATTGGACTACAGACATTCTTTCCCAACTACCTCAGACATTAGGTTAAACATCTCATCCTGTTTTCTCCTCACAAAAACTCACCCAAATCCAGTGTAAATTTTTCTTTCAATAATCACATACTGACTTCTCTCTCACATATTAGACATTCTGACGTCAGTGGGCAAGCCTCAATTTCAAGACCTACTTGAGATGGATGGCCTCTCAGAGAAACAAATTTTCTAATTTTCTTATTTTGATGAATCTTCCAAGATAGGGGGCTAGGTTAGTTAACCATGATTTCAGAGGTGTGGAAAGGGCTTCCTGCCCTACATTTTAAAATATCATGCAACTCACCTCACAGTTTCCTCTGCAGATGCGACTGACTCTTCCCTTGTTCATACAGATAATCACGTTTCGGCCGAGGTAATTTTACATTTCCAACCCATGGCTGTGTTCTTCACTTCCTAGTCCTCTCCCTAAATGACTTTACCTTCTTCCTCCCTCACTAAACAATTACCATTTTGAATGTTATGTCATACCGTCCCTTAGTCTTCTGTTGCTTTCACTGCTATTGATGTTTAAAAGTAATTTTTTGTACTTTTAAAATCTTACTTTTTATGCTTTATTAATTAAGTAAATATAAAGTAAAACTATTTCCTGGATTTTAAACAGCAAAATTTACAGCAACCATGAGCTACATGTTCATGATATATTTATTCATTGTCATCTTCCCAAATCATCATAGTGGCTATGAGATGTATATACATCTCAATCTCCCTTGTGTGTGTGACTGTTCATTCAGTCATTTTTCCATTGCATTCAGTCATTTTTCCATCGCAGATGTATTGAGCCTCCATTTTGGGTCATGCGCTTTTGCAGAAGCTGTAAGGCTATAAAAGTGAACTAGACAGAAATTGTAGACAAACTCTTAAAGTAGCAAACAATGGGAAACTGCTTAGGAAAATACATGTAATCATGCAGTTAGGCATTTTGTCCATTCCTCTGTACATATGAAGGACCTTTCGGGATTCAAGTTACAATTTGAAATATTTCCTAAATAGATATAAAATTCCCATTCCAATTTCATTTGGTAACCCTGAGGTGGTTCAACTAATCTTAGCAATGACAGCTCAGAACAGACCACTTTAAACTGTTAAAAATCACCGAGGTTACAACAGATTTTGTTTATGCAGGTTATTGTTATTGGTATTTACCATATTAGAAAGTAAAACAGATACTATATTTAAATTATTCATCAATTAATTTAAAAAACAACTGTAAACCCATTCAATGTTAACATAAATAGTATATTACTCTAACAGTATTTTCAAAATCAAAAAGCAAGAAAATAGCATTGTATACATTTTTGTGAATCTCTTTAACATGTGACTTAATATAAGATGCTGAATTTTAATATCTGCTTTTATACTCAGTCTTACAATATGTTATTTGGATTGAGGATATGAAAAATATCTACCTTCCCACAAATATATAATTGAAGAGGGAAAGAAATTTTAGTAGACTTTTCAGCTAATTGTAGATACTCTTTTTTTATACACTAAATGTCAACAATTAGTTGTTTCTTAAAAGATAGTTGCAATACACAATTTGAAGCTATATCAATGAACTTTTCTTACCTATGTATGTTAAAATCTATTATTTATCTCCATTATTAATGGATCTTTGATCTATGCATGATTTTATAACATCATGAATTGATCTTTTAGAAACTATTGGTTCACCAAGTTATACAGATCTTCCAAATGTTGACACATTTCATTATACAGTATAAAACAATAATAACATTCATTAATGTTCCCACCATGATCTCATCAGAAATATCATTAAGTATTGAGAATCTGTCAAGCTCATGGTAACAGACAGAAAGAAATTCTCTAAAATTCTAACTCTCCTTGAAAGCTAAAATTTTATCATTGACAACAAATACTGTAAGTTGTTTCCATTGGTGTGACAGACTCACCTTTGTAAATTTTTAGGTAGAAATCTGTAAAAAAGGGGGTACTTCAACTCAAACTCAATCACGTAAGTGCTTTATCTTCAAGGAACCATCATAATTAATACCACAGTACACAGCAGAAGTTCTTTAAGGGCGCTTTCCATTTTGCGATATAGAGTATTAAGAGATAAAATTTAATAAAATCAATTGCATAATCGCTTCTTCAAAAATTGAACACTTTTTCTTTTTAGTGGAAGTGTATCACCCTTGCACAAAATGAAAAATATGATAACTTCTAGAACAGTTTGGTGTTACTTGATTCATTCTAAGAAGCTAAGACTGCCACAGCTCCAGCATTGTGAGCAAATTTCAACCAAATAAAAAAAGCAAATAATAAAAGTATTATTATGAAAATAGTTTTGACCTCAAGGACTCTCTGAAAGTATGTCAGGGTTCCTCAGATGTCTGGGGGCATAGTTTGAGAATCAATAACCCAGAAAAACCTAAAACATACCATAGCCATAAATATTCTCTAATCATTTACTAATAATCTGATATTCAGTATCATCTTAAGATTAACTAGAACTCATTACCAGCTACATTAACAACATCTAACATTTCTAAATTGCTTTGCAAAGCACTATTTATATATAAACAAGATTTCATATACATGTAATGTTCTCATAGTGTATACATATATACATATATCTTGTTTAGACATTTCAAAAACTCAATACACTATCATCATTTTTTTCAAAAAGAAAATTACAGCTGCATTTAATGACTTTTTCAAGGTCTCAAGACCTGTAAATGACGGAATCCAAATTTATATCCAGGTTTTCTGAAGTTCAATGTTCTCATTTTACCATAGCTGTTCACATAACCCTTTCACAGCCTCCACTAACTTAAGGGATAGTGAACAAGTCCTGTACCATCAGTTTGTTACCAAGTCTCTATTTGAGGAGACTTGGAGATGCACTAGGAGAACATTATATGTATGGGTATAAATCTTATATCCATTCCAAATTTTTTATCGCATGGAAGTCCCTTTTACATCTATTCTATCACTACTCCAAATTACACTGTAGTTATATGATATTCCACAACACAACTAGTTTTCTTAACTACTATAATGATTGATAACTGATTTGTTGATTATATCAGCCAAAAAAATCACTGACCATTTCACAGTCCAGTTATCCCAACCTTCAAAATGATCATTTCTAATCAGTTTTGTGATCTAATCAATTGCACACAGATCAGCTACAACTGCATTGACCAAAAGGAATTTACCAGAACTTTGGGGGGTATAGGAGTACAGGGAACAGAAGTTTAAAAATAATTCCTGAAACTTATAATGACTCCTATATAAAACATTTTAAGTCAGGGCAACTGGAGCCCTGGATCTTCACCTTAATGCCAACTAATTAACTATGTTAAGAAAATATTTACCACCACCATGGCTCAGTCCCCTTGTCCATATAATGAGAGGGAATTACTATATGATCTGTTTCCCTTCAAATTTAATATTGTATAATTTTGACATAGAAATAAAAGTACCTCCCTTTTAGGCATTCATGATTTTCTTAATTTACAAGTGTTTTTTTTTTTTTTTTCATGCCAGTCTGACTTCACACTCTATACTGAAATCTTTAAATTCAATTCATTACCCAAATTTACAAGTGAAAGTTTTATAGAAGCACTTTATTTTATCAGCCATTTAAACCTCCTTAAGTATGACATTTAATAAAATATATTCTGACTCTTTGTGCTTTCTTTTACTAAACAAAAATTAAATTGTTTTATAATTGTTTGATATTATGTATGTTATGATACATTTGATAAATAGAGATTGATTTCTTCCCCTAAAGATGAAGTATAATCTATCCTGAAATAGTCATAAGAAACCCATAAGAATAATGTTAGTGTGGTGAGGGAAAGAGAATCGAGTTGTTAAGTTTGTTTGCAATTATTGAAATTATAGAAGCACAGGTCTTCCAGAGACAGAAATATAATCACAATTATCTGGCTTGTAAAGAAACCATTTTTATTTCTGTAGCCAAGGGAGAGCAAATTATAGGTACAGGGGCCCTTTTTATGAAGAACCCTCTTTTGCATAATTATAATATTTGTTATTTACTTTGCAACAACATTTATTCCCTTCAATCTAATATTGAAATCAGAGACATGCTATTTTCACTGGGAATGTGTTTTTAAATCAGACTAGGCTCTGAAGCTCAGGCTTTGCTGCTTGCAAACCACAGGAGTGTGGTCAGGTGATCTGCCCTTTCTATATCTCTATAGAAGAAAAGAAACCAAGTCTCTCTGGGCTGCTGAGGGACAAGCAGGCCGTATCTTCATGGTCAGATCACTACTATGCCTTCAACACTGCTCAGTCCTCCACTGGTTGATGAGAACTGACAGCACAACAAAGAGGATGGCACGTAGTAGGCAATCGATGCGCAGTGGTTTCCCATCTGTCCCTGAAGCTAAATTGCAAACTTTTAAAAAATGGAAATGGCATCTTCATTTGTGGAGTAATGTGGGGACTTGGTTATAAAAACATTAAATAAAGATAGCAAAGAAAAGTTTTATAGCTGTTATTTCAATTATTTATGTAAAACAAACACTGGGAAGAGGCCATTGAATGATCATCATCAGGGGATTGTTCAAATAAAGTGCATCAATAGAATACTATGTAGCAATTACAAATAATATGGTACTATAATGTGTTTATATGGAGTGATTTCCAAGATACATTAAATGAAAAAAGCGAAGTGCAGAAGAATATGTTAATCTATAATATGCTCCTGTGTGTGTAAACATGCACAGTCGTCCCCTTATCTTCTGGGGATACGTTCCAAGACCCCCAGTGGATGCCTAAAACCTCAGATAATACCAAACTCTGTATGTACTATGTTTTTTCCTATACATACATACTTATAATAAAGTTTAATTTATAAAGTAGGCACAGTAAGAAATTAATAATAAAGTTGAACAATTATGACAATACATGTTAAAAAAAAAAGTTATGTGAATGTGGTCTCTCCCTCTTTCTCTCTCAACATACTATGATAGTTTTTGATCCCTAACTGAAAATGCAGAAAGTAAAACCACAGATAAGGGTAATCTGTTGCACACATATATACTTGAATATTCAAATAATGGAAGAATCCCAATAAAAAATAGTTGGCTGTGGAAGAAGAACTTGATTGTCACTGAATATGCTTTTGCATAGCTTGTCTTTTTAATGTGTGTGCACTAATTTTAAGATAGACAATAGTTAATATTCTAATGTAAAATATAGATGATTTATGTATTTATAAGTCAAATCCTTGATATACTCTCCACCCTAAAACCAAATCAAAGTTGACAAAAGATCAGTTTATCATTAGTAGCTTGTACCCTACAAAACCAAAGAAAGGCTGCTTTTAAAAATTTCAACCCCTGAGTACATTAATTCAGAACAGACAGAGCCAAAATATATTGTTAATAGCACTGCCATATAAAATATAATATTATTATCTGCTAAATCTGGAAATCTTAATTGCTGGAAAGTGAAAAGTGTTCTCAATTCTTAGGATCTTAAGATGCTATGTGTGTGTGTATATGTGTGTGTGTGTGTGTGTGTGTGTGTGTATGTATATCTCCAATGTCAAACATTAAGATATTTCCAGGTAGTCAACTTTTTATTATTTTAAGTAAAATACAATATGCTATTTTATTTGAGTTTTTAAATAAAATTTTGAAGTTAGACAAAAAATAATAAATTGTTCTCCCAAGTTTAATATATTAAAATTCATACAACATGGAACCCTGCTCCAGTCTATCTTTCCAAATTTAAATTCCAATATTTTCTTATTATGCCACTATGTTACAAAAAAATTAATCCTAGCTATTGTTTAGTGAATATGCCTTCTCCCTGAAGACTCATTCAGCTCTATTATATCTTTCTACTGATGTTCAAGCCACTCATGGATCTGAAATATCAAGAGACATTTAATTCTAACTACTCCAATTGAAAGGTTCTTTTCATTCTCTGATCTCATCTGCATAGTGCATGTTTTATAATGTCTTCTATTATTGTAATGTGTGTACATGCCAATGTCCCTAACAGATATACAGAAGCACCATGAAAGTAGGAAGCAACCACTTCATTCACATCTTTAATGGCTACACATGTTCCAGCAGCCTGACCTACCACCTTCACAGAGGTTATATCCAACAGGTTGTATATAACCGTCACAGAGGTTATATCCATCTAATAGATGTGTGAGCGAATGCCAATGGATAGTTCAGCCCCTCTGAAGATTAAAGTCTAGTCAACTTAAAAATCTCAGAAAAAAATAGCTACCTCAATTCAACATATAAAAATCCCTATTTATAGTTAAAAATGTTCCTAAATTGATCTTCAGCCATATTTTCTAAAATAAAAAACTAAAAGTTAAATTCCATGTCCTTTTTGTAACAGTTCTATTTTATTTTCTAGTCCCTTAATCACTCTTGTATTGCTCATATAAAACCCTAAATTCATCAATTGTTCTTTAGGCTGAGGACTGCAGAGGGTGCATTATATTCAAGTGAATCAGGCCAGTGTTGAATGATTTCCTTCTTCACGTTAAACTCCTTTTGTGGCTTCTCAGCATAATTTATTTTTACAAAATAGCATGTTAATTATTCTATAAACCCATGCAGAGTCATTTCCTATATTGTATTTGTACAATTTATTTCTCTTTTAAATAGTCCTTATTAGGTGATCCTCGCAGACTAATTTGCTTCCCTTTTTTTAAAGCAAGGACATTTTGATTGCTATCCTTAACTTCAACGGGCTATTTCACTATTACCTTGATGCTTTTGTAAAACATCCTTGGTGTGTAATTCATCCTGCCTTTCATTCATTTATATTTAAAACAAAGATGCTCAAATCCCAGTCTGATACTGTTTCATGATGACGTTCCCACTGTCCCATGGTACAGTGAAATAATGGACATATTGTAATCAGTTTTTAAATAAAGCTTTATAAAGTTTTTGTTCACTTTTTATATCTTAAAATATTTCTCTCATACACTTGGTAATAGATGGTAGTGTTAATAATTATTTCTCAACTACTACTAAAATTTTGGACATTTTATGCCAGGTCCTTCTTTGATTTTTTTAATTCTTCCATGAAATGTCAACTTTGGGAACCACTAAGTTAATAATATCCATAGATGTTGTAATAATAAGAATAGTCAGCACAAGTTACTTATTATGTGCCAAGGATTGTTCAAAGAACTTTAGATAGCAAGTCAGTTAATGTTACAACTCTCTAAGGAACTTACTGTTAGTGACGAGGAAACTGAAATATAGGGGAGTTTAAGAACTTGTCCAAAGCCATGCAACTAGTGCATAAGGGAGCCAGAATTAACACAAGAAAGGTCATCCAGAGCTCATACTACCAACTTCTGGCCTAAAGCACAACCAGAGTTAGATTTTAAGCCACTTTTTATGCCCTGATATTAAAATTGAGCTGCTAAACTCCTTTAATTCTACTACGTAAGCATTTGATAATGTTTTCTTGCATATTTTTTCATATTTTGAAATCTTTCAGATGGGATAGAATGTAAAGTCACAATAGATTTGAGTGTCTCTAATGTGCAGACTTCCCTTAGACATCATGTAGAATTCTCTCTTTTCTAGAACTGTATGTTGATTTTTAAGATAATTCCTTCAGGGGTTCTCTCAAAGCACAAAAAAACAGAACTGCAACTGGTCTGGGGAAAACCAGACGTTTATCCTGCGGTCCTAAAATTTAGAGCACATAAGCTTTTAAAATAAGGATTTTAAAAGGTCACCATGTTATTAGCAAAGGTTATGAGTTAAAATAGCAGCCACAGTGCCACATCAAAGATGTGCAGCTCCACCTGCAATATAAGCACAAAATATAAAGATATAATTAAGGAAAAAAAAATAGACAAGCTAAAAAGAAAGAAACAGCTAAGGAATAAAAAGAAAGAATTTATAGCCAGAGTGATAAGTAACCAAGCTCCTATCCTTGGGGTCAAGGAGGATCCTGTTAGGTATCTTCCTTAGCACGTAGCGGGAAGTGTTTTAATGGTCTTGCAGGGCCAAGGAGAAAAAAAAAAATCTTGAGTCTGGATGAAGCAGGGAGCATAACGCTGGAACCTGGGTAGTCTCGATTCATAATAGTTCCAGAAAAATTGGGTAGCTCAGAGAAGCAGACAGAAACCTATCTCTGCCTGGGACTGTGTATGGGGAAAAAAAACATCTCCTTTACAAATAAATTAAAATCTAAAGCCTATACTATAAAAATATGTAGAGTCTGAATGTATATTGTTCAAAAAGCAGGTGACCCAAACTAAAAAATTAACACTAACCTCAAATGTGAAACCTCTGTTCCCTTAGCATTAACCATCCAGGTCTCATTCCAAGAGATTTGTGATGGCGGGGTGGTAGGTGAATAAACTCTACCAGAAAAAGAAGTCACACTAAAAAGGATCAGTCTATGGCCATACCACCCTGAACGCGCCCGATCTCGTCTGATCTTGGAAGCTAAGCAGGGTCGGGCCTGGTTAGTACTTGGATGGGAGGATCACAAACTACACAAAAAAACAGACCTGTGATATTTCTTTTAGGACTTGAGGCAAATACCTTGAAAGATAGTACTATACAAATATTAATAAAAGAGATAAAAAAGAAATAGAAACCTTAATGAAACAACATCATACTGTGGAGAAGAACAGAACTTCTAGGAAAAAAAATTACTGAAACTTGAAAATTGATGAATGATTTAAATATATCTAAAGAGTAAATTAGTGTTGGAAGCTTTATCTTAGAAATTTACTTAGAATGAGATATGAAAAATATGAAAAAATTTGAGTTGCTTGAAGAACAGAATAAGCAAACCCAATGTATATTTAATAAGATGATTGAAAAGATGTGAATACAAACAATGAGAGAGGAAATAGTCAAAGAAATAAAGATTTAAAATTCCCTGAATTGAAGAAACATAAATACTCAGATATGAGAAACATATCCATCCATATGTTGGATAAATAAAAACAAATATAAACTCAGATATATCTAGTGAAACTTAAGATTAACAAAGACAAAAATGTTAAAATCAATCAGAATAAAAATACAGATTTAATAAAGAAATAAGAGTTACACAGACAGAAGATTCTCACCAGCGGTAACAGAGGCAATAACAAAAATGACAATTTCAGACTCCCAAGAACAAACAACTATCAAATGAAAAATTTATACTCAAATAAACTACCATTCAAAGTTTAAAGACAATTTCACAAATAAAGTGATATAATTTTCTACACAGATCACAGAAAAATTACTAACTTATGTACCTCATTAATTTAAAGAAAAAAAAATGAACAGAGAAGGTAAATGCTTGAAGCAATGCTGAGTTAAAAAAAAAAAGGAAAGGAAAAGAACACTAAATCTAAACACTGACTAAAAAGCAGTAAAAATGATAAATTTTTAAAATTTAAAAATAGTTGAAACTACGTAACAATGAATTGAAGGATGGGAATGAGAGTAAGAGTAACAGGTATCAAATTGATGGTCTTTATGTTCTTTATTCCAATTTGTTTTTCACTGCAGTATCCTCAGTGTTGGAGACATAGTATATGCTCAATAAATATCTCTTGAATGGCTCAAAGAATAAAAATTTCATGGTTAAAGGTGACCATAGACATGATCTCCAGCTGTGTTCCTCTAACTCTGAGAATACCATTGCAGTTTGCTCAGGGATCATGTAGAATGTGCCGACACACTTGGAATTTGAAGGCAGCTACATTTCTAAAAGTGTAGTGGCCATTGAGGTGCACCACCCTGATCTGCCTTGAAGGGAACACGCTGTACCTGACTGCCTCCAGCTGCTGCCGTTTCCAATCACCTGCAGCTTTAACACTGAGGTTATGCTCCACAGCGCACTCCCAGTCAATACTGAGCATAGCAGGTAGCGTCTCAGAGCACGCCAGGTGTGCCCAAGGCAAGCTCACTCAAATGAAAACCTTTGCTTTGGGGCATCCCCACAGACTGGCCAAGCTTTTCTGAGCCTCACTGTAGACCAAGGCTCTTTCTATCCAATCCTTCTTCTTTCCCTCTCTTCTCTCAAAGATATCAGAAATGCATTGAGGTCTGAGAGCTCTCTCTACCTTCTCCTATTCCTGCTTCCTTTCATTATTCACAGGTACTTACACCAATAAATCTGTTTCAGGTGTAATTCTATCTTAGTATCTGTCTGCATTTTGGAGAACCCAAACTGACCTATCAAGATAAGAGGGTTCGTTTTGCAGACCCTGACAGGTCTACAGGATAAATGGGCTGGCCCCTTCATCTGAAAGAACAGCAGTCATGAACAAACCGGGTACGCTCAGGGTATAGACTTCCTTGGGTGGAAAACCGGTGATATACCTCTTACTTATGCCTTCCTGCCTTAAGTTCAGGAGAGCTAGGACATTCTTTTAAACAACAGAGTTTTGGTCTATGACATACTTTACTCACTTACTTACTTAATCTATGTTCTAATTTGGGAAGGTAGTTCAGCCCTAAGAACCTTAAAGCCTATTTCCATTCTGCTTTATGGCAATAAGCTACACAACATCAACCCTGACATCTGTCTCACTGATATCTGTCTCTCTTTTCCAGGATACTGGTCAAATCTTCTGGTCCATTCCAAACCTTGCCATCCTTTTGGTGAAATCATTATATTTGTAAGTGATCTGTACATCACAGTAGTTTATAAATTTCATGACTCTTATCTCCACCGTGATATCATCACTCAGTGGTGTGGTTGCATGTGGACCACACATCTTCTCTGATACTTTCAGTTCAAACTTCCTACTTCTAAACACAACCTCTGATGCTTCCAGCTTGCTCACATCATTATGTCACTGACCTTGTTTTTGTCTTTTTATTACCTCTAGCCACCCACTCTACTGTATTTTTCCAATGTATCAATATCCTGCTATCTTCACTTCCTACTAGATTCAGCCTGTAGTCTATGATGGATCATTTCAATCATTTTTACATTTTGAACTCTGTGTGTCCTTGAAACATACTATAAACAACAAATAGAGTAACAGTAGAACAACAGAATGTCTGTAAATATATAGCTGAAAATATGCAGTAATTTTGTTTTGATTTTTTTTTTCCTTATCTGAGTGAGACCCGCATCTTAAGCATTTAGTGGGATGTAACAATCATTGGCATAAGTTTCATCCTCTATGAAAAAAATATATATGATTTTTTTCTGTTGTCCACTGTCCAAAGCAATATTTTTACATTGTGTGTGTCTTTGCATGTATCATTTGCATGTATCTTTTGTGAAAGGCTATTATAGATTATACTGTATCAAAATTTTGAGTCTAGTGAAAAGTACCATGGAGGGAAAAAAAAAAAAATCATTCATCAAGATGTTACTAAGTTGTAATTTGCTTAAATATTTTTATCAGTACTTTCTTTCAATTATTGGTTTTCTTTTTATCGTGTCTGTAAGATGTCAGCTTTAGTTTTAAATGCTTAACTCAATCTTTAGTAAAGACCAAACTGGTTAAAATAAATCACTGAAAAGTTCAGCCTTTTTTTGAATCATCTTTCTTTCACACACTTTGTTAAAGTACCAAAAGTTGTTTTGACATTTTTATAGTTTTGTTTCTCTCTGGTGCATTACTGGAGCCACAAGGATTGAAATACTGTGAGTAAAGAGCTCTCTTGCACTATTTCTTACTTGACAAAGATAAAAACATTGTCCAAAATAATGCAATCTTAATTTATATACATTTTTATACTGGTTCAGAAAACATGGGAAAACTATTGAAAATTTGTGGTTGCTAAAGCTACTCATGTTCACTAACTTGTGTGAGGTTATTTCATCACACTTAGAAGCACGTCACTGCTAGGGTTATTTATGAAAATCCTAGTTTCCTAAAGTCAAGGTAATCTAACAACAGAATATTTTTAGAAACATAAATTATCCAGAATTTATGAACTATTAAAACCAGGCCTTTCTGTTGTTTCTTTTCTGTCTCTAATTCACAACAATAAAGTGTTTATTGCTCCAACCTCTTATATCTCCTGCCCATTCTTAAATAGCTAACCTGGGAATTAGAAGACTATTTTATATCAATGTCAGAAAATTTGAAATTTTGTTTAAAATTATAAAGTGAGTCCAATAACTTCTACAAATGAAACTTTGTATCACTAACATGTACATGAAAACTATTTTCTTTAAAAAGAATCCATACATGGCAGGAAGAAGTATTAATAGTAATATTCTTAGAAATAAGAGGAAAATGACAATTTTCATATTTGCATTGGACATAAAGGTAAAGACAGTAATATTTTTTCTGGAAATCTTCCTTTAATGAAGGCATTATATTGTTATTAAATAAAATAAAGCTGAGCTTCAAAATCAAAGGTAAAAATTTCCGCATATAAAATATTACATCCACACAAAAGAATCACTTAAAAGATAAAGTCCTGTTCCAAGTTGCCGAGTTAAGAAACATCTGGAACCCAGACTCTAATTTATAAATTACTTCAGATTATCCTTTGACTCCTATGCTTAAAATCACCCATTTTAAAGAGGATAAATTATACATTCTGATGCATTATCTCAACTATATGATAGATAAAATAATGTACTGAAAATAGATTTTAATTGAAAACTGTCGGAAGTTCAGTTATTATATACACAAAAACTAATAGAAAATAAGAAATTCTATTATCCCAAATAACTGCCCAAGTAGCCTGGTGAGCTGTGAATGTTTTGAGGCCAAAAGAACACACAAACATCTTTTTTCTACTTCTGCTCCATTGCTATATTTCAAATGCACAGAGTGAATCCCTGCTCAGAGAATCACCAGTACAGAGTACACAAAACCCAGATGTACTTACCACATAAACCTACTCCTGACTCTGAACATATTATTGTAAATCACAAAATAAATAAACTGAAAAGTCTCTCTATTGCAATAGCCTTATAGAGTCATGTCAGAAGATCCTAGAAACTGGTCACTAGATTTAAGAAAAAAAAGTGGTAGATTGGGCAGTGTGTGGTTAATCTGGTATGCTGTGTGGTTAACCTTATTAATGAACTTATTTTTTGTGGAAAATCCTCAGAAACAAATTATAAAAGAAAAGGTTTAAAATGTTATTATGGGCACACGCATTTCTAGAATAATTATGGCTTCTATTTATATGAAAGTCTAAAGTTAGGTGACCCAATTTAACAATATGTTCAGGAGACATTTTTCAAATTTTATAGGAAAAAATTTGTGGGAAAATTTTTATATTTCCTATTTTTTAGTGTAGCATAGCATATTTAACTCTCTTTTGCTTCACATTTTGCCATCTGAAAAATGAGACAAATTATGCATTCATCTTATAAGGTATGGGGTTGTTTTATAAATATATGTGTATGTGTGTATACATGTACATGAACATATATGCACTTATATGTGCAAGTAGCCATTTTGTCATACTTGCTGTGAATTACCTTTTTCTTGTTTCATAAAAATTATTCTCTCCTATTGTATGAAATCCTAGCTGGAAAGTCAGACTGGGATTTCAGTCACCAGGTAATCTCAAAAGGGTTTCACCT
This sequence comes from Varecia variegata, assembly GCA_028533085.1. Lineage (NCBI taxonomy): Eukaryota > Metazoa > Chordata > Mammalia > Primates > Lemuridae > Varecia > Varecia variegata. The sequence goes on along the minus strand of CM052438.1, from coordinate 68,951,517 downwards.
GAGGCCAGTGAATGACTTTGTCCCAAGAATAGCACTTACTCTCCTCCTTCTGGGTCCATCAACCTTCCCTCTGGCTGTCATTAATTCTTCCTAAACTTCACCTTATCACTTGTTTATTTTCTTTCCACTAAATGTGAACCTAAACTGGTAAGTGAGTAAACTGCCATGTTTACTAGTAAATACAGACTTTGGGTTGTTAACTAGAGGTATGGGGAGCTGGTTTGAATTAAAGAGGGACCCAGATATTAAATGAATAAGACTGGTAGTAATGTAAGTTAAAGTCTGGTAAAAAATACTAGTTAAATGCTATGCAAATATTTGTTATATGCCAGGTACTTCTATAAGTAGTCTACACGTTTCAACTAATTTAATACCCCAATTATGAGGTAGATATTATTACCTCTATCTGCAGATGAAGAAATTGAGGGAAAGAGAGATTAAGTAACTTGAACAAGGGCACGCAGTAAATAGGTAGTGGATCTTGGATTTAGACCCAGGCAGGCTGACTCTAGGATTCATGCTCTTAACTACACTAAGTCTCCTCTCAAAATAAAATATTTGTGGAGGTTTTCAGAATAAAAGCTTTCAGAGAAATTTCTTAGTGGATTTATTGCTCAAAACTATTATAGCAAATTCTATCTTTGACACTCCTCCCCATCCTATTCCCAAATCCTAGACACCACCTTGGTCTTCCTGACATTCTGGATGCCTTCAGACACAAACAGGGTCCAGTGCAAATAGAAACAGATTGTACCCTACTTTACTCAAGAGGCACCTGTGGCTCCAAATAAATCCACACATTCCCTGAGGATGTGAAATTCAATTCTAAATTTTCTCCCCCTTTCGTTTTTTTTTTTTTTTTCTATACTCCCACATATTTTAAGAGAAAGAATGTGGGACCTGAACACAGGTAGAAACTCAAATGCACAACTGGCTGATTCTCACTGCATTTAAAGGACTTAAAGCTTTACAAATCAGCACTTACTTTTCTTTTAAGGTTCTAGAGGAAAATAACATGAACTTTGAGGAAAACTCATGGAATTTATATTGATTAAAGTTTTCTACTCCTTTGATTTAGCTAGGTATTTTGAAAATATATTTTAAAACTATTACAATATTTTGAAATGTACATGTATATTATATGTAATACGTCAAGAGTAGTGTTTTTAGTAATGACTAAATTAGTCTTGGTTTTCCTTTGGAAAGCCATTTTGCCTAGTTCTATGTTATGTATTTTGATGTGTTGCAAATCAAGTCCAGCTACTTCTTCCTGTATAATGTATGAATCGATACCATATTTATATGTCATGTTATTCTTGATAGAGAAATCACACTATGGGCCATGGACATTTTCTGATATTCTGCCTAGACTAAAAAACAAAAATATTATAAATGTCATATTGGGAATTGTACTTTAATATCAGTTCATATGACCTTTGTCACTACAGATGGAAACATACTCTAAGAATGTGGTCCCCAAACCCCAGGCCGCAGACCGGTACTGGTACATGGCCTGTTAGGAGCCAGGCCCCACAGCAGGAGGTGAGCGGCTGGTGAGCCAGCATAGCTTCATTTGTATATACAGATGCTTCTCATCATTCGCACCACACCATATGCTCCACCTCCTGTCAGATCATTAGATTCTCATAGGAGTGTGAACCTTACTATAAACTGGGCATGTGAGGGACCTAGGTTGCATGCTACTTATGAGAATCTAAGGCTTGATATGAGGTGGGGATGAGGCGGTGATGCTAGAGCTGGGGAGTGGCCGCAAATACAGATTATCATTAGCAGAGAGAGGTTTGACTACACAATAAAGGTGATAAACTTGATCATCCTGAAACCATCCTCCCCACCACACACCTCCCCAGTCCATGGAAAAATTGTCTTCCATGAAACCGGTCCCTGGTGCCAAAAAGGTTGGGGACTGCTGCCCTAAGACATTTAGTAAATGTGATGTTGGGCCAAGTTGTATTGTTTAACATTTTGAGAGGAAAGTTCATAGTGATTGGCAAGAATGCTGAGGACAAATTAAAATGGCAAACAAAAACTTAATTTCATATTACTTCAACAAAATAACTTTGTACTATGGAGACATTATACTATCCCAACTAGAGTCATGAATTCATATTAAGGAGTAAAGAAAAACCTGTTTCCTCCAAACACTACTGAATATATGTTCTTCTCATCAGCTCATGGAACATTCTCTAGGATTAATCATATCCTAGGTCACAAAACATGTTTCAACAAATTTTAAAAAAATAGAAATTATACTGTTTATCTCCTCAGACCACAATGGAATAAAATTAGAAATAACTTACAACAGAAACACTCAACTCTACACAAAGTAATGAAAATTAAATAACCTACTGCTGAATATTTATTGGATCAAGGAGGAAATTAAGATGGAAATCAAAATATTCTTCAAATTAAAGAACAAAGGGGATACAAATTATCAAAATTCACAATCTAAGGAATCATCTCAAAGAATTGGAAAAGGAAGAGCAAGCCAATCCCAAACCTAGCAGAAGAAATAACTAAGGTCACAGCATGACTAAATGGATTGATAATAAAAGAATTATACAGAAGATTAATAAAACAAAGAGCTGGTTCTTTGAAAAGCTGTACAACATCAGCAAGCCTCTTGCTAGATTAACCAGAAACAAAAAAGAAAGCACCCTAATAAGCTCAATCAGAAATGAAAAAAGGAGATATTACAACTGATACCATGGAAATACAAAATATCTGAATACTATAAAAATCTCTATGCACATAAACCTAAAAACATTGAAGAATGGATGAATTCTTAGAAACACACAACCTCCCTAGGCTCAATCAGGAAGAACTAGAACTCCTGAACAGACCGATCTCAAGTAACAAAATTGAAGCAGCAATATAAAAGATCTCCCAACAAAAAAAGGTCCTGGACCAGATGGTTTCACAGCCAAATTTTACCAGACCTACAAAGAAGAACTGGTACCTATTAATATAGAAATTATTTCATAACATGGAGAAAGAAGGAGTCCTCTCCAACTCATTTACGAAGCCAATAACACCTTGATACTAAAGCCAGGAAAGGACACAACAGAAAAAGAAAATTACAGACCAATGTCCCTTCTGAATATAGATGCAAAAATTTTCAGTAAAATCCTAGCAAACCAAATTCAGGAGCACATCAAAAAAATAATGCACCATGATCAAGTGAGCTTCATACCAGAGATGCAAGGATGGTTCAACATATTCAAATCTATAAATGTGATTCATTACAAAAATAGAAGCAAAAACAAGGACCATATGATCCTCTAGATAGATTCAAAAAAAGCATTTGAGAAAATTCAGTACCCTTTTGTGATAAGAACTCTTAACAAAATAGCCATAGATGAAACATATCTCAATCTTATAAAAGCCATATATGATAAACTCACAGCCAACATGATACTGAATGGTGAAAAATTAAAAGCATTTCCGCTATCTGGAACCAGACAAGGTTGCCCACTGTCACCATTTCTGTTCAACATAGTACAGGAAGTCCTAGCCAGAGCAATCAGGCAAGAGAAGGAAATTGGGGTATTGAGATGGGGAAAGAGGAAGTCAAACCATCACTCTTTACTAATGATATGATTTTATATCTAGAAAACCCCAAAGATTCTGCCATGAGACTGCTGGAATTGATGAATAAATTCAGCAAAGTCTCAGGTTACAAAGTCAATACACAAATCAGTAGCATTCCTATACACCAACAGCAGTCAAGCTGAAAATCAAGTCAAAGACCTTTCATAATAGCAACAAATAAAATAAAATACCTAGGAATATATTTAACCAAGGAAGAGAAAGACATCTACAGGGAGAACTATGAAACACTGAAGAAGGAAATCACAGAGGATATAAACAAATGGAGAAACAAATAATGCTCATGGGTCAGCAGAATCAACACTGTTAAAATGTATATATTACCCAAAGTAATTTACAGATTCAATGAAATTCCTATTAAAATATCAACATCATTTTTTGCAGATCTAGAAAAAATAATTCTATGCTTTTTATGGAACCACAGAGGACCTTGAATAGCCAAATCGGCCTTAAGCAAAAAGAACAAATTGGCAGCCATGACTTTACCAGACTTCAAGTGGTACTATAAGGCTATAGTAACCAAAACAGCATGGTACTGGCACAAGAACAGAAATGTAGACCAATGCATCAACACAGTGAACTCAGATATAAAACCATCCTCATATTGCCATCTGATCTTTGACAAAGCAGACAAAAACATACACTAGGGAAAAGAATTTATTCAATAAATGATGCTGGGATAATTGAATAGCCACACGTAGAAGACTGAAACAGGATCCACACCTCTCACCATTCACAAAAATTAATACAAGATAGATAAGAAACTTAAACCTCAGACATCAAACTATAAGAATTCTAGAACAAGAGGTTGGAAAAATTCTTAATAGATATTGGCCTAGGCAAAGAATGTATGAAGAAGACCCCAAAGGCAATCACACCAACAACAACAATAAATAAATGGGACCTGATTAAATTTAAAAGCTTCTGCACAGTCAGAGAAACAATTATTAGAGAAAATAGACAACCTACAGAACAAGAGAAAATATTTGCAAGCTGTATGTCCGATAAAGGGCGAATAGCCAGCATCTACAAAAAACTCAAGCAAATCAGCAAGAAAACGTCAAACAACCCCATAAAAAGTGGGCAAAAGACATGAACAGAAGCTTTTCAGAAGAAGATAGACTGATGGCCAATAAACATATGAAAAAATGCTCAATGTCTCTAACCATCAGGGAAATGCAAATCAAAACCACAATGAGATATCACCTAACTCAGAATGGCATTTATCAAAAAGTCCCAAAACAACAAATGCTGCAGTGGATACAAAGAGAAAGGAAGACTTATCCACTGTTGGTGGGACTGCAAACTAGTTCAACCTCTATGGAAAGCAGTATGAAAATATCTCAATGAACTAAATGTAGACCTACCATTTGATCCAGCAATCCCACAACTGGGTACTTGCCCAAAGGAAAAGACAACAATTTATCAAAAAGACACTTGCACTTGAATGTTTATAGCAGCACAAATCATAATGACAAAGATGTGAAAACAACCCAAGTGCCCATCAATACATGAGTGGATTAATAAAATGTGTTATATGTATACCCTGGAGTGTTACTCACCATAAGAAAAAATGGTGAACTAATACCTTTTGCAACAAGCTGGATGGACCTGGAGACCATCCTCCTAAGTGAAGTATCACAAGAATGGAAAAACAAACATCACATGTACTCACTATTAAATTGGAACTAAATGATCTACACTCATGTGTACATATGGTAGTAAAATACAACAGAAAACAAGCAGGTGGGAGGGGGGAGAATGGTATGGGTAAATTCACACCTAACGAGTACAATGCACACTATCTGGGTGATGGACACACTTATAACTCTGACTCAAACTGTACTAAAGTAATTCATGTAACCAAAATGTTTGTACCCCCGTAATATTCCGAAATTTAAAAAAAAAAATCTTTGCTGCTTTTAACTATTAATAGAATGTTTATAACCAGAACTAGAGCATAATTAAAGAGAAGAGTTATTACCAGGAATTAACATATAACAAATTTATATATTTTTATTTTTATTTTAAAAATTTCTCAATAAGGCTAAGTCAATTTGGCACCTCATACAACTCTGTCAACTAATAGAACATAAGGAGGAACAAAACCATCCTAACTGAACCAGGCTGAGTACCGTGACCCAGTTCTAAGTGCATAACGATACCTGTGTGAGTGGGCGGAGAAGATCATCTAGAGAGGTCACGTTTTCCTCACAAGCATAGCTACCACTAAGCTCTAAAAAGAAGTTTCCATGCAGAAATCTAGGTCCAGTATTGACTTTTGATTTTTTAAGAAATGCCAGAAAACCAAATTTATGTAAAATCTTGTGATTTTAAAATTTTGTTTCAAATTTTAAAATCAACAAGTATGGCAAACATAGGATATCTGTCAACTAAAAGTGACATTTTTTCTGCTATATTTCCATGTATGATACAATTTTTAATAAATTCATTTACTAATAAGTCTTCTTCCTTATTTGGACATTGAAAACATGACTGGAAATTATAGGTACAATTATATGATTACAAAAACATGCAGTACGTACTTTCAAATAGACAAAACCCATTGTATTAGTTTCCTGTTTGCTGCTGCAACAAATTACCATAAACTTCATGGCTTATAACAACACATTTATTATCTCATAATTCTGGAGGTGAGAAGTCAGTGTTACTGACTTTAGCCAAAATCAGTGTTACTGGGCTAAAATCAAGGTGTCAGCATTTCTTTGCCTTTTCAGCTTTTAGAGGCTATTTGCACTCATAGGCTTATGGCCCCTTCCTCCATCTTCAAAGTGTTCGGTGTAACTATATATAGTGTTACTCTGCTGCTTAACATGAGAAATATTAAAAAAAAAAAAACAATAGCCCTAACCCAGGCTTTAAGAACTTTACCATCTAGTAGAGAGGTAGAATAAAGTGGATATTCTGGAATTGGAAAAATAAATAGAGATTATCCAGAATTAGCGTATTACTTTCACTGTGGGGAGAGAGAATAAGCTCATGGCTAAAGATGGGATGATGTTGGGGACAAAGTTCTGGTTCCCTCTGCCCATTTGAGATACCTCAGAAAAACCATCTCTACTTTAAAGCTCTTTATGAGATCAAATATGGCCCCTGTGGCAAACGCATTGCAGTTTATCTTCTCCCTCCACCTCCTGCCTCCCTAACTCATCACAAAGATTGTCCCCTAGATCACTTTCCAATAAACATACTTCATGCATTTCTCAGTCTTTTTCCCAGGGAATCTGAACTATGACAGAGGTGTTCCTTTATGAGTAATAAACAAATAATGAAATAAAATATTTAGTTTTCTTATTTGTTCACACACATTCCATAAAAGATTTGAAGGAGTTTTGAAGAGAATGTATAAATAAATCATGTCAAAGACATTGATTCTGAGATTTGGAAACTGTTGGAGAGGGCCAGATCAAAATTCTTAAGTCAGTGCCCCCTCCCCACCCCAATCCACATGTGCACACATGCACACACCTCCCCCTCTATGGCTTCCAGAAGTCAAGTCTGTTAAAAAAAATCCAAAACATTAAATTAGGTCAAAGATGTAATTTTCTGTCTGACTTGGCCTTCAACTTTGGTTGCAACTATTAATGTTGAGTACTTGATGACTTAAGAGGAAATAGAGCTGGAACAAATATTTGAATGTCTGGAAATCACTAACCACACAAATACATTTAAATCTATTTTATAAAATGACAAGTTTAAAATTATAGTTGTATATAGACCCAAATTTAACTAATTGGATGGGAATGCTATGAATTACTATGCAATATGATTACATTGCTGTTTCTAACATATCAATATTGTCATTCTCTGTTCCACTTCTTTATTACTTTACAAACAAATTCATTTACACAGCTGCTTGATGGGTAGGCAAGATTCTTTTCCTAAAATTAAATTTGACTATCTTAATTTCAAAAATATGCTTATTCTTTAGAAATATACAAATCCAAATCATTGGCTCTTTTAAGCAAAATTTTTTCTAGCCTCTTTTGTTTATCTTTTCATGAAATTTCATAGGAATTATTAGCATAAAAAGTAAGATAATACATTTAATATTTCACTATACTGCACCTAATAATGAGGATGAAGCTTTAGTAGATGCTAAGAAGATGACCTATTATAGGAGTCTAAATCAACTTTTGAAAATTGTTCACCATACAATCAATCTATTGGAATGCTGGCTAATTGGTCAGTAATTAAGATAACTTTAAACAGTCTCATATTTCAGTGTATTAATAATAAGATCAAATATATTATTATATTGTAAGTGGCTACTCAGAATTTGGCAATTTTCTTGGGAGTAAAAAACAAAAAAGAAAATAACAATAATAATAATAATAAACCCAACTCTGACCATATGTTAATTGCAGTTTACTAGACCAGAGCCAAATGACAAAATATCAACATCGTTACTGATGTTGTACCATTTTACCCATAAACATTAACCATCTGCTATTGGTCAGATATTTTAATAGGCAATAGGAGACAAAAAGTCTCCTAAAACACAATTTCTAGCTTATGACAAATGATACTATAAAAATTTACAGTATAACATGTGTGTTACAATGTAAAGATACGGGGAGGGGAGTGCAGGGGCTTGGTTCATATTTGAGAGACTAACGTGGTTTAGGGGAGTTGAAAAGCAGAAGATTGAGTCAATGAGCAGGACTTTGTCAGATGAAGTGAGAAGGTAGGAATTTCAGCCTATAATGCTATAATGAAGTGTTCAGAAGGGCAGAGTTTTGAAAGTGTGTCAGAGCCTACAGACTACAGGAGAAGAATGGATACATATCCATATACATCCATATATACACACATATATATCCATATGTCCATATATATACATATATATATGTGTGTATATATCTGAACATATGGATATATAGGAGTAAACTTATGAAAGGCTTGATATGCCTTACCAAGAGGCTCAGATTTTACCTTGCGGACAATGAGGTGGCCCATAATAGCTTAAATGAGTGAGGGGTATAAAGTGACTCCTCAGTCTAGATGAGAAAGTCAAAAGATGAGAAATAGACAAAATCTTACAGGGCTGCACAGCAAGGAGAAAGAAAAAAGGAAAGAAGGGAGAAAGGGAGGCAGGGAGGAAGGAAGGAGGGAGGAATGGAGGGAGGGAGGAAGGAAGGAAGGATCCCAGGATAATGTAGTTGTCACATAAAATTGTGGAATAAATAAGCATGCAGGCAGTCCCCAGGTTACAGATGACCCAACTTACAGCGTTCTATACTTACTAACGGGTTTTCAAAGCTCTCCATGAGAATAATTTATAATTAAAGAATTAAATTAATTCGGGAACTAGTTTCTTCCGAGCAGATAAATAAGCCCACAAGGGGGAGGGTAAACTCACAACTAATGGACTTGGTGAGCACTGTATGGGGAAAGGGCACGCCTCCAATCCTGGCTTGGGTGAGGCAAAGTCATAACATGTAACCACAATGTTTGTACCCCCACAATATACTGAAATTAAAAAAAAAAAAGTGTAAGTCGGTGGTTGGCGCAGCGTTTTTACGCTTGCGGCTGGTCTCATAGACAGAGAAGCCCTTGATAGAAACTTAAGAACACAAATAATCAGAAGATCCAGAGCCAAGAAAGTTTATGACAAAAGAATTAGCTGAAGCCTTTTGTCACAGTGAAGCAGGATTTGCTGAGCTTGAGGAGCAAGATCCTGACATTGAGCGGTTTACAAAGGTTTACAGTGCAGTTAGTGAGAACGTCAGCTGCTGCAAGGCCACTTATGATGAAAACAAGACAAGGCTGTGCAAACAACCCTCCATACCTTTTTCAAGAAACCGACTTCAGAGGTCAGCTCCCCTCGTCCAGCAACAGAATCAAACCCTGATTCTCCAGCACCCGCTCCGTCCTCTCCAAAACCATCTCCATAGTCATCTCCCGATTAATGTCAGCTGCCTTCTTGCCTCAAAAATGCCCCTTCTGGTAAGCAAGACATTGATGAAGCATCAGGTGAGTGTTAACCTTTAATATTCTTTTTTGAAATTTCTCCTATCTAAATTTTTTGTGAGTTTGTTTTTATGTTCTGTTTGTTTGAATTAAAAGAAAAAGTGCAGTAGTTTCTGTAACATTATTACAGTACAGAGGTATTATTATTATGGTCTTATACTATATGATTATTATCATTTATGAGCCATTATAGTATTATTATTAATACCATATATGTGCTGTTCATCAGGGATTTGAGTTACATACAAATCCTATGTAAAATATGTTTTCAGGAATATATCTTGTCCGTAACCCAGGGACCGCCAGTATTGATATTATAAGTAACATCAATTCATCATGTGTATCCTGTGTAATATTATATGCATAATATTAATGCCTGATTTTATGTAGTCCTTTATAGTTTACAACATATGTTTATGTTTATAACCTCATTTATTAGAGTCTCCACCATGAAAGACAGTATCTCTAGGTAGGTATAAAAGTTAGAGCCACCTAAAAACTGGAAGACAGAGTTGGATTCTGAATTCAGCTCTTAGCCCCAAATTCTAGTGTTCTATCAAAGAAACAATATATACACAGAGAGAATGCATTAGAGGAAATGTTAAATTTGCATAAATTCAGATTTAGTTTATGCATTCAAATATCAAACAGCCTGAGCACCAAAATGCGAGTAAAGCAAGGACCAAAAAGAGGGATGGGTACTTCAATAAATAGAACAAACAATTCAGAGTTTGTATATCGTTTGTTAGGATTTGCCCTCTTTGTGGTAATAAAATTGATTCTTCTACCTTTTTACTTCTCCTCAATCCCCACTTCCTTACACAAAGTCTCTTTGGTCCAAATTGATGAAACGTTACTCTGCAAACACTGCCTCACAAACAGGACACACACACACACACACACACACACACACACAAGAGAGCTGAAAGAGTCTAATATATTAACTTGACCAACCTTTTCATTTTTATAATAAGCATAACAAAATGCAGAGAGGCTAATGCCTTGACAAATGTGGCACCCTGATTGGTGGCAGAGCTGAGCCTAAACCCCAGGCTTGCTAACCTTCCATCCATGGAGGTTTCCACAGCCTGTGGCCAAGAATCATACGGCATATTCTGCCAAGAAGAAAACTGAAAGAAGGAGGGATCCACAGCAGTGCCCATCGGGGCCTGGGAAGGGAGAGGGAGGGTGATCTCCTGCAATGTTTCCCTGACTTTTAGATTTCATGGAGCAGCGAAATTTCAAATAAATATATATGTTCCATCGTTGGGCTGCCAAAATTTTAATTTTGCCAAGAAAGGACATTTCAAAACAAACAAAGGCTAAACAAGTATAAACTACTTTCACCACCATTTCACACAAAAAATGGACAATCCCATACCAAAGTTTAGGACACTGTTACTGTAGAACAAAGTCCTCTCTATGAAAAATTCACCTCATTGTAGCTTTTCTTCATTTAACTGAGGATTAATGGATGCTTTCTCATGCACCAGCCCCGGCTGATGGCCAATATTTACGAACTACCAGAATATGGGAATATGCCCTAAACTAAGTGTCAGGGGGTCGGGCTTTAGTCTCTACCACTCAAAGACTGTGTGCCAGGTAGCTCCATAGCTCTGCATTTCAGACTAGCTCATTTACAAAATGAGACCTTCTGACTGGCTCTGGAATTCCAGCATTCTAAGAAGAGTTGAGAATTTGAATTAGACCAACACTCCAGATGCACCTGAGAGCCCAGGGACTTCAGAAAGCCTCACTCCTGGGTCTTGTCCTCTCAAGCCTCAGGAGAAAACTTGGTGGCAGTGATCACATCACTTATGCCCACTAATAGCTTTTAGATCACCCTTCATGAAAGACAATGTCAGGCTGACCAGAACTATTTATTTTTAAATTCTCAATTGCCCTAATTTTTTATGGGTGACTGTAATTCCTGACACTGTATTACTACTGCCTTTGTAGGAAAAAAGGCAACAGAAGAGGGAAAGAGAAGAGGGTGCAGAGAAGACACCAAGGTGTAGTAAAAGGAGGGAAACGAAGGCTGAGTCTAACCATGTGAACCTTATTTAATAAGCCATGTCAGACATTGCTCTTTAAACAGGGTCCCCAATCTCAGAGTGACTGCTGGTGTATGTTCAACCCTTGGTGTGTCTATAAATGAGAAGAAAAATATAAGCAGGGGAATGGAAGAGAAGTTTACAGCATATCCACAGAATACTCTTTCATCCTTGTTGTCCAGGGTTCCTCAGAAGGAAGACTGAAAACGTACACATTTACTTAAATCTTAGTGACGTCATAAAAAGTTAAGTTAGAATCTCTGGGTAAAATACACTTTAAAAGTGAAGAGAAAAAACCACAGGAAATATAGCAACAACAAGGTAGAAGCAGATTTAACTAAGAATTTCCTTTCCTCACTCTCTTTCAGTCACACCCATAATATAATTATAGCTTAGCATTTGCATTTAATTATACACTGTTGAGAAACATTCTGAATTTTATAGCAAAGCTGAACCAAAAAGCTTTATTGCCAATAGGTTTTTGTAGCCCTATCGTGGGGAATTAATTTCAGAGCAGGCAAATACAAATCTTGGCTAAATAAGACAAAATGAAGATGTTTATTGTCATGCCAAACACAGACATACTTGGGCAAAAAATAGTACAAATAAACACATGTTACAAATTTGCTTAGGCAAATAGTAATCTCTCAATAAGTGTTAGGTGTTATCATCATCATGATATTTACAAAAAATGATTCAAGAATCTATGTTTTTAACTCCATGCCAATAAAATAAAATCTACAGAAAAGTTAGTGTAACGCCTTCAAGCTACCTTTTTAAGGAAAACCCACAGTATTCAGTGGAGTCATATACACCTCTGTTGGTGTTATTCCACTTCCTTTTTTTCTGTCCTAAACTCCAGAGGTGTTAAAAGAGGGTAAGGTCCTTCCTTGGGGTGGATTTTGTGGTACCAACCACAGGAATTTCACATGACTTTAGTGCATAAGTAATTGCTATCATGAAAATTCCTGATTTTTCAAAAATAAATGATGCATAAAAGGCACATAAAAGTTCAGTTAATAAGTCCCAACGCGTTCAAGAACATATCTTAGCTCAGCCAATGGAACTAGTTTTTTATTCAGTGGAGACCTCTTAAATGCATTGCCTCAGTGCACAGTAAATCTATTCTTTTAGCAGGTTTATTCCTTTATCTGGTAGTCAATTAAGTGCCCTTTCATGAAATGTAGCAATGACATACATTTGTGGAGGGAGGTATATTCTTATAACTTGTCTGATTATCTTCAGGCTTTAGCATGTATTATTTATGAGTGTTATTTCTTGAGCAGGTTTATGCCTTCATCAAGTAATCATGAACACATTTTAAGTATAAATATGAGTCTATAGCAACTGGAAACCACCATGGTTTAACAAGGTTCATTCTTGCACAAATATCTCATTCAATTTTGAGGGAATTGTATTTTGAGAATAAAATTTATTTTGTCATTTTTCCCTCTCACTTTCCAAATTGTAATACCTATGCTACAAAGAAAAGCAATCATCACTGTTGCATGCATTTGACTAAATATTTCTAGCTATAGAAATGCCATCAGCTTATTTTATACATCTAAGATGAACTGAGAGAAAGCTTTTAGAATGCAACAGCATCTATGATAATTCCCCAACCTGAGAGGAACTTCACAGAATAAATGTCAGAAAATGTATTTATATATTTGTAGGTAATAGAATACAATCAGATTTTTAATGTTTTGGATGTTAGAGTTGTATTGCTGCTTGTTTTTGTTAAAATTTTAATCTGACTGATGAATCACTTTTTCTTCGTTGCAAAAATAAAGAAAATTAAAAGTTATTATTCCATTCTGAAAGAGTGAATCTTTCAGTTTTTCAATTTACATTGCACACAAAACAATTGAAATGCTACATAAATCAAAAATTGCAATTTTTCTATTTAATCCTGTCGTTAAGCTAGCATTTTAGGCAAGTATCCTGCATTTAATTAAATATTTTTTGAATTACCATTATTTTGGAAATAATTGAAGTAGCAATGTGGTTGAATAGTATTTTAACCCAACACTTCGACCATTGTTAAAGGTAGGCACCAAGCCCAATCTACAGATGAATTAGCTATTCTTAAATTAAGGAATATTATGAACCAGTAATGGCATGACATTCTTTTTTATGACTATGGCTCTGGTTATAATGTGACAAGAAAAAAAATGTAATGTTTCCAAAATGACAGTTTTTTAGATTTGTGTTGCCTGAGGTAGTTCAGCTGAACAATAAACTATAATTTGATTGATGGAAAATTGAAGTGGTTCATCTAATCTGCCAGGCTAGCCTACCACAGCTTTGGTTTTGCATGTATGATGATGTATCACAGTTTGAGAGATAATGTTATTTGTATTAGACAGGAGATTTTTTTTCTCCCACATATGAAAGGAGGACTTTATTACACAGAAATGATCAAAATATGCTATGGATTAGCATAGAATCAAATTTGTTGAAGTATAAATTTATAAGTCCAAAGATAGAAGACTGATATAAATAAAGCCTCAGAACATAGTTATTGGTTGTTGGTAAATTAGCCGTGTACTGAATATAGAATTATTAAGTCTGGGGTACAGTGACATCTGCACCTAGAAAAGCAATCCAGCTTTATTTTAAATAAATCCTGCCTTGATCAGAAGGAATCTTACAAACATCAAATATATTAAGACTCTTAAACTATAGAGTGAAAAAATGCATTTGAAAAAATAATAAAAGGGTAATAAACACCAATAAACACCTTAACCATATGCAAATTCAAGTAACAAATTGGTAATCAAAGAACATGAGGCTATTTATAATTAACTGCTGAATATTGATGATTTTTCAGATTTAACCATAGCAAATTGAAATTAAGATTCCTGAGTTAATTTCAGAGTATAATTTTGAACAGGATAGTTCTAGTTCATCTTCTGCCATTAGCAGTCAAAACAACTTTGTGAATTATGTATACAATTTACATAATAAAAAGATGTGTCCGACTATTCCTGTCTTTAAATTACTACAAAAAATTAAATGTATAAAGAGGTTTCAAAGTTACTAAAAAATTTTACTAAGAATGCTAAGCAAAGAATTACAGAATATTCCAGATAGGAGTACATCTGTAATCAGAGAAGATAAATATTTTAAAAGAAAAACTATAGAATTAGAATGGGAAATTTTATACATCATTTTCTTCTCTATTGAAGAATGAAGAATGGTCATTGGAAAGGAAACTACCAAAAAATTAGGGCGGCTTGATATAATTTCTAGACTATATGATGTATCCAAAGTAACACATCCATGGAAGCATTTTTTCACCTATCAATTAAAGATTTTGAATGTTTATTAACATTTAAAAAGTCACTAGTAGCCAGTTTATTATGAAATATGTGCTCATTTACCTTGAGTGGAAGTGTAGTCTATTACTACCTTTCTGGAAAGCAATTTGAAAACGTAACTATCATTCCTTGAGTGCTTACAATGTTTCAGGAATTCTACTATGCATATGTTTGCTCAAATATAAACTTTCTCAATTTCTATACAGAGCCATAAAAATGTTCATAGCCTCTGATTCATTAATTCCAATTTTGAAAACAGATCTTAATAAAATTTAAAATAATATAATATATATCTTCATTGCAACACTACTTACACAGAAAAGTTGAGGATAACAATAGTGTTCAAAACTTATTTTATTATGTTATATCCTTTTTTTAACATAATTATGCAGCCATTGAAAATTATTTTATGTAGAATATTTTATACCATAAAAATTGTTTATAGTATATTAGAAAAATAAACAAGAAATGAAAATGTATTTGTTACATAATTTAATCCATACCTTTTATTAATACAGTAATATATATATTAATAGAAAAGTAGAAAAAGAATCTAAGGAAACTAACTGATGGAAATATACAGTTTTCCTTTCTTTCTTTACACTTTTATATATTCTCAAATACATACATATTTTGTTTGTTTTTTAAGACAGGGTCTTCCTCTGTCAGTCAAGCTAGAGTGCAGTGGCATCATCACAACTCACTACAACCTGAAACTCCTGGGTTCAAGCGATCCTCCTGCCTCAGCCTCCCAAGTAGCTGGGACTACTGGCATGCACCATCATGCCCGACTAATTTTTCTATTTTTTTTTTTTAATAGTGACGGAGTCTCACTGTGTTGTTCAGGCTGGTCTCAAACTCCTGGCCTCAAGCAATCCCCCTCCCTCGTCCTCGCAAAGTGCTAAGATTACAGGCGTGAACCTGTCCCCACATATTTTTTGATCAGTATGTATTATTTCCATAATTGGAAAAGAAGTCATGGTCCCTATTTCTTTGACTTATCTTTACCTGCTTACTTTGGCATACAGTTTCCCTCACAAGAGAGTGGTAATAGCATGAGCTTTGGGGTTAAATAGGGCTAGCTTAGAATACCAGCTCCACTACTTACTAGCTATGTGGCCCTAAGTGTATTACATAACCTCTCTGGGCTTCGATTTCCTCATATGTAAAATAAATTCATCAATAACCTTATATAAAGGATTCAAAGAGGAGAGACTGATCAACATTAACCTTAAAAAAGAGGACGGTCTTAAGAAAGGTTTGAACAAGCACATAATGTTTAAGGAATCCTGGAGGATGAAATGGCTGTGTATATCTGACTTCTGCAAAATGAACTGACGTGTATATGTGACTCCAAGCAGAAAGTACAGAGTGAAAAATTATAAGAGGAAAGAGACCGAATGATATAGTATGGATCTTACCACTAGTCCCTTAGTATTGTGGAGTAATAGATCTAAAAAAGGTACATAATTGGCAGAATATAAGGCTTGACATTAGGACAGTAATGAGATGCCCTAATTTAGAGATGCCCTGAAATTTAGGGATTTTTCTGAAACTTAGGGTTCACTGCCTCCAGCATCAATTTTCAATTATTGTAGTTTCTGACTGAATTTGCTTGTGTTATTCTGGAAATTTTTTTCCCTCTTCTGGAATTAATAAAACATCATTGAATTATGGAAACTGAGAAATAAAAGAAACATCACATTAACACCAAGACAATCTTCATCTTCAACAGATAAGACAAAGGAGACCCAGAAATTTAGAATTTGCCACAATGCTTGATGCTTCCATAACCATTTGCAACATGAAGGTTGCTTATTTTCTCCTATAACTACTTAACAAGTTCACCTCTTCTTAGAATTTTAACTAATAATCTAAATAATATTCCCCTTTAGAAAATTCAACATTTATTGTCATTGATCAGTTTTTGCTTTTGCAATCAGCAAGTCATTCTGGACTTCATGAGAACTTGCTGATCTCCTGTTCTTTTATTTCTTTCTGTACATATTTATATTTTGCAACTCTTTTTTTTGGTCAATGTATCATACGATGTATGATATTTTATATTATTTATATTTTATTTGCATTACTTCAAAAATTTATTCCACAAGGCTTTATTTATTTATTTATTTATTTACTTTAGATCTACTGCTTAGATTTGGAAATTGAGGTATCCACCAAGGAGGCCCAACTTGGTATAGCTGTAAAATTTTAAAATAATATTTTTATGGTATAAGAATAATATCCCATGCATATAATTGAAACAGCATTGAAATGTTTATACATATTGAGATCCATATATTTTTATTCATATGATGACTGCTGTTTTTATGGTTAATTGCCACAGTTTAACTCAAGTGTCTGCAAATGTACTCTGCCTCTTTTTGCAAATAAAGTTTTATTGGGACACAGTCATGCACATTTTTTTGCTTTATATATACCTGCTTTCTTGCTATAGTAGCAGAGTTGAACAGTCACAACAGAGACTATGTGGCTCAGGAAGCCAAAAATATTTTTGATCTGGCCCTTTGCAGAAAAAGTATGCCAACCTACAGTCTAAGTAGTCAGTACTGTTTATCATATTTTACTAGGTATAAACATTTATCTTTGGAGGCATTCATTTCAACTTAAGTAATGTATTTCATCACCAAAATACTAAGTAATCAAGAAAAGCAATACCTCTTACAGAGTTGTTTCAATTGAGACTTGAAAGCAACCTATGTGTGTGTGTGTGTATGTATATGTATGTATATACACCCAACCAATAATTAAAACAAAAAAAATTTAGTAGCAAAGCACCACTTACCAAAAAACAGCTCGTATCAAAATCATTTTTTAAAAAAGTATATATATAGAGAGACAGAGACAGAGAGAGACAGGGGCAGAGAGAAAGAGACAGAGAGAGAGCTGCCCGTGTGGACACATGAAGCAGAAGGTCCAAGACTCTACCTGTCCGCCTTCCTCCCCTGGGACAATTTTGACACATGGCAGTGAAACTCGGGGCTCTAGGGACTATAACAGACCCTCAGTAGCACAAGAGTTTACCATCAACTTGGTCCTAGCAATACTTGTCATGGGACCACCAGACATAGGTTACTTAATGTGATTGTCATTCTCTATAGTACCTCTACCCTTACTTCTTTCACTGATTGCTCCATCCCTACCTGTATACCTACAGGCTGTCAAGATAATCCTTTATTAATAAAAGGTGTGTTCAATCTTCCTATTTCAACACCTTCTGACTACTTGTATAGAGCTCATGCAAAACCGTGGGCCCAAACCTTCACCTCTCTGCTATGCCTCTCTGCCATCACAGAAATAAACAACATAAAAATCTCCATCACTTACATGATCAAAGAGTCAAACACTAAAGTTTCACATTAAATTTTTCTAAGATTGTTATTTGTAACAAATCTGAGACCTAGTTAACAAATCTGCATTATTTCATCCTCCTAGCCATATTTTTAAAATAAAAAGCTTATTGGCAATTTTCCAGAACACTCTGAGCTGGCAATGATGGTCTTAAAAAATGTTTTTCATAATTACCTCCAGTGACTATACCCTGAAGACACCCAATTGGATGCTGTGGGTAGGTAAAGCCATAATGGAAGAGAAGGAAGAGGTGTAAGTCACGTCTCCCTGCAGCACTAATTTTGTTTAAAGATTTGTTTTTGAGAATAACAGCATAAAACAAAGCACCCTTTTTGTATGTGTAACAATATTAGGGACTAGAATTAGGAACTCACATTAAGGGAAGACATGATGGATAAGCCTTATTGGCCATGCCTTTAGACTTCTCACTTCCCCATCGACTGCTTCCCATCCCCACTAAGAATTCACATTTTGCCTTTGGATGAACTTTAATGCAAGAGTTTGCAAAAGACACCTATATTAAAAATGCTTTGTACATACTGAAAAAATATATTCTGCATGCCGAGATTTATTGTGTGATCCTGGTGTAGTCATTTACCTTTTTCACTCTTTGGTGATCTCATTTAAGGAAGAAAATAGTATGAGTTTCACAAAATAAATATGCCACTAAGATGGTATTAAAAACTACTGTCTTGGAAGCCCACCTGTCCCTCACAAACAAATAGAAACTTGAAGGAAGATTTAGAGAAAGCATTTTTGGAGCCAAATAAGCTGAACATTTTGAAACAGACTGAATGAAAAAAGAAATAGGTTACAAAAACATCCAGCCAATTCCTATTCTTCCTTCAAGCTTCCATTGTGTACTCCTATCTTTCTATTAGAAGCCACCACAGCGTATAGAAACTTGTGAACATTTAATTTCTAAAATGCATATACTTGTTTTATTGGCATCACATAAAAACCATTTATGCATACTTTTGTATACTTAAAAATGCATGTAAAGTCTCGCTATCGTATGAGGAAATCAGCGGAGGGTGTCAGTTTGCTTTTGGCACAGATACTTAGATAAAGAATCACACCAGTGGTTTTAATCTTTTAAGTACAAAGACTAACTTAACATCTGGAAGTTTTACAGGGCAGGAATTGAAAGTTGCTGAGTTAAAGAAGGCCTCTTATTATTCAGCACAATATAAGACTGACACAATAACATTTGGATAAGCAATTTTTTTTGTTAATATCAGAAAACTTATGCTCCAAAGCAATTCAGGGTTTCTGTGTTTGTTGATATTACCTTTTAATGTGACAACCATGACACCATTTTCCAAAACAGATGGATTAATGTCATTTAAAAAAATTACTTCACCTAGACAGGTGTTTCCTGTGTATGTTTGACATGAAATTAAACATAGCTCCAGATGTTCTGTTTGTAGCAAAGCCAGTTAATTTTATTAGAACATTTAATCACAGATCAACAGTGTACTAGAAGGGCAGTGAATGTGAAGCAGAGATTTAACAGAACTTCCTAATGAATTGTGAATTAGTTTATATAGGGAGATCCAGAGAAGTACAATGCTGCTTATGTAAATCCCATAAATACATTGATTGGAGTTTGTTATTTTTCCTGAACTCTGATATTATTCATATTTAAGAGCTTCACTAGAATATAAAGTTGTATGTGTGTATTTAAAGCTGGCAATGCCATAATTATGCAGCTACTTAGTGTAAGTAGAATTTTTTCTTTTTAAGTTGAATATTGGTGATATTTTGTAAACACTGCCCCTTAGGCATACATGAAGTCGGTATTCTCTCATGCGCCTCGAAGTGCACTAGGGTGTTACTGATATTCACAGCAATTGCTCAGCCTACCAAGCATATAGTCAAGAGACAGCAGCTCAGAGTTTTGTTATGTCAGGTTTAAACATCATTATATGCCTAGTTATTTTTCCTCTAAGATTAGCTATAGATTTCCCATTAATTATAACATCAAGTTGATTCATCATTAATAAAATAAATCTCAGTGAACTGTCACTGATTTCTTGACTAAAATGAAAACAAATGAAGAAAAACCAGTTCCTGTCTTTGTTATACTCTTATCAAATTTGTCTTTGTAGAAGCCCGGTCATTTCAGAGCCAGAGCAAAATATTCATAATTTTCTACTTTGAAATATTAGTGTGCCCATATGCACTAATAAAAACTTAAAGCCCTGCTATGATTGATGTTTTTTGTTGGCCCGTCACCTCATTGTATAGAAGTTTGTTTTAATGAGTTTCTCTAATGAATATTTTATATTGCTACTTGGATGAATGGCATATGGTAAATGCAAGGTAAATTACAGCTCTTTAAATAAATATTTTTCATAAATTATTTATTTTGTGATGCCTGTATTGGTAAGATGTCATGTCAGATAAAGATTGGAAAGTATTTACTGTAATACTTATTTGTAACTTGAAGAAGTAAAATTTTTAAATTATTAACAAGCTTCCAATATATCCATGAAACTTACAGCAAAATTAGCATAAACTCTATCACATTACCAATTTGTGTAGACAGCTTCCATTCTATAATGCAAAAATAAGATAATCTCTTACGTTTGTAAAACTTTTTATACAGTACAATGAAAATAGGCAGAAAAAAACTATTTCTGTAAGAATAAAAAAGGGAACTAGGTAAAACCAAACTTGAATAAAATTTAATGTTGAGAATTATTCAATCTCTGAATTCTATTATATTTTTAAAAGTAGAATATAATTATTTTAATTGAGTAACCACACTCTTTTAATAATATTTCTTATTTTCTTTGGGGATATAGCTGAGTGAATAGATTTTTCATCTAATAAATATTAATAGTTGCTATTTATTGACTGCCTTTATAAACATTATCTCATTAAATTCTCAGGATAACCATAAAAATGTGGGAACATTATTTCTATTTCTACATACAAGAAAATTAAGACTCACATGGCTCAGAAGTAATAAAGATTTGAACTCAAAATAGATTGGCTACAATGCCTATGGCTTTCCAGCTAAATCAACAAGGCCCCCAAATATGTCATCCCCTACCGAAAAATTTTATATATAGGAAAAACGAATATTATCTATTCTTACAGTATCTTATTATTAATAGCAGTAACATCTAACACTTAATGAGTGATTACATTGTGCCAGGTACCAAGTGGTTTACCTTTATGTATCAACTTACTGACTCCTCACAATGATGGTAAGAGTTGGGTACTGGTACTATCAGGACCCCCACTGTACACATGGTAAAACTGAGGCACAGATTCTTTAGGTCACTTGCCCAAATTTACACAGCTTGTAAGTACCAGAGCTAGCACTCACACTCAGACATTGGGCCAAAGTTTGTGCTCTTAATAATGAAGCCTCTCATGTTATACTGAAGCATGTTCACATGTCTGTCTCTCCCCTGAAATTTTAAGTTCCCTAAAGTTATGAGTGTGTATTATTCATTTGTGCAGCCCCAGCACCTATAACATTGCTTGGAAAAGAGTAGATACACAATAAATATTTGTTTAACTGAACTGATTCACCGATGTTTACTGTTTACGCATATATTCAAAATAGATTTTTTTCAATGTTTTGATTCCAAAATGAGGAAAAATAAGCAAATGCTAGCAGTTGTGTGCTGAAATGCAACCACATAGATCCCATCCTTGCTCTCTCAGAATTAAATAATAATAATTCATGTATATAGATACGATAAATATTTGGGGAAAAAAGAAAATATGATTTATAGCTACTTGCAGTTTGGCTAAACTCATTCTCTGGTTTATTTATACATATGTGTTCATGCTGTCATTGCTCTGTGAGCATTTAAAATTCTACCTCAAATACCTGAAAGACATTAGATTAGAGGACGTGGCTGTATGGACCCTGTAATAACAATTATATTAGGTAAGACAAGAAGTCACATTTGGTTCCTTAGAATGCTATGAAGCACTGGCATGTAACAAGCATCTCAAAGTAATAAAATTTAAAACCATTTTCTTAAAATGGCCAGTAAGGTGAAACATCATTATTAATTACATTTGGTTGATCCACATGCAATAACTAATATTCAATCATTTTGAATATAAATGGCATTTTCATGTGGTTGAAATAATAGGTAACTCAGTGTCTACTTTTATACCATACCTGGATTACCAATTTAAGAATACAATAAATTACTCATGTATGTTAAACAATACAAAGTACAATCTTTCTTTAATGAGTCAAAAGGAACATGAAGATTTTGTAGTAGCTTTAGAGATATCTTTACCAAAAAGTATTTTTTAAACTATTGTAAGCATACAATTAAGCATTTCTGATTTTTAGAAAATAGAAATTTACTTTATGCTACATTTTTTAATTTTTTTTTTTAAATTGTTATAGGCACATGATATCTATAAATATTTATGGGGTACATGTGATATTTTGATACAAGTATACAATGTGTAATGATTAAATCAAGGTGATTGGGATATCCATTGCCTCAAACATTTATCATTTCTTTGTGTTAGGAATATTCCAAATCCACTTCTTTAGTTATTTGGAAATATACAAGCTACATATTTTTTGTATTAATACATAAACTACCTCCTGCATAGTTAAAATTTTACCTTTTATTCTCTGCATGTTAAGAGATCCAAAAATAAGCACTGGCAATTATAAACATGTAATTTGGCAACAGGTTCTGGAACAAATTGATTCCAAAATATCTAGATAAACAAAAGAATTCATCCATATGTTGTTTTTTTTTTTCCAATTCTGACAGATGGCATGCTTGAGAATAAATAAAAACAAATGCCTTAAATCAGAAGAGTTCTTATATTTATATCTTAGTTCCAGCTAACAATATGAATGTAAAATATTATTTAATTTATTTAGATTTAAAGTAAAATGTGAGAGAAATCCAACACATTGCAATTGATAAGAAAAGAAAAGAAAAGCACAGCACAGCACAATGAATGTTGTAGCCCTCAAGACCCACATATTCCCTCCTTGTTCAGTGGAAATCATGTCAGTTGTTTTGTGCTGGACTCAAGCTACAGCCAGCTAGGCAAGTCTTATTTGAAAAGTTCATCACTGAGATACTGCTTTCACTTCTCTGAAAAAAACTCTGCAAAATATTTCAGCCTTCGGTGCAATATATTACCAGAAGTCTTTGATTTTTCTTATCATATTTTTATTTAATGTAATTTTTTATTTTTTCCCAATGATCACATACCAGGAGAAAATACTATAGATATAATGACTAGCAAAGCAATTGGTATTTGTATATTATATGAGCCTTGCTTGAAAGGTGGAACATTTTTCAGTGACTTGGGGATATTTTAAAAAGATTATTTCTGATAACTAAGTTGAAATGGTGTGGCACACACACAATGGTGTTGGCACCCATTGTACATGCATAGTTAAAAATGAACCCCAAAAGTAGCAACTGGGAAAAAATATATACATTATATGCTTGTGAATGCAGGAGGAAGGGCTAGCAAGCAGGGCAGAGACAAGTAATCAGGGCCAAGATCTCTCACCCTCACGGCCTGTTTTTCTTTCTCAGCACCACAATCAGCCCTTCCTTTCTTGCCACACTTGAAACCTAAAGAGAAAATGCTGGCATACTACAGAGAACAGAGGCGGCGGCTGTGCCCAGTGGAGATGGGGAGCGGTATGATTTGCAGTTCTCAGCACAAACTCTACCTAAAGCATCATCGAAGGATTCCCGGTCTGTTGCAGGGTTGACTGCAGGAGTTTGCTGCTCTGATGCAAGGGTGCAGGGCTTTGGGGCATACGGGACAGAACCATAGAGATGAACATATATGTGAACTTTAGGAATGACTATATTAATGCTAAGCGAACAAAGATCCAAATTTTAGAAATTAAAAAGTACTATTTATCCCATATAAACATAGACTCGATAGACTAGGGATCTCAAAGTAAGTGCTTAAGTAAAAGCACCTAATACCAAATAAAACTGACTTTCTGAGAGTGATCTATATTTACCAAGGAAAGGATTATTTGTCCAAGTTCCTGGAGTAATACCAGAGAATTAATTCATATATATATATATATATACATATATATATATATAATTTGTGAGAAAATTTGCATCCTCTTTTGTTCAAAATCACTACACAACAAAAAAAAAACTATTTTAGAAATTTAAAAAAATCCTAATTTGAGATGCTTTATATATTTCAAAAGCAGCCATGGACAAACAAGTGGTAAACCTTAGGGAGGGGAAGAGGTGGAGAAGGATGTAAATCAAAATACTTTGACAATCACTGTCTTCAGACCTTCTAAATTATAGTGGTAACTCATTGTTGGGAGGAGGGGTGATATCAAAACCACTTGGGAGCACTTCTCAAATTATAGGCATGCTGTCATTGTCCACTTCGGTCCACATCATTCCTCTAGGAAACTATTGTTAGTAAAGAAATATGTTACACATCACTCAGGTGTTTGGGAGGGTGGGGAATGCAGGGAGAAGAGTGGTGGGTGTTGAGAAACCCTAGCAGATCATACAGCAATTCTAAAGACTATGATTTGCAGATAAAGGCCACCTTAAAACTTGGACTCTAAGGCAGAGTTTCTTAACCTTGGCACTACTGACATTTCAGACTGAATCATTACTTTGGTGGGGGGGTTGGGGACTGTCCTTTATATTATAGGATATTTAGCAGCATCGTAGTCTTCTGCCCTCTAGATGCCAGTATCTGTCCCCTCCCCGCTTCCCCACACAGTCTAGACAATCAAAAATGTCTCCACACATTGCCAATGTTCTGAGCAGGGTGGGGGTGGTGAGGTCGGGCTCACCCTCTTGTTGAGAACCACTGCGCTAAATGTATATGGGACATAAATAGGGAGAGAAGTGTTGATTTCAATCAAGCAGAAGACATCTTGATAAAATATATATTTATTTAGAAAGCAAGATAACAATTGGATGTCAGATTCAGGAATAAAGGGCTTTATTATTATTATTCACCAGTTGCAGTGTATTTTGTCAGTATCAGACAAAAGCAAGCAAGCATAAAGGCTTTATGGTCCACTCTAACTTTGAGAAGAAGGTGCTATTTCCAGGACAGTTTTCTCTCTCAGGAAAGAGAGGGGTACCAGCTTTTCCCTGAAGAATATGCCCTTTGTTAATTAAAAAGTAAAAATTTTCAAAGTCTTTTTTTCCCTACCAAATAGGCATTGTGAAGATAGATGTAATCTTTTGTGTGGGAACAAGTCCTCTTATTGAAAGCAGACTTGTCACAGCAAGACAATGGGTCACAGTAAGTTTTTGATGAACCTAGTTTGGTGTGAGTTGTCCACCACACAGTGCTCCGGTAGAGTCAACATCCTTTGCATGATTTCCTCATATTTATCATTATAAAGAGGAGTGGAAGTATGAATAATTTATAAAAGAAAAACTACATCTAGAAAATGTAAATAGAAAACAATGCACAACTTCACGAGACATTAATAAAATGAAACGTAAATGCCATTAAGATCTGATTTTCACCAGCTATTAGATTAGAAAATGCCATGTTTCATGGAAACTAAGGTACCATCAGTTGCAAGATACAGTCATGATTTTATGTTTCATGGAGAAAGTAAAAATACTGCCAATTAAACTATTACATGTCATTGATTATAAGACAGACTCAAATTTCAGAGCTGCTAAAAATGGGGAAAAAAGTGCTTCTAAGAATCAATGAAATTTGTAATTATAAAATTGATACAGTCCAATGCTGTGAAGGGTATGGGAAATAGACATTCTCCTACAATAGTCGTGACATTGTAAATTGATATAGGTTTTTGGAAAGAAATTTGATACTCCCTATGACCCAGCAATCACACATCCAGAAATCTATCCTACAAAAATATAAGCATAAGCACATAAAGATATGAGATAAAAAAAATGAAGCATTATATATAACGGTTTTTAAAAATTAGAAACAACTTCAATGTCCTCCAATAGGTGAGGGGACACATAAATTTTAGCATACACTGGAATTCTAAGCAGCCATTAAAAAATAAGGTGGCTCCCTATATTGCTTTGGGAAAATGTTAACAATGTTAAATATAAGCAAGGTATAGAATAAGGATTTCTCAAAATTTCTATAAGCACAATTTTTTAAAAACATGTAATTTTAACTGTTGTTGCTTTTAGAAGACTATATATGTTTCTACATTCTAAAAAATTGGTTAATAATTTTATAACAATAGACATAGAGAAAGTCAAGTGCAAGAGGAAGGGCAGAAGAGGGAATATAGTGTGCTACCATTTGAATGCATAGAATAATATCCATTATCCATATAAATATATGTGTGTGTACATATATATATGCTGTATAGTAGTGGGCACCTCTTGAATGGACTCAAGAGTCCATTAGCCTTTGCACTGGAAAAATAAAAGGACTAGAAAACAGCATTAAAAATGAGATTCTTTGTATATACTTTAATGTATTTTTAAAAACTTTTTTACTGTTTACATGTATTACCTCCTCAAAAACTAAATAAACTAAAATGTTAAATATTGTGCAGCTTTTCATTCTATTTGTAAGTATATTTACTCACTGCCTTGCATTTATATAAGTCTAGTTACATAACTTCAGATATTTTACTGCCCACTCTCCCTTCGGGTTGAGTTTATGCTGCTGGGTAAGAGCACAGGAGTTATAAACAATCCTAGCAAGAGCAGTGTTGTGACGCCTGGACTCTCGTGCCTCGGTTGGAATCCATGAAACATTTCCCAGCAGTGTGACCTTAGGCAAGTCACTTCCTCAATGCCAGATGCTGCTGTAAACATTTCACATATACTAACTTGCTTAGTCCTTATAACAATGGGTAGGCATGTTATTATTGCCATTTTAAAGATAAGAAAACGGAGGCACTACCAGAAATCAGAGTATCCCATCTCATATTATAAAAAAAAGATGGAGATTTGAGATGAGGAAAGCCAGTCCTATTTCCTAGAATGGCTCTCAGTCCATGTAGACTATGCCTCATCTCACTCTCTGTGCAAGAAATTCTGAGCCTCGGTGTGTGGTAGGGACTCAGCAAGTGTGTTGAATGAGTACTTGCCAAGGGTCTGATTCACTTGGAACCCAAAGAAAACTATAAGATTGGAGAGAGTGGCTAATATCTGAACAGCTAAGCTTACTTTAGATCTTAGATTAAGTGTCAGGAATTATCTCAGCACCTATTTTTACACTGAGGATAGATGACCTCATCTATGTATGTAGGTGACTCTTAAGATGCCTCAGCCCAGCTGAAGCCCTGAGGTGTGTGGGGCAGGTAGAGGTAAGGGAGTCAATTTATCTTCTAGAAAATTTCATTTCCATTCAAGCTCCTGATTGTACTGTTTTAAGCATTTCAGTTGTATTATTAGCAAGAGACCATTTGCATTTATTCAGCAGTTTCATTAATCTCCCCAAAATCCTTCAAGATAAAATTTGTTATTTCCACATAATTGTCCATAAAACTGAATAACTGGGAGGTTAAGTAATTTGCCGAGGGCCACATAGGTAGTAAGACTGAGTACTATGATTCAAGCTTTTGTCTACCTAGCTCCAAAGCCAGTCCTTCTGTGTGAAGCCATGTGACCCAAGAGTGCTAATCCAACTTCTAACATGCCTAACGTGGTTCCCAAATTATAGCTAGATCAAGTTAGATGTGGATCACCTAGGACCTATATTAATACAGACTCCAAGGCTCCTCTCAAAATTGCTGACTCAGTCTTCCTGGAAGAGAGGCCCATAATCACTGTTTATAGCAAGCTAAGCTGCTCAGGCATAAACTATTAAAATCGCTAAAACTTCCAGACAAATATTATGCTTTTCTCATGGTTTATAAACATTAATGACATATACACACAACATTTTATATACACACATAAAATTATAACTACTATGTGTTATATTTACCTAACTATATGCCATAATTATAATTACAAGTATAGAAAAAATAATACACCTAATTACATTTTTTAAACCAGAAGTATAGAACTTTTGCATTCTATATTTTTCAGTCAATCAAAAATTATTTGACAATACAATATCAGGAAAGTAGAATTAATATTCTAAGTGGAAATATTTGTATTTTATTTTGCACTGCTTTCAGCGTCCTAATGATGGACCAGAAAAATACAGAGGTAATTTAACATGTAGCCAGAGCTTGGTCATTTGAGTATCTTTATTTCTACCATTCAGTTAAAATATAATTAATAAATCATACAAACAATACTTTTTAAAATAATCTGTAAACATTTAAATGCATACTATGCTTTGACAAAACCTACATTTCCTTTTTAGAATGCAGTTTGATATGGCTTGCAGAGCACTGCATACTTCTCTCTGAAAAGCTTTACGTCAGTTATAAAACAGCTCTCAAATCTATAGCTGAGCTTTGTGTGTATCAAATTGAATGTATCACTGAAAATTAGATAATTGCATTGAGTGGCTGTAAATTGTGCATTTAAAAAAGAAAACCTGTTTTTTTAAGAGTATTTTGAGTCCAACAGCTCCCTTTAATGCCTCTGGACAGTATTTCCAGAACTCATTTGTTTGAGGGGTTTTTAATCTGAGGACATTGAAAAGTTACACCCGCTGTGCTGTCGTCAATCACGCTAGGAGGAAAAATAGTGGCATGATTTGTTATCTGTTATTCCCCTTGCTGTGGTGACTGTCTCCCAGTGCCAGCTCTGTCCTTAAGGCCATCACTTATAGGGACCACTGTCTGTCAAAACCACAGCCAACTTTAAGGGCTGCCTTTGTTGGAGCAGACAAATGAGTATGACCTTTAACAATAAAATAGGCACCTACTGAGAAAGATGAAACAGCAGCTGAAATTAAGAACACCATATAGCCATTTCAAACACTTGAGAAAAGTTAGAAGTTGAACTAAAACTTAATTATGAGAGTAAATGTGGGTAGACGTTGTCAATAATGAAACAGACATGGTCAGAAGTATCGATTCGCCGTCTGGACTAAAACTTCATCCAGGAATCATCCTACCTTCCATTAATAATGAATGGTATTGACGGGGTCTATTTAAAAGGGGAGGGTATTAAATTATGGTAGCTTAAGGTTTATCAAATGGTGATTTTTTTTTTTCGGTAGACACAGAGATATACAATTTGTTTATGAATATTCTAGAAGGGCAAAAAAAAAAAAAAAAAAAAAGAAGAACACACTAAACCTTTGATTTACACTAATAGCTACTTCAAACGATTTGCAGCAAAGTGCCTCCGCCTGGGCAAGTATTGGCTGTGAACTGTCCATTGATATTTTGTAGTGTCTCAAAGCTGAGCGTAAGCATTCCAGGCATTGCATTGTAAAGACCACTGCACAGTTTGTGGTTTGAAAGGCTCTTGTAACCCAACCTGGCAAGTGGTCAGTGGAGACTACATTTTACAGAGAACACAAATCAATCTTATTGAGCACTTTTCAAGTAATATCATATTCTGCCTGTGACAATAATGAAATTAGTCTATGGATTTTTAAAAAATATTGAAATGTCATTTAAATATTTGATGAAGTATAGTGCTTTATAAATATGCATATTTGTGTGGTTCTTACAAGAATAATTTAATTGATTTTTTATAGAGAAATCCCTGAGAATAATTTCAGAAAATTCCCCTTATTCGAAATTAGTGATAATTGTAAATTTGGCAATACATTGTACGTGTTCCAGATAGTTAAAGCTTTACTGGATTTTCCACCTACAATTCTATTGGCTCTTATGCAGTAGATATTTGGGTTACTCACCTGTATTTCCAGTTCTTCTCTTCCTTTAGTTCATGGTGGTGGTGGGAGGGGCTGGTCATTGAACTTCACTTTTTCCCTTGATATTCTTTGGCCAATGAAACATGAGTGGCAGTGATGTGTCATTTCTAGATGAATGCATTCATTTACCCATGGGAGACTCCAAGCTCTCTCTTTCCTTTCCATGGGGATAAAGGAGAAAACCTTGCACTTAGATTTTGAGCAATTTGGACCACTACAAATGGAACACAGATGCCTGTAGAGTCTTCAGTGAAGGAGAAATAAACAAATGTTTGTTCAAATTCATTGAGATTTTGGAGTTGTTTGCTACCATAGCATAAATAACCTTGCTTGTCCTGACCAATACATTCTATTAATAGTAAGTTTTTTTTATATTTCTAAATTACCAAAACACAATGCTATCATGATTTCTCCTGTATGATCTATTTGTATATGTGTATATGTATGTATGATTATTTTAGGAAGTATTTTAGACTCTATGTAAAACTTTTCTACAGTCTCTGACAACTATGTTCCTAGCATCATTTATGTGTTTAACTTGGGATGGTTTGCCCCATAACTCTTCAAGCCCAAAATACGATCGCAATACTTTTCAAAAAAGAAAGGATCTAAGGTCTGGGTTCTAATCCTAGAATTGGCTACACCGGTAATAAGTCCAGGGCTCACAATATAACCTCTAGTACAGAGGTGTACCTCATCAAAAGTCCATAGAATTTTTTTTATAATCAAAAGCCTATACCAATGTAAAGGCCCAAGTTTTTAATAGGTTTGGAGTTTCAATTGTAACCCCACTCTGAAGTGGTTATCCTTTCAGCTTAGGGTTAAAAGGCTTTGACAAAGCACTGCAGGGAACATTGGATTGCCCTCACCTACATTGTACCTAGCTTGGGATGGATAAATACAGTCTCATTCTCTAATGTTCCCGACTGCCTCTAGGAACACTAAATTTTAAGAGAGAAAAACATGAATCCTGTATTTCAAGAGTGGTGGAACTAAGCCATTGTTAACTCCCCTTAAAAAGGATATTCAGTGGCTAGTTCAGATTGCCCCTGAGACACCTAAAGCTGCATTAAGTACTTGTGAAAGTGAAAATCCACTGGGAACCCAATTCCAGTGTTTAAACCTCAGCATGAATAGTAGAGTTCCTAGCAGGGTGCACTTTTACATGTCTTTATAAGCAGATTCAAAACTTACTGTATGCAGTCGGGCCACACGATTTCTATTAACCTACAGCTGACCATAGTCTTCAATAAAATGAGCAATCCAAATATCAAAAATTATATAACCCCTATAAAATTAGAGGGGAAAAGAAGCTGATGAGCATTTGAGAATGAAGAATTTGTGCATTATATACCATTTAGATAATGATATATAAAAAATGAAGCACTTAAAATCTCTAGGTTCTTGTCTTCCTACCAAATATGTCATAGTATGAATTCTCCAAATTTATTTTTAAATATATTGATGTTTTCTTTTGATTGTATCATTTACATTTTTAATAAATACTTTTCTCAGATAAGTACTTAATAAATGTACCACTCGGTAGCATTGTATACAATGTATAAATAACCACTTGGTAGCATAAAATAGTTCAGAATTTACTGGGTATGTGATATATAAAATTTGGGAACATATGATTATAAATTAATATCCTAGATACCCATATATTTATTTTAAAAGCATATGTCCAAAGGTAACCAAACTGTAAAGATTTGAATTATTTCCCCTGATGAGTAAAAAGACTCAAGCATAGTTTCTAAGTGTTATGCTTGTTCTCCATATTTTAAGCTTGTATTTGCACACTCTACCAACTATTTTACTAGCAACTACTGAGAAATCTGCATTTCATTCATATTGCTTAGCAAATGGGTTTTCTGCTTTAAAGTCAGTTTTAAACACAGTCTCTTGATTGCTATTTGACAGTAGAAGGTCAAGCATGGGATATTTTAGATCCTATTAAAATTTTTCAGGTCAAGCACAGGTGACAGAAAAATAACCACTACAAGATCTTTATTGTGTATGATGGGACCACAAATAAACTTTGCAGCCCTACTCCCAACGTGTTCTGACTTGACTGAAAGCTAAAGAGTGAGCTTATCTATTGATTTTCACACGCAAGCTAAGAGGTAAAATAACCCCAGCTCATTAAAGGTGCCAGTGTGGTGGATAATTTGGCACCTTTTATCCTCTGAAAATAAAATTAGCTAAATCTTAGACATACGATAGGATTGTTACTGGGAGAATAGTACAATTGGAAGCACCCACTCCCTGGGCCCCAGTTTCTTAAGTAGTCAAGGCTCTTCCCATTGCTTCTTGCACTTCAACATTTCCAATTTGAAAAAACAGATTTGCTTTTTATCAATGTCTTTAACATGTTGCTTTATTTTCTGTTATAATAGTCACACTGCTGTAAAGTTTGGCAAATGATTTCTAAATTTGTTTGTAAAAACAAAACAAAAACCACAAAAACCTTTTTTGAATAAAATATCTGGAAGAACTTTATGAATGGAAATATTTTATAGCCCATATGTGAGAGATAAATGTTAGAAATCTATTTTTTCATGTCTAGCCCTTAAGGAAACAAGGCTTTGGTTCTTTTTTTTTTTAAATGTACTATCAAACAAATAAACAAAAACCTTTCATTCGTATAAAAATAAGTGATTGAGAACATTTTTCCAAGAGTGTCATATTCAAGGAATACCTACCCTCTCCCTGAAGGGTTCCTACATTTTTTTTTTCTTTTTTGTGAGGTCATGTGTTTCTGTCTCCATTTCACAGAAGCTTCTTTTATATTATACTTTTTATGTCACTCACTTCAAAGAGAGAGAATGACCAAAGATTAGATGCAAAAATATTCTTTGAAACAATATTTGAATTAAAGAATATGAGATCACTGAGTAAAATAAAGCTCCTATGACAAATTACTTTGAGTTTTTAAAGATATCTCAAAGTTAAAAATTCACATTTATGTCTCTAAGTCACAGATTGTCCTCTATAAAAAATATACATATATGGGTGTATGTGTATACATATTTCCTATGTTTAACATCAAGATACCAGATATAAGAGGATTTCAATATAGTAATTTTGTTTTCCTTTCCAATGTATGAAAACTTCTTTAGGAAATGATTTATCTTTGTAACCTTATAATTCACATTACCATTTCTCTTCCTAGCATCTACTTCCCAATATCATTCCCTCCACTTCTTTTTCTACCTTACTCTTAAATCAATGTTTGAATATATTGCCACCCTAGCAAGGTTATTACTACAAAATTCTGTGTCAACAGTTATGTTAAAAGGCATGGATGATCCTATTTAGAGCATAATTCAGAAAAATAAGTTACACCATGCAAATGTAAGTCAAAAGGGATTTTTCAGTGACCTAGAAAGTAAAAAGACTATAGAGAAGCCCTGTAGGTAAATAAAAATGATGTAAACAAATCCAACTCTTATTATTGAAGAATTCGCTTTCTCTTCTCTTTTCCTTCTTACCCTCTTTAAAACCATAAGCCCATCTCAAAACCATAAGCGAATCCTTGTTTTTATCATAGCCGACTTGAGGTGTTTGTGCACATAACCAGAACACAGTTCTGAAAAGAATCTCCTCTGATGCTTCCTGAAGTAGTCTTTAGTGTGCATTCCACCTATGAGTTACAGTGACAAAATCCACGTTCTTTCATCTCAGGGAGGGATACCTGATCAGACGTTGAGACCTGAGGTGGGACTGCTGCCCCTCTAATACTCTAATCTTGCATGAGAAGTCAACTTCTGATGCTTATGGAGTGCATGGTTTTAAAATAACTTCAAACTCTAAAACTCTGATCCTCGTCAACAACCAGGGCTTAAAGAATCACAGAATCTCAGAGCTCAAAGAAACCTTCAAGGGCACCTTTAACACCTTTAACATGTCACTGAAATACTCACAGAGGAAAGACCCAGAAGACCTAATGAGACCATCACTGTGATCGTCAAGACAATGCCAAGCTCAGTCTTTCTCAACACCAGATAGAACCGATCAGACAATCAGGCAAATGATACAACACTACTTTAAAAAATTAGATACATTGTTTTATGTACTGTGAAAATGCTGATCAGGATAGAAATTGCAACTGACTTTTTTTTAATGGAGAAAGAAATACAGAAAATTCTGACACACGTTAACTACTAGTCACAGAAAGTATCTTAGACAAAGAAATATTCAAAGTCCTTTATCCAGTTCTTTCCAGATCCTGCCTAGAAGCTACAACTAGCAGTGAATAGTATCATTCCCCTTCCCTTTGGGCATCTTTGGCAGGTTCTAACTCTTTAATTGGACCCTATACTAGGTTTAAAAGAAAAAGCTATTACAGGATTGGCTTAAAAAATGTAAACAAAAAAGACAGCAAGGGGCCATGAACCACAACTTAATATTAAAACACAAACTCAAAGGATTGCACATGCTCTTTGTTTTGAAACACCATGAATTTTGCTTTAGAGCTTAGAAAAAGAACAGAACCTTTTCAGCCCCTAAATAGATTTTAGAATTTTATTATAATTAAACTTGTACTATAAACTTCTCAGTGGGAATGTGTTAATGACTTAGGTCTGTGTTAAATATGGAAAAAAGATCTCCTTGCTATTGTTCCTAAAACCCCTCAAACACAGTAAAAATTTGCATGAGGCTGAAGCACTATAGAATTTATTTTAGTGCTTTTAAATGAACACTTCTCCTTTTCAAAAGGCATTTTAATCAATATTTATAGAGCAGTGATTTTTAATCATTTGGGGGAGTGGAATGTGTTATAGATTCCATTGAGAAACTAATGAAATACACATTAACACATACACTATCTATAATTCAAAAAAAGTCATCATTTTCATTCATTACATATGAGTGACAAAAATTATTTTTGAAATTTGCCTTCAACATTAAGTGATTTACATGTATTTGTAGAATTAAGTCAATGAAGCAATCAATGTAAGATGTTTACACAAAGTTTGACACATAGGGCTCAATTAGGAATAATTTATATTATTATTATTCATACACTACTTCCCTTTAAGAATAGAAGAAAATCCTTCCCAGTCAAATACAAAAAGTTTATTCTAAGCTGAAAACAAAGGAATATGTATTACCAGCGGTAAAAATATCATTAGCTTTTAACCAAATATCCATAAGTAAAGATGTATTATTAGTTAACCTTTGAACAACATGGGTTTGGATTACATGGGTCATTTATACTCAGATCTTCTTCCAGCTCTGCCACCCCTGAAATAGCAAGACCAACCCCTCCCCTTCCTCCTCCTCATCTTCAGCCTACTCAACATGAAGACGATGAGACTGAAGACCTTTATGATGATTCACTCTCATTTAATGAATAGTCAACATATTTTCTCTTTCTTATGATTCTCTTAATAACATTTTCCTTTCCCTAGCTTACTTTATTGTAAAAATATAGCATATAATACATATAGCATACAAAATATGTGTTAGTTGACTGTTTATGTTCTTGGTAAGGCTTCCAGTCAACAACAGGCTATCTGTGGTTAAGTTCGGGGGGAGTGAAAATTTATGCAAAAATTTTTGACTTTGCAGCTCTAACTCCCACAATGTTCAAGGATCAACTGTAATAATAATAATACCAGTAGAATTTACTGAGTTCTTAATGTACGCCAGACTTCATCTTCACAACAACCTTATGAAGAATATAACACAGTACAAATATCTCCATTATACCCATGAGTGAACTAAAGTTTAGAGGAGTAAATGGAGAGGAGTGAAAAATGGCTTCCCTCAACTCTTCTAGGTTCCTCGGCTGAGCTATGCATTAAATTGACATAAAACAGATTAACAGGAGAAAAATCATATTTAATTTTGTACATACACACGAGAGTCCCACAAAATACGAGACTCAAAGAAGGATCAGATGATTGAAGCTTATATAGCATCCTGGGCTACGGAAAAGAATAGGGGCTTGGGGCTTCCTGGAGGGTGGTGGGAGGAAATGTAGGATGAAAAAAAGTTGTCTTGTTATGCAGATAAAAGTCTCTCAGGTAATAAAAGTTACTTCAGAGAAGACGTCACTACAACAGGTGACAGCTTATGACAGGAATCTCCATACTCTCAGCTCTACTGGCTGCCGAAGATGAAATGTGCACTCCCCCTCCACAAGTATAGAAGCAAAGCTAGAGCAATGCCATCAAGTTTACATCAACGTTTAATATCTCAGGCAGAAAATGGCCAAATACCAAAGCACAAAATTCATCTTACGTTTTAGCAACATATTTAGATCTGCCCCCTCTCTCTCCCTGCAATAAAATTAAGGCTGCCATTTATTACCTTTAACAAAATCCTTATCTTTCATTGGCAAGTAAATAATAAACTGAACTCAGTTCTAACTTCATACTAAAGACATGGTGTCTTGGTCTATAAAATACATACATGAAAAATCATGAAGCGGGACTCTTTTCCTAAAGGCAAACTAACAACTATTTCATCAGAGGAGGGATCTCCCTACTGACCAGAAGACTTGAATGGCCTGAGAATGATTCTTTACAACTCCAAGAGAAGAAGCTGCAGGTGATTAGCAAGTAGAGCAAGTAGGATAGTGAAGCGCTTAATCAGTGGCCGAGCAATCAATACGCACAAACAGGTCAAATCAGTTGAATTGAATTTAATTGACCTTATATCTTTGGAGAAAAGCTTAAAGACAGAGAGAGAGAAAGCAGGTTAGGGTTGACTGGGCTTGTAACAACAAAGGAAGTCCAGGAGTTAAGGAATTACAGATTATAGTTTATAAAAGCCATGTTAGAGATGTATGCATCCTCTGTAGGAGGAGGCTTCAAACAGGGAGAGAAAGCAGTATTGTCTACACAAGTATGGTGTTTGCTTATACAGAAATTTCTCTGTCCCCTTTTCCTCATCTCTCTGTTTCCCTCTCTATTGGTTCCTTTTCTCAACTGGTAAATACAATCAAGTTTCTTTTACTGTCTAGCTCCCATTCAACTTCATTCTTGCCCTTCTCAAACTTTCTTACCTCCTGTTCTCTGCTTAATGTATTCCAGTATAAGTTTTCATTGCTCTACTGAGTCAACACTACTGACTTCCTAATTGCCTAATTATAGGGATTAGGAATCTTGATCTATGAACTCAGATGTACAAGAAAGTTCACAATTTAATTATATTCTTTCCATCAACCCAAGTCTAGTTATAAGCCAGATCTTATCTAGCTCTTAGGATAATCAGTATCGGTCTTGCAAGATCCTCCAAGGCCTTGCATTGGGAGACCTTTGAAGTCTTCTGTAACACTGATTACAGGCAAGCAATTCCATGTCCAAGCTGGCGTGGAACTTTTTAGTGCAGATTCTCTGATGCTTTGGGGACACTCACTCCTGAGAAGAAGACATCTTTGTTGAGCATGAGAACCCTGTACCCAGGGTCCAGCATCACTGGCTTCATTCACTCGGAATGATAAGATCTCCACAGGACACAGCACAAAGCAGGGAGAGGGGTGCATCTACCGAAGGCTCATCCACCCTCTGCCCTTCTAAGTATGATGGATATTCTCTCATTCTCTCTTTGCTCTCAGAAGACTCCCTTTCTTCTGCCTCCATCTATGATGTTTACTATGATCTAGGTTATCACAAAAAGAATTGTAAGAAACCTCACTTCTAGTGGCTCTTTTTCTTCTTCCTCGAAAACTTGCTGAGACTATGAACAACACTGGGCACGAGGCATGTGAAAGGAAAAAAGTGCTATGAGAAAAAACATTGATTAATTCCACAATAAATTATTCTACCACACAGCCTATTGAGCACTATTTTTTTCACAGATAACTACTAACCATAATTTTTTTTTCTTTTTTTTTTGAGACAGAGTCTCGCTTTATTGCCCAGGCTAGAGTGAGTGCCATGGCGTCAGCCTAGCTTACAGCAAGCTTAAACTCCTGGGCTTAAGCGATCCTACTGCCTCGGCCTCCCGGGTAGCTGGGACTACAGGCATGCGCCACCATGCCTGGCTAATTTTTTCTACATATATGTTTAGTTGGCCAGATAATTTCTTTCTATTTTTAGTAGAGACGGGGTCTCGCTCTTGCTCAGGCTGGTCTCGAACTCCTGACCTTGAGCGATCCACTCGCTTCAGCCTCCCAGAGTGCTAGGATTACAGGCGTGAGCCACCGCGCCCGGCCCATCATTTTTTTAATCATTCCAAATCCATAGTTTACATTAGAGTTCACTCTTGGTATTATGCATTCTGTGTTTGGATAAATTTTTAATGAAATCCATTCATCATTTTGGTAAAATCCAGAGCAGTTTCACTTCCCTAAAATTCTCTGTGCTCCACCCATTCATCCCTCCATCCTCTCTAACCCCTGACAACTACAATGTTTTTACCGTCTCCCTAGTTTTGCCTTTTCCAGAATGTCATGTAGTTGAAATCATACAGTATGTAGACTTATTTTACTTAGTAATATGCATTGAAGTTTCCTCATGTCTTTTCATGTCTTGACAACTCATTTCTTTTTGGTGCTAAATAACATCCCATTATCTGGAATAATATCCATTCACCTACTAAAAATCATCTTGGTTACTTCCAAGTTTTGGAAATTATGAATAAAGCTACTAAAAAAATTCATATGCAGGTTTTTGTGTGGACATAGTTTTCCAATCCTTTGGGAAAATATCAAAGAGTGCCATTTTTGAATTATATGGTAAGAATATGTTTAGTTTTGTAAGAAATTGTCAATATGTCTTCCAAAGTGGCTGTACTGTTTTGCATTCCCACCAGCAATGAATGAGAATTTCTGTTGTTCAACATCCTCACCAGCATATTGTGTTGTCAGTGTTCTGGGTTTTTGCTGTTTTAACAAATATGTAGTTGTATCTCAATTATTGTTTTAACTTGCATTTCCTGATGACATATTAGGTGGGACATCTTTTCATATGTTAATTTGCTCTCAGAGTATGAAGACAAGGCTTTCAGACTAACTCAGCCAGTCAAAAACACAGTAAAAAGAATAAAGAGTGAACAATCACTCAGACAAACATAGGACTATGTAAAGCGAGCCAATATACACATTATAGGTGTCTCTGAGGGAAAAGAAGAAAACACAAAAAGCATAGAAAACCTATTCAAGGGAATTAATGAAGAAAACTTCCCTGGTATTGCTAGAGATTCAGATATCCAGACATGAGATGGTCATCGAACACCTGGAAGATTCACAGCAAATAGAACATCTCCAGGACACATAATCATGAACCTGGCCAAAGTCAAAATGAAGGAAAAAATTCTATAAGCTGCAAGGCAAAAGCAACAACTGACCTACAAAGGAAAACCCATCAGGCTAACATCAGACATCTCAGCAGAG
This sequence comes from Varecia variegata, assembly GCA_028533085.1. Taxonomy (NCBI): domain Eukaryota; kingdom Metazoa; phylum Chordata; class Mammalia; order Primates; family Lemuridae; genus Varecia; species Varecia variegata. The sequence continues at coordinate 68,912,023 of CM052438.1, read as the reverse complement.
ACCTTACTAAGCCAGAAGGGATTGGAGCCCGATTTTTAACCTTCTTAAACAGAACAACTGCCAGCCAAGAATCTTGTGCCCTGCAAAACTGTTTCATAAATGATGGAGAAATAAAGACTTTTTCAGACAAGCAAACACTAAGGGAATTTGTCACTACTAGACCTGCCCTATAAGAATTGCTGAACAGTCCACTGTACGTGGAACAGCACAATAGATACCCACCAGTGTAAAAAGACCCAAAAGTTAAAGCTTACAGCTCTTACAAAAGAATAGCACAAGAGAGAAAACAAAACAACAAAGTATCATTCAAGAAACCCATCTAACTTGCAAGGATATGCACAGATTCAAGGTAAATGAAGTCTGTAAACAAGTCTGGCTATGTACTTACATGGTGGAGAGAGAGAAAGTGCAAGCTCTCTGGTCTCTTCTCTTAAAGGCACTAATCCCATCGTGAGGACCCTATTCTCATGACTGCACCTAAAGCTAATTACCTCCCAAAGGCCTCATTTCCAAATATGATCAGACTAGGTATTAGGGCTTCAACATATGAGTTTTGGGGAGATGCAGTTTAGCCTGTAGCAAAGAGGATAGTGTTTATATTAATAATATTATGCTCCTACAATAAAAATAAACATTTGTTCTTCAAAAGCTCATCTGTATTTGCAGATAAATCTAAAATGTCAGTTATATTAAGTTAGAAAAAATATATTTTCCTCTTCTTTATTCCATAATTTTTTGTTATTTTTAAATAACTAAGTTATCAAAAATCTTTTTCTCATGAGTTTTACACTTAACATTTACTATTTTTTAAAAATACCAACAAAATCATGATTATAACTTTTTACCTAGATATGTTTTATAAGAAACCATTCCATGGGTAGTTGACAAATATTAGACAAAGTGCACATAGAATAATATCATTTTATTTCATGATGGCTATTATATGCCCGCCATGGTTCTAATCCATTAATATATGCATACAAATTTGCCAAACTGGCAAAAAAAAATGAACTGAATCATGAACTATCTACTAGTTAAAGCTTCTATAGCTTTAATGTATACATATACAAAGAATATACTTTTTAATGTAGATGAATATAATAGTCTTTATATGTCACATTTATTGTGCTCTTATATCCTCATTTTCTCAAATTTATTTGAGATTATTTTCATCTTAATTTATAAAGTTGTAAAGATAAAAATTTTCCTCCGATATTATAATTTCAATTCCATCAGTTTTTCCTGAATAGAAAAAATCTTGTGATTTTAACCTGTCAAAATTTTCAACTTCATACTTTTCTTAAAAATTGGGAGCCCAATCTTAACCCGGCACTCTCTCAATTCTTTCCTTATCCTATCATATATTTTCATTAGAAAGCATGAAAAATATAACAAATACAAGTAACTTGTAAGTGATATTATTACTGATCACCCCACATATAAAAATAAATGATTGGCTTATGTGGAATAGAATAACAAATCATCAGTGCATGCACCCATGCTGTCCAATGGAAGTTCAATCCAAAACCTATGTTTCACAAATGCATTGGGTTTTCAAAAAGAGATGCAGATGTCATCACATATCTGACTCATCTCTGTACCCAATACCTAAACAAACAAATGTAAAATTAAATAACTTGTGAAGATCCCAGGTGAAACACTTCCTTCAGTGAAAGTTGATCTTAGAATACAGTTAACCTAATTAGGTAAGCTTATTCTTTACATGTAGCTTTAATTAATATAATAACTGATATTCTTTAATGTAGAACATACTGAGAATTCTCAGGTTGCCTGTAATGAGGGTTGTGCTGCTCTTAAGGGATCTTCTCAATAGGAGCAACACATCTTCCAGGTCATCATTGCTTTCTATGGGGAGAGTGACTGCTTGGAATGTAAAGTACTTGTGGTGCAACTTGAATATTAAGGAGGAATGTTGTTGTTGTATTTTGGTCTTGAATTTTATTAAAATATATGTCAAATTCTATTTTTCATTACTTCTTTATTTTATTGTATTTTTGGTTAAGACCATTATTTTTTGCAAAGTCACCGTCTCAGTCTTAAGGATTATGATAAAATTATTTGATGTTAACAGAAAAATAATCATACATGAAACAAATGACCAGCTTACCTAGATAAATTGTAATTTTTAAATGATGCATATGATCAGACACTGGGCTGTTTTTCATTCCCAGGAGAATAAAGGTCCATGCATAATGCTCAAATGGTGTAAAATTGCTGGTGGCAGTGTTCTATTCTCACTTCTCTATACCAGAACAATAATGGGATTCTAGCTTCCAATGAAAAAACAATACTTTAAAAAATATTCCTTCTTTCATTTCAAAAATGTCTGAGATTATTTTAGCTATCTACATATTATTTAAACTTTGAAAGCCATCATCTTAACCCTAATTTTTCATTCTGTCCATGCACCGTTAGGGAATCCCTGTAACTAGGGAGCCTTGGATAAGGTAGAAGCTGCCAGGGATCTTTCCACTGAATTAGTATATATGAACTACCAATAGATGCTCAAATAGTGATTTTGAGTGAAGTGCTGGCAAGTTATTGCTGCTTGATACTTATCATCACAGAAATGGCTAGAGTAGTGGTTCTCAAACTTTAGAGTACATCAGAGTCACCTGGGGATAGAAGGAGGGTGATGTTGATGCTAAAGGTACAAAGATCACATTTTAAGAACCTCTGGACAAGAGTAAAATAAGTTAAGAGATGGACCTCTAGAGTTACCCAATACAGTCAACCACTCGTAGGTTTTAGATTATTCATGGTCATAAGTACAGACTACCATAGACATTTCAAGATGGTCACCAGCCTCAATCTCTACAAAAAAATTAATATAGGATGGTTAGTGGAGTGAGGTCTTTGCTATTGCAACTGGTTTTGAGGCCAGAATTGATACTCATAATCTCCTTCCTTCACCATGTGTTCTAGATTTCTCTGACTCTCGACTGGCACTTCAGCAGGTCTGGTGGTATGACTTGCTGGGTGCAGACTTTCATCTCCAAAGGAGTTGGAAACCTTGATTGCTTTACCTTCTTAGGCCATGTTTGTTGCCACTTCCCATTTTTTAGTCATGACCAAGCATGAAAATACCAAGAATCATGACATTTAATCTCTTGGGTTCTTATCCCCATTGCAGAGAAGCAACCCCATCTTGCATTGATGCTGTGTTTTGGTTTTTCCCTGCCAAAACTCATGTTGAAATTTGGTCCCCAATGTGGTGGCTGGTAGATAGGGCCCAGTGAAAGGTGTTTCAATCATGGAGATAGATTCCTCATGAATGGCTTGGTGCCATTCTTGTGATAGTGAGTGAGTTCTCACCCTCTGAGACTGGATTAGTTCTTGCTGGAATTAATGAGTTCCCTTGAGAGAGAGTTATTAAAAGCCAGGATGCCCCTCAGGTTTTGTCTTTTCACATGTGTCTGCTTCCCCTTTTCCTTTCTCTGATATGTTATGATGTAGCATAAAAACCTTTACCAGCAGCCAGGGCTATGCCCTTGAACTTCCCAGCCTGCAGAACCCTGAGCTAAATAAACCTCTTTTCTTTTTAAATTACCCAGTCTTAGATATTCTATTCTAGCAACACAAAACAGACCAAGACAATTGGTAATCATCGGTACATTATGTTGAACTATGATATTACCAATCTCATATGTATAGTTTTAAAGAGAGAGGCATCAGGGCAAAAGAGGTAGATTCCATAGCAGCCTGGGCAACTGGTTCATGTAACTTATTTATGCCCTCTATAATCTGCTTGGATCCACTCTTGAATTTACTATTTTCATCATAAGATGGCTTGATTTCGTGCCTACCCAAAATTATGACTCAGGGAATGTAATAATAATTAGTTTATGATAGACAGCCTATTTCTGTCCCATGGTCAGGAGTTCAGTCTTTACTGAGGCCCAGTGGCATGCCAGATGCTATGTTAAATGGTAAGTAGTCCTCCTTTTTTAGTGGGTATGGCCTTGCTCCAGGGCCATAGTGGCTTGTGCTGTGACTATTTTATTGGGGTATAACAGGGACTCCATGCAACACTCCAGCATCATTAAATTTGCTTAGTAATACAATCCAAGTGATAGGGCAGCTTGAACCTCAACCTGGACCTACTTCAGAGCCCTTTCTTGCCCTGAGTCTCACTCAAAATTAGAAGTCACCAGATACATAGACTGGAGCAGAATTCTCAAATGCAGTACATAGCCTCCAAAATCCAGTGAGGTTCACCAGGCATCCATTACTTTCTTAGCTTTAGGGGATGCAAAGTTCAAGCTTTCCTGTTTTTTTTTTTTTTTTTTTTTTTTGAGACAGAGTCTCACTTTGTTGCCCGGGCTAGAGTGAGTGCCGTGGCGTCAGCCTAGCTCACAGCAACCTAAAACTCCTGGACTCAAGCAATCCTACTGCCTCCGCCTCCCTAGTAGCTAGGACTACAGGCATGCACCACCATGCCCGGCTAATTTTATATATATATATATATATTTTTTTTTAGCTGTCTTTATAATTTCTTTCTATTTTTAGTAGAGATGGGGTCTCACTCTTGCTCAGGCTGGTTTCGAACTCCTGAGCTCAAACAATCTGCCCGCCTTGGCCGCCCAGAGTGCTCGGATTACAGGCGTGAGTCACTGTGTCCGGCCAAGCCTTACTTTTAATTTATTTTAATTTACAAATAAAAATTGTGTACATTTATTGTATACAACATTATGTTTTAAATATATATATATATATATATATAGTGGAAATGGCTCAATCAAGTTAATTATCATATGTATTACCTCACATACTCCATCATTTTCTTTGGTGAGAACACTTAAAATCTATTCTCTTAGCAATTTTCAAAATATAATATATACATTGTTATTTACTATAGTCACTGTGTTGTAATAGAGATATCTTGAACTTATTCCTCTTATCTAACTGAAATTTTGCATCCTATAACCAACATCTCCCTAAGCCCCCACCCTCCAGCACATTCTGCTGTACCTAGCTTATTTCATTTAACATAATCTCCCCCAGGTTCATCAATGTTTTTGCAGATGATAGAATTTCTTTCATTTTTAAAGCTGAACATTATTCTAATATTTTCTTTATCCATTCATCTGTTCATGGACATTTAGGTTGATTCCATATCTTGGCTATTGTGAATACTGCTGCAATAAGCATGGGAGAGCAGATGTCTCTTTGACACACTGAATTCATTTTCTTTGGATGTATACCCAGTAGTGGGATTGCTGAATTGTTTGGAATTTCTATTTTTAATGTTTTGAGGAACCCCCACACTGTTTCTCATAATGGCCCTTAAATTTTATAAGAGATGTTAGTATGGTCCAGAACATTAGACACCCCCAAAAAATTTCACCAATGTGGCAAGCCCTTGAAACTTCATGGGGTTATCTCTCTTTTACTATCATTTGCATGTCTTTTTAGGGTATTCAATATATTTACCAGCTCATTCTCAATCAGTGTAATTAGCATAATGTCACCAATATGGTAGACTAGTCTAGTGTTCTGTGAACTATCAAGACAACCAGAATGCCCATGGTCTATATTCTGACAGATAACAACAGAGTTAACATAGTCCGCAAGAAAGTGATATCTATTTGGAACAATTGTGGCAAAGTCTTGTCAGTTTGCACCTACATGAAGTTGATTGTCACAGCAATGGCTGGTGTATTATTCAACGTTCTCCAGAGAAACAGAACAAAAGGATGTGTGTGTGCATGTGCATGCATGTGTGTGTATGTGTGTAAATAGATTTGTTATAAGGAATTGGCTCATGAAATCCTGGAAAATGGCAATTCAAATCTGCAATGTGGACTGTCATGCCCAAGACCTAGAAGAGCTGATGGAGCAGATGAAGTCCAAAGGGAGTCTGCTGGAAAATTCTCTCTTGATCAGGGAAGGGGAATGGTCAGTATTTTTGTTCTCTGTAGTTCTGAACTGATTGGATGAGGCTTATCCACATTATGGAAGGCAATCTTCTTTACTGTTTTAAATGTTAATCTCATCCAAAGCCACCCTCACAGAAACACCTAGAATAATTTTTTACCAAATATCTATATACTCTGTGACCCAGTCCAGTTGACAGAGAATTAACCATCACAGCTATAATACATAAAATATGGACCAAGAGGATATAATGTGTGGGAAGAAGAGGGTATCCAATGTACTTTCTCTTCTGGAATTTAACAATCTAATATAAATACAATAAAAATGGTGATTCAAAGCAGACAGATGATATACAAAGAATGGAGCAGAGGGTACAGTCTTCAGTGAGTACAGACAACAAGAAGGTACATTATCTATAGAGAATTTAATAACAATAACAAACTGGTTACAATTTGTTCTGATGTTATATCATCATCATGTTCCAGCACTTCTAAACAATGTCTAAGATAAAACATTCCTCCTTGAAAAACATCTTTGATAGATCTAAATTCAAAACAATTGCTGTGGTTCCTGTTGAGTTTTAAAAACATTATATAAATGCTAGATTTAAATTAGAAAAATTTAGTTACTTATCTTTTAAGAAACAATGTATTATATGTGGAATTTTATTCAAAAAATGTTCTGCACCAGTGTCAAAGGTACTAGACATGCTGCAGAGATTTTTCTAAGTGTTCTCATAGAGGATAAGGGAAGCAGGTGAGAGGAAGATGGCCTCTGCCTCAACCTCAATGTGCCAGGTGCCATAATTTTCCAGCTGAACATGGTCTTGGTAGCTGTTTACATTCATTTTAAAGTATAGTATCTTTCTTTAGCCAATCCTAAAATATATCATGATTTGAGGCATTTGTCAAAGAGGTCACCTAAACCAACAGCAGAAGCATGATGGAAATGGGGTTGTGTGAGAGAGCATTTTTTTCCATATTTTCTGTTGCTGAAGATCTGCAAACAAAGACCAAATCAGCAGGAACTTGACTCTCAGCCATGATCAAGGCGATGCCTCCAACAGCAAGAAACATAGGAAACAGCAAGAAACAAGGAGTCTCAGATATGTTTGCCATTACTGAGCTGAGGATGCTGTTCCAAGGCAGCAAATCTCAGATGAATCTTAGAAACCTCCACTTCTGCCAATGTCCTTCAGCCAAATACTGCCAGCAACACACCTGCAAGTCAAACAAAGTTAGATTTATTCATTCATGGCAAGAAGGGAAACCACAAACCATGGGGAACAGTGAGATATATCAGTAAGGAGTTGGAAGGACTTACAGGATTTGGGTTCACATTAGAGAGTTTTGGGACAGTGTTCAAAAAGGCAGAGGCTTGCTCTAGATTGGGTGCTCTCAGAAAGGGGGGCAATACTATGATTAGATCTCTTAATGATTTTTATCAGAAAAGAGGTGCTGAAGAATAAAGCAGGTGTGAAGCTGTGATTGGTAACAAATCAGCGTTTGGTCCTGTTGGCTGGTGAAGGCAGTATTTGGCAGCTTTCAAGGTTTGCCCAGTGACCTTGAATTTGTTCGTTCTTAAACGTGATTATAGTGTAGTCTTGTTTTTGTCATATTTCACATGTTCACAGAGGAACATTATCAATTGGATTTTGTTGATCATTAAGGCAGTCTATGTTCCACAGGAAAACTCCATAGCCAACTTGTAAGTGCCAGACCAGCTCTTAATAACATCAGGCACAGATGTTACACCCAGCTGTTGGGCATCACTTCTCCCCTTCTCAGAGCTCCATCCTTCTATTAGTTTGAAACTTGGTACTAGCATTTCAGTGCATCAAACATGATCAATATTGACAATTTCATATAGTTCAACATACATTAATTTCAATCAAGAAGATGATATACTTAGTCTACATTAGCTTAAAGTATACCAAGTATGTCTTCTTTGTATTACAAAATTTAAGTTGTGGATGCCATTTAAAATAAAGAATCAATATAAAAAAAGTCAAATCAAGAAGAGGATATATGTTCTATAGACTAATATAGTAGAGAGAACATGTGGACTTTGGAAGATAGACCTGAATTCAAGCTCTGACTACCATTTACTCCTTATGCAACCTTTGAATAAGTTGTGTAACCATTCTAATTCCCTATAATATCACCTACAAAATGTTCCTAACAAATACTAAGCATTTGATAAAACTTATAAAAATTATTAATTATTAAAATTAATAGTTCTATTCCCTTCTCTTTAAACCTGCAACTGAATATTATGTTTGCTCAGTGTTCACTATATAATTATCATAATGAACTCTTCCTAAAGAATAGGGCTAAGCAATACATTCTTAAAATTTTAAACAAATGTGTGATTTGTGGTGTCACATAAAACTCTCTAATATTATTTCCCTTTAGGCCCTAGTTGTCAGGAAATTCACACTTCCATTCAAAAACCCAGAGGCTAATTTCAATAACTGTTTCATGTTTCCAACAAAACTCTTTCCATTATTCATTATGATTTCCAGGCCCTCTTTTGTCTTTATTTCAAATGTATTCTACTCATATGATTCTTAATTTTTGATCCCACCTGATATTGTATTTGAAAGTCAAGGAAGTATGACTTTAAAAAAAATAATCATGTAATATTTATCACAGTTAGTGTATGACCTAAATTAACATATAATAATAGTACTTTATAACATGCTTATTATTTGGGTACATATTTATAGGACTTGGTATAAATGATAATTTATACCATATAATTATCACACAATGATAATTTCTGATTGGTCAAAATTTGGGGGCAAGCTTGTGAAAGGAACCCCAGCCCCCATTGCTGTAGTTGGTCTAGAGGCCAAACTGATAGTCAGTATATCTGTCCTCTGCCACAGAGGACAGAGAGATTGCCCTTCCTTCCGCTGGAACTTTTGTGTGTATGTGGCTGTCTGGTGGATTGACACGAACTATCCATTTTATCCTGACCCCTTTTGTTTATTGTCTCTTCCACAGAGAATTCTCCCTGGTGTGATAGAAAAATATGTTAAACATTTTGCTCATTCCCATAGGTCCACTTACATGCCACTTCCTCAGACGTCCCTGCCACATATTCCAATTTTTCTCCATTGAGATTCCTGACTGACTGACTAAGCCATTCATTATTGCCCATGAGGCTATAAATATCCTTTCCTCAGGCCACTTCTCTCTGCCCACAAAGCAGATGACCATCAGTTGTCTGCAGTTTGATGCGTTGACAGGATTTTACCTCACACTTCTCTCCTGGCCACCCAAGTGGAGCTGTCATGTAGCATAGCTCTAGTACTTACCACTCTTTGCTCATCTGTTCCAATTACTATAATGCCATCAATGGCACCAGTGTTATGGTCTGTAAAATGTTGAAATATAATCCAGGTCCCTTTGGGTAAGACCGTAAATAAATGTTGTGAATATGAATAGTTTCTGATAAATTCTTGCTGGGTGTCAATCTATTTTCTGTTACTTATAACAGAATACCTGAAACTAGGTCATTTATGAAGAAAAAGAATTTATTTTTTTCCATTATAGAGGCTGAGAAGTCCAAAGTCAGGGAGCTGCATCTGGTGAGGGCCATCTTGCTGGTGAGGACTCTCTTGAGAGTCCTGAGGTGGTGCAGAGCATCGTATGATGAGGTGGTTGATCATATTAGCTCAGGTCTGTTTTCCTTAAAGCCAGCAGTCCCCCTCCTGTGATAACTTATCAATTCATTAAACCATTAATCTAATAATTCACCAATGGATTAATCAATTTGTAAGTGCAAAGCCCTCATGACCCAATCTCCTCTTAAAGGCCCCACCTCTCAATACTACCACATTGGGGATTAAATTTCAACATGAGCTTTGGAGGAGACAACATTCAAATCATAGTTGTGGGTATTGAAAAGAATTCATTAGACTGTTAGTCACATACTGCATACCAGAGGCCGTATTCATTTACTCTATTAAAGATACAACATCCAGCATAGTAGCTGAAACTGGGGTTATCACTCATTAAATTTACAATAGTCCACTTATTGTATGCAGTGATCTCTCTTATTTGTGCAGAGCCCATACTGGTGAATTAAACGAGAATATAATGAGGAGCACAAATTCTGCATCCTTAAGTCTTTTTTTTTCTTTTTTTAATTAATACAAAATATTCATACAAATTTATGGGGTATATGTGGTATTTTGATACATGTATGCAATATATAATAATCAAATAAGGGTACTTAGGATATCCATCACCTCAAACATTTATCAATTCTGTGTATTGGAAACATTTCAAATTGTCTTTTCTGATTATTTTGAAATATACAACATATTGTTGTTAACTATGCACTCTACTGTACTAGCAAACACTCGAACTTATTCCTTCTATCTAACTGTATACTTATACCCATTAACCAATCTCTCTTCAGCCACCTCCCCCACCCCCATCATTAACTGTTTGAAAGTAGCATTAAGTTGTCATTTCCCTCAGGGTGTCATGCTGTCTTCGATTTATTATCTTGAGTAGGGCAGTTTCAGGGACTTTTATGTGGCCTTTCCTATCATAATAGCTTTTACTCCATTTTAATAGCTTTAATCCTAAATCAAGGAACAAATGTGAGAATTTTGCCAACTTCTAAGTAAGTCTTCTTCACTGATACCTATGGGAAATTGGAAATGACCACTCAATTCCCCACTGTAAGCTGTCCTGATCCACATGTGGCTCTACTATAACAGGAACTTCAATGACACTTTGAGTCCCCAGGAATCAGAGACAATTTAGAACTAAATCTAACAACTCTTGAAAGATCTGAGTATTTCTCCTGAGTAAATAGCTGTAATCTCTAGGTCTGAAAATTGACTCAGGTTTTGAAACTGGACAAGAATTCAGGAATATCCATTGGAGTAACCAACTATAACCTTCTGCTTATTTATTCTGTAAGTCTTTTGATTACAGCTAGTAAACAATATGCTTGCTTATTGCTCATCTATCATGCTGTTAGGACACTGTGTTACATTACCCCTTTTATGTGAATGACACCCCACAATTGCTATTCTAACTTTGCTATCCATTGCAGTAATCATGCACATCTTGTTTCCTACAGTCAAGTGCTGCCTTTGCTATTGCATTATCACATCATCAAGATCATCCAGTACTCATTAATGGCTTTTCTCTGTGTCTTAGTCTGTCAGAGAGAATGTTTTTATAGATCTAGGTTCCTAATAGCTTTAGCCTGATCCAGAGGAAGCTTTGGAACATGAGGAATACCATGGTTCTGGTACTACCATGAGAAAAAATGGGCTCATAAAATGAATTGGAACACAATACTCTTTTTTTTTCTCTGAGGTTTTGTAAGATTGGAATTCTTTTTGAAATAAATGTTTGCTAGAATTCAATGGTAAAGCCAAATGGGTCTGGGGTTTCCTCTGTGAAAAATTTTTTTTATTTCAAAATATTAAGGAGCTACAAATGTGTTTGATACACAGATAGATATCTTGTATAATGCTTAAGTCAAGGCTTTTGATATGTCCATCATCAAAATAGTTTTCATTGTACCAAACAGGTAAATGTGTATCGCACACCTCTTTGGCAACCCTCACCTTTCCCTGGTTTCCAGTGTCCTCTATATCTCTGTGTGCCTGTGTGTACTTATCATTTAGTTCCCACTTACTAGTGTGAACATATGGTATTCTGTTTTCCATTCCTGAGATAATTCACTTAGAATAATGTTCTCCAATTCCATCCAAGTTGCTGCAAAAGACATTATTTTATTCCTTTTTATGGCTGAGTAATACTCCATATAACCACTTTTTCTTTATCTAATCGTGAATTGATGGACACTTAGGTTGGTTCCACATCTTTTCAAATGTTTATTGTGCTGCAATAAACATTCGAGTGCAGATGGCTTTTGATAAAATTACTTATTTTCCTTTGGGTAGATGCCCAGCAGTGGAATTCCTCCACTGAATGATAGGTCTACATTTTTTCCTTGAGGAACATCCATACTATTTTCCATAGAGTTTGCATTAATTTGCAGTTTCATCAACAGTGTATAAGCATTCCTATCTCTCTGCATCCACACCAGCATCTATTGTTTTTTTCACTTTTTAGTAATGGCATTCTGATAGGAGTAAAGTGGTATGTCATCATAGTTTTAATTTGTATTTCCTGATGATTAGTGATGTTGAGCATTTTTTTTATGTTTGTTGGCCATTTGTCTACCTTGTTTCAAAAAACTTCTGTTCATGTCTTTTACCCACTATTGATGGGGTTGTTTGTTTCTTGCTAATTTGACTGAATTCTTTGTAGATTCTAGACATGAGTCCTTTGTTGAACGTAGAGTTTGCAAATATTTTCTTCCATTTTGTATTATAGGTTGTCTGTTTACTCTGTTGATTATTTCCTTTGCTGTGCAGAAGCTTTTTAATTTAATCAAGTATCATTTATTTATTTTTGTTGTTGCTATATTTACCTTTAGAATGTTAGTCATAAATTTCTTGCCTAGGACTGTGACTAGAAGAGTTTTTACTATGTTTTCTTCTAGAATTTTTATAATTTCATGTCTTGCATTTAAGTCTTTTATCCATCTTGAATTAATTTTTATATATGGCAAGAGAGAGATGATCTCTGCGTGGGGCTATCCAATTTTCCAAGCACTATTAATTGAATAGGGTTTTTTTTCCCCAGTGTATGTTGTTGTCTACTTTGTTGCATACCAGTTGATTATAGCTACATTGTTTTATTTCTGAGTTGTCTATTACGTGCCATAGGTCTTTTTCTTTGCTTTTATACCAGTATCATACTGTTTTGGTTACTATAGTCTTGTATTATAATTTGAAGTCAGGAATGTGATGCTTCCAGACGTTTCTTTTTTCCTTAAGAGTTCTATGGCTGTGTGGGGTCTTTTATTGTTCCAAATGAAGCTTAGGATTATTTTTTCTAGGTCTGTGAAATAAGACGTTGGTATTTTGACGAGAATTATGTTGAATCTGTAAATCACTTTGGGCAGTACAGACGTTTTAATGATGTTGATCCTGCCAAGCTATGAGTAAGGGAGGTTCTTTCATTTGTGTCATCTGCAATTTCTTTCATCAGTGTTTTGTAGTGCAGATTTCTTTTGTTGGTTTCTTCTCATCTGAAACCTCTTTTCTCAGCTCAGGGCTGATAGGTTTGAGGCACACCTATTCTCCTTTGCTGGGAACTCTCCTATTTAGTGAGAAGGAGAAATTTATGGTTTTTGTTCTCTGCTCTGGAGGACTGACCCAGCGGGGAGAGGAGTGGATGCACTGAGAGCCTGTAACGCAGCTGTTCTCTGCCGTCCCATTCCTCTGTGGTTGTCACAGTCTAAGCCAGTGCTGGGGAGCATATATGTTCAGATTGGTGGTTTGGTCCCCAGGACACTGTTGAAAGCTTGGGCAAGGGCCCTCCACAGAGGAGGGTGGTGTGACCTTGGTGGGTGCCTGGATGTGTCACAGGGTCTTGGTGGGTGCCTTAGTGTGTCGTGGGACCTTGACCAGTGCCTAAGTGGGTTGTGGGATCTTAGCGGGTGCCTGGGTGCATCACGCGACTATAGCCAGTGGCAGAGTGGCTCCTCAGCTGCAGTGGCTAGGCCACCCATGGCTGGTGGGGCTGAGGTGAGGTATGGTGCCCCACCAGTAGTTGTGTTGGCTGGAGCTCTCCCTCCCTCCAGGTCCAACTGTGGCAGCTGCTGCAGTGGTATTCAGGTGGTAGTGGCAGAGCTAAAGAGATGGCAAGATGGCTGTGGCAGATGCTGAGGGCCAGTGGGTGCTTGCTCTGCTCGGATCCGTGGGAGGCGACTGGTGGGGAAGTTTAGGACGGTGCATGGCACTCAGTCACAGTGAGTGTGAGAATGTCTGCCCTCCGTACTCCCTCTTTGACCTGACAGGGGTGATGATGGGGAGGTGGTTGCAATAGAGCCAACCCTTTTGCAGAGTGCACACTCTAGGCTGAGAGTGCAGATTGGCTTCTGCTGCAGTGGCCTCGGACCAGAAGTTGGCAGAACCTCACTGGGCCTGCTCTCTGGTGCAATGCTGCTGCAGTCTCCAAGCAGCTCCCTGATATCAGTTTGGAAGCCTGTTGTGGTGTAGGAGTTCCCTCGCAGTTCTGATTTCAGTGTCTATCGAGGGAATGCGGACCCCTGGGGACCTCCCAGCTAACAGTTCCCCACGTGTGGATGCTTCCCCCAGGTGCCTTCCAATCTTGCTGAGCAGACCACTCTACCTCTCTCTCCACGCCCCCTTCCCACTTTAGGTGTCTCTAGTCACTTCTCTGATGATTCACAATGCTCTCTCTGAGATGGTCCATCCATGGGTGAACTTCTACCCAAAACCTTTGTTCTCCTCCTTGAGAGTGGCAATTGCAGGCTGCTTCAAGTCTGCCATCCTGGCCCCGCTCCTGAGAAATTTTTAATAATACATTTAATTTGTCTTAGTCTGTTCAGGCTGCTATAACAAGTATCCTAGACTGAGTATCTTATAAACAACAGAAATTAATTTCTCACAGTTCTGGAGGCTGGGTAATCTATGCTCAAGGTGCCAATAGATTTGGTGTCTGATTTATAGATGATGCTTTCTGTCTATGTCCTCACATCGTGGAAGGGTCAAAGCAGCTCTCCAGAGTCACTATTACAAAGGCACTAATCCTATCCATGAGGATAGAGCTCTTATGATCTAATCACTTCCCAAAGTCCCACCTCACCTCCGCATATCATCTCATTGGTGACTGAGTACTTTTTTTTTTTTTTTCCCAGACAAGGTCTCTCTCTCTCTCTCTCTCACCCAGGCTGGAGTTCAGTTGCATGATCATGACTCACTGCAACCTCCTACTCCTGGCCTCAAACGATCCTCCTGCCTCAGGCTCCCAAGTAGCTGGGACTACAGGCATGTGTCACCGTGCCCGGCTAATTTTTTTATTTTCTTGTAGAACTCGTGGCCTCAAGCAATCTTCCTGACTCAGCTTCCCAAAGTACTAGGATTACAGGTGTGAGTCATTGCACCTGGCTGGGTTTTTAACATATAAATTTAGGGAGGACACAAATATTTACACCATAGCACAATTCCTTAATACATATAAAATATTCATATTTTTATTGTTCTTGTGTATAATTTTGTTAAGTTGTGTTTCCAAGAAATTCATTAGTTTTATCTAAAGTTTCAGATTTATTGGCATAAGATTGTTCATACTCTCATTTAATTACAGTTTTAAAATCTGTGTTGAGGTCTCCTTTTTATTTTTGATATTGATTATTCATGTTACTTTTTTTCCTTTTCATGCTACAGATAATCAATTTTATAATCATTTCAAATAACAAAAATGTTATTGTTTTGGTGATTTTTATTTTATGTGTATTTCTTTTCTATTTTATTGATCCCTGCTGTTTATTATCATTTTACCTCTACTTTTTTTAGGTTGATTTATTTCTCTAGTTTCCTCAGATGATTTTCAGTCTTACATTTTTAAATATATGCATCCTTCTAAGCACTGCCTTAGCTAAATATGTATTGATATGTATCTTTGTTGACAATCAGCTAAAACTCTTTTGAAATTTCATTGTGATTTCTTATGAGCTATTTGAATTACACTGGTAATTTCCAAGCATTTTCAGACTTTTTTGTTATAAATTTTTTATTTCTTGCTCATTTGAAGTTAATGTGATATGTTCCATGTACATTTGAAAAAAAATGTGTAAATAATGTCACTGTTGACTATAGTTTCTGTACATTTCAATTAGGTTAAGGTTTTTAATCACGTTGTTTAAATTTCATATCCCCCATAATCTCGCTGATACGTTACCTTCTTTTCCTATCAGCTATTTAGAGATGTGTATTAAAATCTCCCAACATAATTGGGAATTTATATATTTTGACTTTAGTATCATCAATTTTTGCTTTATATATTTTGAAGCTATGTTATTGCATCCATACAAATTTTGAACTATTATATCTTTCTGGTAAATTTATCTATTTTTGTTATGAAGCATTTTTGTTTATCTCTAGTAATTTTTTCTCCATTAACATCTACTTTAACATTAGTGTACCTATATAAGTCATATTTTTTAAGAAGGTTCATGTTGCATGGCTCTCTGTCCTTATATTTTAAGTGTCATTTATAAGTCTCATATTTAAATAGCATACAGTAAGTTTTTTAAAGATATTGTCATTCTGTCTGATATTTGTGGTAATTTAATGGGAGGATTTAGTCCATTTATACTTAATGTGATTATTGATATACTTGGCTATATCTGGTATCTTACTATTTCCTTTCTCTTGGCTCTGTTTATGTGCTTCTTTCTTTCTCCTTCCTTACCTTATTTTATCAATCACTTTTTATTATTATTCCCTTTTTTCCCTCTTTAAGTTGGTGGTTACACATTTTCTTTTTTTCTTTTACTGTTATTTTGCCTGTACTAGATTTGCATGCTTGACATATTATGGCCCTGAACTATGAAATCACTAAGGCTCAAATGCCTGATTTTACTAAGTACATATGAGTCTCTCTTCAATCAATCAGTCCCTCTTGGACAAACTTTAAGAACTGAAGAAACTTTAAGAACTTAAAACCAATTTTGATAGCAGTAGTGGTAACAAGAAAATCTAGTTATTATGGTTATTGGTGACAAGCCACAGCATCTAGTACACAGTAGCACTCCAGCTTTGGGATCCTCACCAGAGAGTTCCTTTAGGATAATTTTGCCCATCTCTCTGCCCAACATGCCTCTTGTTTCCTACTCAGTTTTCAAAACTGATTCTTCTGTTTTTCTTGAATTTTATGAATTATCCAATAGTATTTCAAATTAGTGATTATTTTATCAATAAGCATTGGTTCTTGACCAATATATGCAGATTTAAGAAACATGTATTATGCAAAAATTAACAATATTTTAATAGGTATGCATTATAGTAAAAGCAATAATTATGAAAAAATATAGATTTCAGCTTACAATTAAAAACACATTATAAACAAAATTTAAAAGAAAGTAATAAATGGAAAATACTTGAATTGACAAATTGTTAGTATCCTTAACATGTAAAAAGATAAATGAATAAATAACTACAATTTTTAATGAAATGCAAAATAAATGTTTGACAAAAACTTTTATTTCATGAGTAATCAAACAGATGCAAATTAAATTACATTTTAACCTTTCATACTGATAAAAAGAATAAAGATAGCAACCAATATTGAGAAAGATATGCAGAAACAAGTTTCTTTTTTTTTTTTTTTCACCATGCTGAAGAAGTGCAAATAGCTACAATCTTTCTGGAGGTCATCCTAGTATTAAAAGCCTTAAAAATATGAATACATTTTTCAAAGAAAATGGAGTTATATGGTTAAGACTGCAGACTCTGACACCAGTTGGCTTGGTTTAAATGCCATCTCTGTGCTTAAAGACTGTAGAATCTTGAGCAAGTTACAATACTTTATTAGTTCTAACATGCATATTTAAATATTTCTCAGACATAAACTGGCAGTATTTATTTTCTTTTCTAATTGCACATAATAATGGTGCTTCATATGCCTGATGGCCATTTCAGTTCAATTAAATGTAGACCAAGTTTCTTTATGTGTCAGTATCCTAGTGTCTACCTCACAGTGTTGTTCTGAGGATTAAATGAGTAAACACGCATAATTCAAATATTGAGTGAATGCATTTAAAGCACTTAGTATTATCATTATCATCCTGCAATCATATTTCCAGAAAACTTAGCTTAAGAAGTAATTAGGAAAAGATGTATGCATAAGTATATTCAACACAGTGATTTGTATAATAGATATTTAAAAAGAAAGAATCATAATATACAAGGATTGGTTAAATAAATGATGGCAATAAATGTATTAATCATATATGTTTCTAATAAATATATTAATCTATTTATTAAAATATGTTCACACTAGATGGTTATATTTTAAAAGTTACACACCACATATATAACAAAAAAACATCTTGTAAACAGATGCTATATGTGTGTGTGTATACATATATATTCGTGTACCTATACTTAGAAAAGTAATTGGAGTAACTATATATAGAAAGAGAGATTCTAATAAGCCACATTTTATTTGATTTTTTCTTATTCTCTATAATTTTAAAATTTTCTCCCATGAACCTGCATTACAATACCTAATAATAAAATTATAATAATTCAAGCAGGTACTTTTTACAATTTACTTAGCATGGGGTAAGAAATATCTTTAGCTCAATTTAGCAGAAAAATAAAGATTTGAAAATCCATTTGTGGATCTTAGCAGTAGAAAATAAAAGGAATTTTACTCTTAGCTTTTCTTTATTATATCCCACATTTCTGCATCTCCACAATGCCTGATAAAAGTGACCAATTAATATTTGTTGGATGATGAAATGAAAATAATAGTAATCATGAATAAAATATTTGATCAATTTGGGAGATTAAAATTTTAACAAAACATAAACAGAAATTTTTCAAAAGCAACAATTTGGGAAAAATATTTGTAAGAGTGAATCAATGGTTAGTATTCTTACACACAAAACAAAGGTAATGCTTTAAGAAGAGGATTGGTAACTACAGACAGTCTTTATTTATTTATTTTAGCATCTATGTGGCACTAACTCCTCTACAGTCAAATATGGTTTAATATTTACTTTTACATTTTGATCATAAGCGTCTAGGCCCTTCCTTTATGACATTGTGAAGAATGTTGGTGTAAGAAGAATTAATATGAACACATCAAATTCTAACATCATTCCATTGGTTCACTTGGTGCCTTTCTAATATTAACTTTACTTCATCCCTAGCAGTAGCTTTAATTTTGTTGATCATTGAAATGATTATCTGGTTTTATTTTTAAAAGATTCTTGGTATATGCTTTGCTACCAACATTTGTCACATTTCTCAGATAGTGGTTGACCTATTTAGTGTCAGAGAAGTTGTAAAGAATAGCAAATGTAAATATGAGATGAGAAGAGATCATTGAGGAAATTTTGCTTTTTGAAAAATATATGTTGCTATGGGAAATCACAAGGAAGTGAAAGGACTCAGTAGATGGAATGTGCCTGCAGTGTTATTTATCAGGACAAAAGGAAAGAGCCATTATAACTTTCCTCACAACATTTTTACTCATTTTATAGTTTATGTACCTTTGCATGTGAAGGGATTGAAAAATAGCTCTATGAAATGGACATGGGGCATGGATTAACCAACAGGCTTCAAAGAAGAATTCATTTATAATTCGTTTTTGCTTTTTTCATTTGCCAAATATTCACTGATGGTGACTGTGTGCCATGCAAAGTACTGGGTATACAAGATGATCAACATAGACATTATTCTTGCCTTGCTGGAGATTATATTTCAATCGTGCACACAGGCAGTAAACAAGTAAACAACACAGTTACAGATTGGGTGAGTGCTGCGAAGTATTGACACAGTGTGCTCTCATAAAAATAACAGCAGGTCCTGTGAAGGCCTTTTTGATGAATGAAAATTTAAGCTGAAAAATAAGGAGTCAGCCATGCAAATTGTCAGGGGCACAAGGATCAAAGTAGAATAAGAAGTGCAAAGACCAACATTATGAAGAGCCTAGCCTGTTCTTGGAACTGGCAGAAGACTATTGTATCAAGAGTATAAGACCCAAAATCAGCTGATACAAGTTCTTTAACTGTCTCAATTGTGAAATGAGAAGGACGAGTTAAATGGTTTATAGGTCCATTGCAGTTCTAAATTGCTATGATTTTTGCAACTCATGTATTCATTGATCAAGTATTTCCTGATTCCTAATATGAACCAACACTGTATTAGGCATTAGGAAATCAAAGATGTATTCTGTGATAGAGAATGGTATATTATCCAGTATCTGTTCTCCACTTTCATAGTTGTAGTATTTTGAATGGCCAAAAATTGACAGTCAATATAAGACTGCATTTCCCAGCCTCCAAGTCAATGTGATGGAAATGAAGTCAAGTAATGAAGCACATAGTCAAATTTGAGGTCTTGCACCTTTTCCTCGCCTTTCCCCTTGTCATTGGCTGAAATGCAGATGTAATGAAGACTAATTTTAACTTTGTGAAATGTATGTAACTTGAATATGAAGAAATATACATTTTTCAGATTGGCCAATTTAAGAATGACAGAAGCTGGAACAACTATCATAGATGACAAGGTGGAAACTATATTTGGAGGATGGAAGAGGTAAAAGGCAGAAGGAGCTGTGTCCTGACATTGTGGAGTTGACATGTCAACTGTGAATTGCTTATAATCAGCTGGATGAAGGAAAACCTATCATGTTATTTTTGTCCACTTATTGTTTTTGTTTCTGCTATAACAGCTTAATTGTATCTTAATATAGATCCCTGCATCAAAGGAAATCACAATCAAGAGAAAGAGGAACACGTTAACAAATGATTGCAATATAAATCGGTAAGTACTTTAATAATAGGATAAACCGAGCATTCCAGAAAAGAAGGATCAACTCACTCTGCCTAAGGAAATCAAGAAAATGTTCCCAGAAATAAAGTGACATTTAGCTAGGTCTTAAAGGATAAATGATATTTTTCTAGATATAAAAGAAGATAAGGACATTACTGGAAGAGAAAATAGAATGTAAAAGCCCCAAGTCGTGACAAGACGTGTCTTACATGGAAAATACTGAGAAGCTCATTGTAACTGACATTTGAGGCATATAAGGAAAAAATGGAAAGAGATGCTAAGCTGAGTGTGATTTCACAGGCAAATAAGTTTGGCCGTTTTCTTTTAGGCAATGTGGAGCCAGGAAGATTCATAAACAGGAGATTGACACCATCAGATCTGTTTTTCAGGAAGTTAACTCTGATGGCAATTAGAAAGATAGATGGATTAGAGTAGGAACAGATATGTGGGAAAAAGACTAATTTTAACTTCATGGATGGTATGTAACTTGACACACATTTTTCAGATTGGCTCATTAATTATTAAGAATATACAAGAAAACCAATCTTAACCATCTTTCTTGCTTATTCTATATTCACATCTTAAAAACACTAGTGGATACCTACTAAATGGAATGAAATTATCATTTAAAGAAGTAATCAATATGAAATAAAACTTAATTTACGTGTATGCTTAGACACATATGCATGAAAGTATATTTATATACATATATACTATATATGTATGTGCATATCTGTGTGTGTGAATATATATATATATGCATATATATACACACACACACACACACACACACACACACACAGAGAGAGAGAGAGGTAGGTATAATTAGGTTTCCCAGGCATGTTTATATATGGATATCATTAATAAGTGAATTTCCAGGAAAAATTTACATACGTTCTGATCTGTGTCTGGGTAGAAGCAGAACCAACCTAATAATTGATCTGTCCTGTCAGATAAGCATTTGGAGAGAAGACCAATTACACTAAGACCAAATTATACTTTTCAATTACACAGTTGAATCAATCCAACTCAACATGTCAAAGCATAAAAAAATGTTTTAGAAAAGACAGGCAACATACTAAATTTCCCTACCCATTACCTAGAAGTAAGTACTACTCGGAAGAGTAAAATGTCATTCTGTCAATATCCGTGAGCGCATGAAAGTTTCCCAACCCCATCCATCAAAGGTGCCTTCCACTTCACTCTCAAATACTTCCCTAAAACATATTACCTTGCGAATGATCTTTGGAATGCCTTTGAATTCAAGAAAAAGGCAAAAATAAAATAACAATATGCAGAGACTCATCAGTGTTCCCAGTATGTATAATTTCATCTTTCTCTCCCTACGTTTTGTTTCATTTTTAGGTATTAGTTTCCAGAATTTGGGTGTGTAATGCATAGGATGTGGTTAATGTGTTGAAATATAAAATACCTAAGCAAGTAGGTTAAAAAAAAAAACTTGGCTATGCATTCTTAATATTGTGATGGAAAAATTAAGGGGCAATATGGAGTGAGATGAAGCAGGAGAAGTGGGTAGGGGTAAACCATACAGAGTTTGCAAACCCACTTCAGGTTTTGGTCTTTGTTGATAACAGTGAGATGCCAGGGAAGGGTGTTATAATCAGATTTGCATTTCTTAAAAGATCTCTCTGTCTCCAGTTGAGAAAATGAATTGCATGGGGAAGGAAGGACAGATAGGAAGCTACAGTCATACACTGGTTGGTAAGGAGAAAATGGTAGCTTCAATTACTTCGTGGAGATGGCAGAGAGAAGGTGGACATGTTCTAAAGACATTTAGGAAGTCGAATTGACAGGACTTCGTGAGAGGGTTAGATAAATGAGATGAGGAATAGGAAAAAGTCAAGGATAATAATAACAAGTACATCAGCAGAGGAATTTGCTGTTCACAAAACTTTTTATATTTATTTCACTAATTCTAACACTAAGAAAGAAATGACAATTGTTATTGCTGTCAGTTTTACAAAGGAGTAAACAGAGACAGAGAGAAGCTAAGTGACCTAACCAGGCTCTTAAACAGTTGTTACTATTTAGAGCTTGAACTTGAACTCAGGAATTCTTTCATCCAGTTCAGGATACTTTCTGCTGAAAACCTACCGATCTGATCTTTTATGAGAAGCCAGACCCTGAAAAGGCCCTTGGATCAAAAGTGGGTAGTAATTTATTTGCTCGCCTCTCAATTCTAATCTCTCTGGGCAGTGAGCCCAATTGATTTGGCAGAAGTTTCAAAGCAAAGAAAGGCAAAGTCATGAGCCATGTGGCATTCAAAGATAGTGGGGAAAACAAAACAAAACAAAGAATAAAAGAAAAATAGAGAACCATTCTGCCCCACAGTCAGCTCTAGGATGAGTCGGAATTGTATGTGGTTAAATTTTACCTAAATATTATGTCACCCAAAATTGTAGAATGATAACAATAGAAGTTAACTAACTCTTCCCTTAGGCAGTGAGTTCAAATTCCAGTTACTGAAAGCATTATTCTCAGGTATATGGGCTAGTGATTTTCTTATAAAGAATAGGTAAACATTATATGCCTTTTTACTATTAGCACAACTGTTCATAAATGTTGTTGCAACTCTGAATTGGCATAAGAGGAAACTGATGCATCAGAAGCTAACTCGATGGGTTTGAGGTAGAAAAGTATCACAATGCTTCCTCATATTGTCTTACACGGAATGATAGTGATAAGTAAGTTTTAACTTACGATCAAGCAGAAAAGAAAGGAGTTACTGGGGATAATTTCAATAATTCTGGAAATTTTCCCATCATCTACTAATAACCCAATAAACTTAGGACCCAATCTAAGAAAAAAAATGTGACTAACAGATTGAAGCTACCAGTAAGTTTCCTGATTCAATCCACCTGCCACCACATAGAGGTAACACTATCTTGAATTTTATGTTTATGATTCCCATGCTTTTTAACACTTTTACTACATATGTATATATTTCTGGGCAATATACTATTTTAATTCTTTTTTTTTCTAAGTTTTGTCTTTAAAATTCTATCATAATATGCAGTCTTCCCTGATTTTTTTTCTTTTTTTTTCTTTTTTTTTAAATTTATTTATTTATTATAGCTTATTATGGGGATACAACCATTCTGGTTAAGTATATTGCCCATGCCCCTCCCAACCCCCCGAGACCGAGCCTCAAGGGTGTCCATTCCCCCAACAGTGCACATCGCACTCATCATGTAGGTAAACGGGTGATTTTTTTTTCTTAATCCTTTATTTTATAATTAATGATTTTTTGAAATCTATCCTTAAGAAGTCTTTTGCCACTTTGATTTCGTGAAAATATTTTAGTATATTAACTTATAGAAACTACATGGTTTTGTCTTTCACATTTAGATCTAAAATCTTTTTTTTTTTTAATTTATTTATTATAGCTTATTATGGGGGTACAACCGTTCTGGTTAAGTATATTGCCCATGCCCCTCCCAACTCCCCGAGACTGAGCCTCAAGGGTGTCCATTCCCCCAACAGTGCACATCGCACTCATCATGTAGGTATACACCCGTCCCCTCCCCCACCCCCAACACCCCGAGTCAGATCTTCAAGTATGTCCATTCCACTGACAGTTCGCTTCGCTCTCATCATGTAGATATACACCCATCCCCTCCCCCCACCTCTGTCCGACACCCAATTGGTAT